>JADLZN010008562.1:0-236627 GCA_018155175.1 Sinocyclocheilus anophthalmus | reverse complement strand
CTACAATCCCTGCCGGTACGAGGCTCGAACTCGCAACCTTTGGGTTACGTGTCTGTCTCTCTAACCATTAGGCCACGACTTTTGTTGATTTGATAATCAAATGGATGATTGTTGGTGCCAGATGGGATGGTTTGAGCCCATCTATGGTCCTGTTTACACATTGGTATTAAGATGTACAATGCTAAATACAGTTGTAAATGGGGTGTAAAACATTTTGAGATGTTCCACTTTCAACAGCCACTAAAGGTCACCCACTCTCCATCTACTGACCTAATGGATAAAGATTATGGGACATGCGCTAGTCAGATGAGATTTAAACTTAGTTGGCTGAACACCCAAGTTTGGTTTTAAGACAAAAAGATATACCAAGTGTAGCATTCTCCAACCATTCCTAATTTCTAACATTCACTCACCACATTAGGTTTGGTTTTGTGGTTATCAGAGCAGAAACAAAAGCTGCTGCTCTCTATATGGTTTTGGTAATCTAAAGCCCATACATTTACCCGTCCATAGACACCCCTCTCTTAGAAATCAGGACAAAAGTAGTTGAAAGTGGACAAAAGAGACTGATTAAAATACCAGGGGCCTGTACCATGAAGCCGGATTAGCTGGCTAGTTTCAGATTATTGCAGTTAATCCTGGTTTAATCTAAACCATTAAAATTTGCGAAAAGAACACTAAATAATACTCTGCATTCATTTTTTGTAATACTTTGTTATTCTTAAGGCATTCTATAATTTCTACATTTGTTACAGCAGCACAACTTTGAGTCAGTGTGCAATTACACTGAATATAGACCTTAAAAAAAGGTGCCTTGTGTGAAAACATATGGTGTGAAATGCATTTGAAGAAGTGCAGGAGACCTGTTATAGCATCATGCACAGATTTCCTAAATCTAAATCTGAGTGTGAGAGGAGAACGCATGAAAAAAGCCATCTGCTATCTGACAGCATAATGAAGACATGTTAATTCACAACACTGAGTGAACCAAGATACACTAATAAAACCATTAAAGGGGTCATGACATGAGAAATCAAATTCGCCTTGATCATTTGGCATATAAGAGATCTTTGAACGATTAAAACATCCTGCAAGTGTCATAGCTTAAAATGTCCTCCTCGTTAATAAACAAAGCATTTATTTAATCAAGCTCTAAAAACGGCTTGTTTTGGATCTAGGTTCAGTGTACACACTAGTCATTGCATAAACCCCGCCTCCAGAGCAAAACACTCACTACAGTCTTCTCACCAATATGCCCGCCCACTGGCGTTCCACTAAGCTTAGCGGCTGACACTTGATTTTGATTACGCTGAAAGTGAGTGTCGCGTCAAAAGCAAACAGAAATGACAATCTCTGTCGCTATCTCGTCTACACTGGATACAGTATACAGACGTGCGTTCACTTTCTGACTCAGTCCACGCTCGAGTCTGTCGTCAGGAGAAGTGCAGTGAAAAATCGTTCACTTTGACGCGTTTGGTTTAAAAGTGTCATATGATGCGATTTAAATTTTTCCTCTCTCTTCAGAGTGTTACAATCTCTTGGTGCATAAAGAAGTTCTGTAAATTTGCAAAGACTATAGTCTCAAATCCAAAGATATATTCTTCATAAAAGTTAAGACTGGTCCACGCCCTCCTAAAACGCCCCGTTTAAACACGCCCCCCCCACGCCCCCACATTTCTACCTCACTATGTGGAAATATTAACATAATACGCCCAAATGTGCACGCAAAGAAATTTGCATAACTTTTATTCTTGCTGTAGTATTGTTGTTGCCGCTGCTGCCATGTTGTGAAGACGCTGTGTGTTTTATTGGTGCAGTTAAACCTTTGTTTTTTCAAAAGAGGACATGACTAGAAATCAGTGGTAAGTTGTATTTACAACACTGTTCCAGAACAGTTCAACCCAAATATTCAGATGTGTGCAGCACATTTTATGGAGGACTGTTTCCTGATTTTATGGAGGACTGTTTCCTGATCCTGGGAGAGTAGACTACAATGCCGGCTGTTCTGACTCAACAGACTGTAAGTAAGTTTTTTTTGAAGGATTTTGCCACTGATTGCGATTTTTGGGCAGTGTAGAGTAGCGCTTGTTGTTTGTCATCCGATTACAAATGCAGACATGGTTTTTATGTTTACGCAGCGCGATACACAACACAACGCATAAAAAGACAGTATAAATCATTATAATCCATAATTATGTCCCAACTGGATGCAACGAATGCCTCGTTTATAATGGTTTTTTTTTAATGTTTTTGTCTCATCGCTCCTGCCAGACAGGGCATCATCACAGTATGGTGAAGGGCGTAACATTTCCGTCACACGCTTGAGGTATTCGGCCAATCACAATGCACTGGATAGCTGGCCAATCACAGCACACCTCGCTTTTCAGAACAATGAGCTTTGTAAAAAAATCGAGCGTTTCAGAAGGCGGGCATAGAGGAGAAACAATAATATAAATTATGTGGAAAATAATGTGTTTTGAACCTTAAACCGCATAAAAACACATTTCATTACACCAAATAAAAAAAAATGTTATTTTTAGCAACGTCACATGACCCCTTTAAAGCTCGTAAGGAACAAACACTCCGGATCGTGTCGGGAGATTTGCAGAGGTTTTTTTTGTTTTGTACCCGGGCACAGTGTCATGAGATTCACAAGAACATTTGTCAAAGATGACGCGCAACTAGATCTGACTGCAGCTTAATACGCTGTTTCCTTTTCAGTTCTGTTTAGCAATCATAACCGTGGCTGATTCCCGAAAGCATTAAATCATGCCCATTATAAACAGTTCGTTTTAGACAGAGGATCATTATGAAGGTTGACAATTTTAATTTTTCCCCCCACACATCTATATATATTTTTATTTTTGTGCAAAAAACTTACTTTATAAGTAAATGGAGGAACATATAAAAAAAAAAAATAATAAAAATCCATGTCATGACCCCTTTAAATCATTTTAGGTTGTTGTTGATCCCACACTTGTCCTGATTTCCAGTGGAGCTGAACTACAGTATAACCAGCTTGAGTATCTCTAATATGGATTTACACTCGAAGCATGTGCCAATAATAATTTTCTGTATTTAATTAAGATCATGCCTTTTGAACTGTGTGAATCAGCTACAGCTTGTGTTCATATAAAGTCATGAGATGAACCACATGCTCTACCTGCCACTCTGATGTCACAGGCAAGAGCCATTTCAAGACCTCCTCCAAGAGCCGCCCCATCAATGGCTGCAATCGTTGGCATGGGAAGAGTACCTAAAACATTTCATCAAATGCCTAAAAATGGATTAACCATTAAATGAAGTTCTCATATGTCAGCACTTTTCTAATTTGCAGTCAATTGTATGTTTTTAATGGCTGAGCTGATCTCTAGAGAGCAGGGTTTCCATTGGATGAAATAAAGGGGCTGTAATAACAAGCAATGATAGCTAATAGGATGTAAAATACATTACCCGTTTATTAATAATTAAATGAACTCTTCAAAACATTATCTCTGCAACTAGTATTTACATTGTACAATTTCACAATGACCTTAAGCATAATGTGACTGTATGAAATTCTCTCATGGTGCTAACTTATAAATATTAGCTGTTTGGTTAAATAACTGGCAATATCAAATAAATGAGGAATATCTATTACGATTTCAAGTTTTAAGTGGTTTAACTTACCAAGATCTGTTATTAGTGTTCTTGCTTTAGTAACAAATGGTCCTACTTCACTCTGCTGCATCTTTGCTCTTTCTTTTAAGTCTGCGCCTGTTCAGACAAACATGCGTTGATGCAAAGTTGTGTTCTTGTGAAAGACATTGAATATCAGCCGATTTTAGTTCAAAGATCTGTATGCTTGAAATAATGAAACTGTAACGACATGGGCATTGGTTGGTACATTCACATTGGTTTGCCTGGTCAGATTTAAAGGCAAATTTACGTCAATTTTACTTCAAATATATATACACATTTATCAAATGCATTTATTATTATCCCTTTTAATAAATAAGCATGGTTTAATCAGAATGTATGTTTGTTGGCCATGTTTGTTTTCAGTCTTTCAGCAAAAAAGTAACAACTTTATCCACCCATGTACCCAACTTCTTTTGACTTAACCAAACTTGTGCGCAACCAATAATGTCATACCAACAATACAGCTCAATGTTGGTGTAACCCACACAATCCAATCATACCCTGTACAGTTGTATGCAATTTGCATTAAACACTTCATTGGCTAAATATACCTGCGCAGAATATCCCAGGCACCATACTGCACAAAACTACAGTACGCACTTTGTTGTCCTTCTTCAGTGACTCGAGAGCTTCTGACATCTAGCAAAAACAAATCAAATCATAAAAAGGGGGATATTATGTACGTCATAGCTCTCATGTGCTATCGAATCAAATTCTAACGTTTGAGACGATGGAAGGAGACACATGGCCAGAATTCGGGTAAGGAATATACTTTCCATGAACCATAGCACACTCTAAAGAAATTCAGAGACCTGTTACCACAACTTAAACAAATCAATGGTTTCAAGTGAAAAACTAATTTACTGATTTAATTAAACGTTTAGCTGCGGACATTGTCAACAGAACCCATTGAGCATAATTTAAACGGAAACATCTGTGTTAATTGATTTTTTTAATATAATGATAAGCTATATTAATTGATATAAAATTGAACAATGGACTTCACAGCATGCTTTGCACAGGACTGGAGAATAAACGTTGAAATGAAGTGTTTTAGTAAAGGGAAAGACCTGTGAGTGTTTAATGCTGTTATGCTTGACATTTAAAAGCATTTCTGTTATGCTGAAGTGACCATTGTGCTAAAGACTAGTGCTTCTGGTTTAGGTTCTGGGATGTGCTATGCTATCTGAATGGACATATATAAGATTAGTTGGTTAAAAACGTAACTTTATTTTTTGAGAAATCAACTTAAAAATGCGTTTATGTCACACATTTAGTTCCTTTTTAAAGTTATTTCACGGTTGAACCCAAGCGGCACCTCGCGCGCTCTCTCGTGAAGCCAACACGGAAGTGACTTAAACTGTAATTCATCGACTGGCCGCTAGAGGCTGGCTGCAAAAGGGAGTTAATCCCATAGACTCCCCATGTTAAAAGCCCAATTTTACAGCAGAAAAAAACATGTTTACAAAAATAATTTTGGTCTATATAGCTAATATTGCCCTTCATGACAACTGTGAGGGGAGTGCATTTTTTTATAACTCATCCGTTTAAAATATATTAAGCCTTAAAGTTCTGCATAATTAAGGGCGTGGCCACTTGGGTGACAGGTGGATTGCCGCTGCTGTCGCCACCGTCGAGCTAGGTGGGTGTGGTTTGAGCAGCCAGCTCCCGCCTCTTTGCCCATCATCTTGACGCGCTGCCAAGATGGCGACGGCAGGCTCCGCCAACTTTGAGCTTCAAAACCGCTCTTCAGAAACCTACGGGCTTCAGAAGTGGACATTCGACCGAGACTGCCTTGCTTTCAGTTGTTGAAGCCCTAAGGCTGGCAAGAGCGGATTCTAAATCTTCTGTACTTATTTTGCTGGATCTCTCTGCTGCTTTTGATACGGTGAACCACCAGAGTCTCATGTCAACCCTATTGGAAAATGGCATCTCAGGAACCGCACGCCCGTGGTTTGAGTCTTACCTCTCAGATAGGTCCTTGAAGGTATCTTGGAGAGGTGAGGTGCCCAAGTCTCAACATCTAGCTACTGGGGTGCCTCAGGGCTCAGATATTGGACCACTTCTCTGTCAATTTGGCATCACTAGGTTCTGTCATTCAAAACATGGCTTTTCATATCACTGCTAAGCTGATGACACTCAACTCTACCTCTCATAACATCCTGATGATCCGACGATAGCTGCTCGTATCTCAGCTTGTCTAACAGACATTTATTGTTGGATGACTGACCATCACCTTCAACTCAACCTGGCTTAGACAGAACTGCTTGTGGTTTCAACAAACCCCTCACTTTTCAAAATTTCACCATCCAGTTAGGCTCATCAACCCTAACTCCGTCAAAACAGCTAGAAACCTTGAGTTGTGATTGATGATCAGCTGAATTACTCAGACCACATTGCTAAAACTGCCCATTCCTGCAGATTTGCTTTATACAACATTAGGAATACCAGGCCCTTTCTTTCGGAACATGCTTCATAACTCCTTGTTCAAGCTCTTTTTCTGTCCAGGCTGGACTATTGCAATGCTCTCTTGGCAGGTCTTCCAGCCACTTCTATCAAACCTCTACAATTAATCCAAAATGCCGCTGCAAGATTAATCTTTAATGAGCCGAAAAGAACGCATGTCACACCTCTGTTCATCAATTTGCACTGGCTACCAAAAGCTGCTCCGCATTAAATTTAAGGCATTAATGTTTGCCTACAAAACCAACACTGGCTCTGCACCCATTTACCTAAATTCATTACTTCAGAGTCATGTGCCTCTAGAAGCTTGCGTTCTGCAATTGAACGGCGTATTATTGTGCCTTCTCAAAGAGGCACAAAATCACTTTCATTGACTTTTTCCATTAACTGTTCCCTCCTGTTGGATTGACCTGCCCAAATCAATCCGAGCAGCTGAGTCCTTAACCATCTTCAAGAAACAACTAAAAACACATCTGTTCCACCTTTATTTGACCCTCTAACTCTAGCACTTTCAATTTTTTCTATTTTAATTCTACTTTATCTATACTTTATCTTTTTTTATCAAAAAACCCACTAGCTTTCTATTTTTTTCTATTCTATCTACTTGTTTTTCTGTGTGTGTGTGGTGGGTGTGATATACCAACACCTTGCCTAACGTGTACTGTGTTAGGCTAACCGAACTTGTCATTTGCACTTATTATTGTTGCTCTTTTGTTAGTTTTGACTGCTTTTAAATTGTCCTCATTTGTAAGTCGCTTTGGATAAAAGCGTCTGCTAAATGACTAAATGTAATGTAAATAATATATGGCAAGTTTGGCAAAACTTTACAATAAGGTTCATTAGTTAACATCAGTTACCTACTTTAGTTAACATGAACTAACAATGACCAATACTTCCACAGCAATTATTACTCTTAGCTAATGTTAATTCACAGTTACCAATCTTATTACAATCAAAAGTGTGCTTGTTAAGTTAATGCACTGTGAATTAACATGAACTATCAATGAACGACTGTGTTTTCATTAACTAACATTAACAAAGATGAATAAATACTGTAATAAATGTATTGTTCATTTTTGTTCATGTTGGGTAATAAATTTACTTGAATAAAACCAGCTAATTCAGATATTTCTAGATTTTTAGCCTTATAGTGAAGAATGGAATTTTAATTTAAATATTTGTTATTTACCTATTATGTTCTTGCACATTTATATACTGTAATAATATTCCCATGACTTGTTATTCCACTATATCACATCCCTTCAAGGCTGACATCTACACTGCTTAAAAATAGTCTATTATAATGCAGCCCAAGGAAATCATTTATTGTAGATTACACTTTGGAACATTCTCAACAGCAATGCACTTAACCAAGATATAAAGGCATTGAATGCATCTTAACGGTAGATTCTGAATGCATTGAGTGCACAAGGCTGATAGAGTTTCTGGGCTATCTTCTTTAAAGCATCCTTTTAGATGTGGCTTGTTACATCATTTGTAATCCTTACAGCTTGATGCTTACTGCAAGTTCAAGACCAGGCAGTCAAAAGCTATGAGAGTGTGTAGAGAATGAGTAATGGACGTTTATGCACACAACCAACTGCCTACACGCATCACATCCTGAAACGGGCTGCCTTTGTCTCTGAGGTCAAGAAGCTTTATGATACTGATACCGGGCGACTTACCTGAAGTTGATACAGGATCCTCAGGGAACGTTAGCTCGTCCTCTGCTATCCAAGAAAAGTTCCAGTATTTGTGGGCGGCGACGGTAGGGTTTCCTGAGTTCGTGGATGAGGGCCGTTCTGCAAACAAAAGTAGAGTTTGTCATCAAGGGCCTTTGCACATATACTGCAGTGTCAGAAAATGACTGAAGAAGTTAAGCTTTATGTGGTAGAGGCATTATCTAATCTGTGGAACATTTTAGACTCTCTCTGGGGATAACTTTTCTCCAAGGGCAGTTTTCTCTAAAACCTCCCACACAGAAAATTGAGAGCTTAAAAGAACAATTTTGCCTACTAGAAAAATACGATCAAACTCTAAGGGAAATAAAAAAAATAAATAACATACAAAAGGAAAGTTAACAGTAAGAGTTAAACACACATACACAGATGCATTCCAAATAAATATTTAAAATGTATTTGACATGCTTTAAAATATACTTTTCAAACTGAATTGCAGTATTTAATGCACACAATGTTCTCTTTCACAAAATGGTCTGTATTTCACAAAAAAAATCAATCTGCCTTAATTAGTTGTACTTTAGTTGTTTGCTTGTTTTAATCATCCTTCATTACACACCTGCAAAGATATTGCTGACACAGATCATTTGTTTATGGAGCACTGCTTGTCTAAGCTAATATGGGGATCAAGAACCACCGCAGGATCCCTTAGGTTATGCACTATTTATATCAACACAATATGTTTTATCTTCGACATTTAGTTTTTGTAATTTGTGTATTGTATTTTCTGCATTATACTGTAGCTCTGCCCACCAACTTTACCTGTCTTGTTCCTTTGTCAGTGGAGCAAATAATGGATTCCTGTAAATCAGCCACATTGTTATTGAAACAAAGAGTTAGTTGTTAGACATACATGTTCTGAATTGTTGCATATAATTCTTATTCCATAAGTTTTTTCTCTCTCTCTCTCTCAAATAAAACATGCATTAGCACTCCTGGCACAACTTACAACTTCGAAATTGGAAACTGATTGAAGATTGAAGGGTGTCACATGCACCATTAAGTATCATATTCAGGTGAACAGAGGAAAAGCTTGGCATAAAATTCACCATATGAATCAGCAATGGCTTAGATTACTTGAATAATTGGACTTTATCTCTATGCTTGAGTATCAGGGAATTTGATTTGACTATCAATAAAATGAATACTGTTACCAAATTACATTTCTTAGGTAAGAACAATATTTTTAGTCCTTAGACCTTTAGAATACAGAGTGCAAAGTTATCAGTTGCAACTATTTTCATGTACCAGACAACAATCATCTGCAGCCAAATGTAATGTTTATCCATCTTAGGGAACAGTTTTCAGGATATTGACTTCAAATTCTTAGACAGTTCTTTGTACAGTTTGCACAATAAAAGTCACTTTAATTATAAAGTCTCATCGTCTCTTGATTTCATCAGTCCATTTCAAAAGATGTTACTATTTAACACATAATGGAACAAAAAAAATGTAATGTATACACTTTAGGCACAGTAATTATGTATTACTGTACAATGATGTATTAGTATAAACATGCATTTGTATAAACATGAATATATTTGATATATTAGCCAAGCCACATTGTGATTTCACTTCAGTAGAAACAAATCATAAGTGATTTAAAGCTAGTTTGCCAACAAATATATATATATAAACACTTTGTAAACTATTTGTATCTCTTTATATCTCCATGTGGACCAAAAGCAAAATGGACAGGTTTCTTTGAGTGTGCTATACCCTGATTTTTCTCCCTACCTTCCAAACCTGGCCAATTAATAAGAAGCTAAATTGAAGAGGGAGTAAAGGGAGTCTGTTTTGGACTATAAAACCACTGGCGAGTTAAAGCTCTGTCAGGGGTCATTCTAGTATTTGCTGAAAGTAATGAAACAAAAAGAAATTCTTCAACCAATACTTTATAGTGCCTCAGAGGAGCACAGGCACACATATACTCTTTAATCATTCCAAATGACCATTAGGAGATAATCAATAGTAAACAGAAAACAACTTTCATGAGCAGTTATAAAAGTGCAGCAGAGACCAGTGCTAGCATATTCAACTGACCATCATTGGGAAACATGGGCTACTGACTCATAGTGATTGTTTCAAAACAGGTTCCCCAACCACTCCTGACATTCTCAGGCTGTTACTGTTCACACCAACTAGTCAACTGACTCTTCACAAAGTAAATGTGACCTTATACTCACTAAGGTATTGTGAACTCTTTAGTTGCTACCGCCTCTACTATTTATTTTCTTAGACTTTCTCTCTACCCTCTTTCAACCCTTTTCAACTTTCAAACAATCTAATAATGACTACTCGTGTATTTCTCTGGAAGGTTGATTCACTTCAAATGATTGACCATTAAAGCACAACTTCAGAATTGCAAGATAAAACTTGACATGTGAGGAAACCAGTCCCCAGAATTGCAATTTTACATCATGCAATTCTGAAAAAAAGTAAGAACTGCAAGAAAAAAGTCATACAGTAACTGTGAGATAAAAAGTCAATTTTTATTCAATGGCGGAAACAGGTTTCCATAAGAATGGCTACTGAAGTTGAGTAAACGTATGAGTAAAAGTTAAATAAATGTAAAAATATTAC
Source organism: Sinocyclocheilus anophthalmus (assembly GCA_018155175.1). Taxonomy (NCBI): domain Eukaryota; kingdom Metazoa; phylum Chordata; class Actinopteri; order Cypriniformes; family Cyprinidae; genus Sinocyclocheilus; species Sinocyclocheilus anophthalmus. Next base: position 226,161 of record JADLZN010008562.1, on the reverse strand, counting down.
TTTATATTGGAGACTAAATTAATTACATAAGCATAAAGTACGAAAAAAAATGGCTAAAACAATCGGTAAGTGTCGTTTTAATAACAACGGTCTTAGCAAAAATATCAGTTCCTTACTTAACAGTTTATTATTCCTGCCTGAAAGTCACGTCATCGGTTGAGTCAGAAGTTTACATCGGTTGCAGCATGATTGCATGGTATATCCCAATTGGCATCGGGTAGTTTTGTATGGAACCTTGCCTGATGTAGACAGTATGGCATGTTTTCTGTGTTTCTGACATTTGCACTAACGGTCATTCAAGAACTCAAATGTTGAACATGCTTTAGGCATATTTGCAATTGTTAAGTTTGCTGACAATTCACTTATGGCTTACCAGCTGGATATGATCAACGCTGATAGTGAAAGTAGAAGGCTTAGCTAATGAGTAAGTGTTCATGATGATGTTTAGTCCTTATAACTTATCTTGCTTTTGCATTCTTATTCTTTTAAACTTGATTTTAGGTCCCTATTCCTGTAACTGATGACAATGCAACAAATGCATCCTTCAGATTTTCTCATTTTGTGTTCCATGGAAGAAATAAAGTCATATGACAATAGGGTAGGTAAATGAACAATTCAAATAAATAAATAAATGAATGAAATTATTAATAATAATAATTTTGGAGATTTATGTCTATCATCTGACTTTTTTAGCAATGAAGATTAACTTTTTTTCATGAAGTAAATGTAAAAATATGACAATAGGGTAAGCAAGTAAATAAATAAATAAATACATAAACAAATAAATAAATAAATGACAATAATAATAATTTTGGAGATTTATGTCTACCATCTGACTTGTTTAGCAATACATATTAACGTTTTTTATTTAATAAAGTAAAAGTAAAAATAAGCTTTATATTTGTTGTAGTATTTAAAACTCACTAGACTAAAGTAAATTAGGTTTACTTGATTATCCATACATCTTTCTTTCTTTGAAAAATCACTTAAAATCTAATATATTTATGCATTTAATTAGTCTGCTATAATGTTACAAAGATATTTTTCAAAGAAGATTTACTTCATTTTACTTTGTGGTCATATAAATATCACCAACTGCACCAAATTGTATAATTTAGCTTCTCTGAATAAAACTCTTTTTTTTTTTCCTCCTTGTGTATGAGCTTTATAGTTGTCATACTATACTATACATATCATGCTATACGAGCCATTGAAAAAGCTGGATATATAAATCAATTCAAATAAATAATAAATAAACAAACAAACAAACATTCAAGTAATTATTAAATCTCTTATTAAAACTTATTATTCCACATGGCAGGCTTTAACAGGGTAATTCCAAAGCTTCGCCACGTTGTGGTTTGAATTTCTCATCTGTTGCTATATTCTTTAACACGTCCTTAAAATGCATCATGCCTGTGGTCAGAAGATGCTTTCCATTCGTTATGTGACTACCCACGGCTGGTTACTCCTCTGACTTTGAGAACTCATGAGCTTTCCATTATTTGATCAATGAGGCTCAGCTCTGCACCCACTCACCCCTCATCTCTTGTCATCCACCAGTGCTCCAATCTCAGGTCTGCTCGGCCACAACACTTTTTCTTTCCAAATAAATAAACGCACGCTTGATAAGAAGCACAGCCAGGTGAAGTAAAAGACATGTTTGATAGGACATGATGTAGTGCTGTTCTCGTGGGTTTTGTTTGGTGGCAGTGCTGTGATCCTGAAATAAATTAAATTACCCGTAGAGGGCCGTTGGGGGAGTTTCACAGGAGGCCTTCTCCTCCTTTTATCAGATAGTCTTAAATATCAGACCACAGGACAAGGTGATATGACTGGGCAGTTAAGATGTCTTTAAAAAAGCATCAGATAAATTCAGTCTGCAAACACTGTAAGAGCTGAAAGGACCAAAAAATCGAAATCCTGTTGCCATTTACCAACCCTCATTACCATTCTGACACCCAATTATTTTAATTCTACACTCTCATAAATAAAGGTACAACAGATGTCACTGGGGTGGTACATTTTCAAACGGTACACTTTTGTACCTATTAGGTTCTAATATGTACACTTTAAGTACCAATATGTACCTTTGAGGTACCAGAATGGACCCTTTAGGTACAAATATGTACCTTTTGAAAAGGTACCGCCCCAGTGACAGCTGTTGTACCTTTATTTCTGAGAGTGTACCATGAAACAACACAGAAGAGAAATACGTAAAGCGATGAAAGTGAGTGGTGCTATACTAAAAGCATCATAAAGGTATAATAAAAGGAATGCATTAAACTAGTCAGGCTATATTGACAGTCATCTAGTGTTGTGTGAGAAACAGACCAAAAGTCATCACAAACTAACATTCCACTTAAAGGTAGGTGATTTCAGAAAGGCTAGCAAAAGAATGCTAGCTTTAAAGCATAAGATTCCACCATCCCAGCAAATCACTCTCCAAAGCCACGCCTCCTCCAAAACACATGACCACGCACAGGCAGACCAGAGGCTAACCAGCAACACGATGAGAGACGGCATTGGTGGAGGGTGGAATGATTAAAATTTGTAATGTATAAGTCCCCTTACATTTGTAAGCCTTATGCAGATGGCACAAAGTGCCATTGTGTGAGGAATAGACAATTTAGAACATACAGGCAAGTCATGGATGATATGTATCATAAATAGGCTGTTTTTGGCACATGCATCACACTGAATACACTATTCCACTTTCATTAATTCTTGTATAATTTTATCTGATAAATAGTTGTGTTCTCCACTGTAGATAGATCATTTTGCATCAGGCATTAGACAAAACTGAAAAGGGCTGACTTCATCAGTAGTTACACACTTTGTACATGTATGATCGCTAAAGTAGTAAAGTAAAAGCTTAACCTCTTAAAAACTGAAACATAATTGAAAAACTTGATATCTTCAGATATACTGTATTTCACCATTAAAAGAAACTTAAAAAAAAAAACGAACAAATAAATAAACAAATGATTTGATGGGTCTTGATGTTCAGACCTCCCCCCAAACGCCTCCATAATTTGCATCATCTACTGTAAGTTGTTTGAACAAAACCATCTGTTAAATAACTACAGTCATAGTATAATTCTAGCAGTGATACATAAAAAAAGCGAAGGACGAAAACCTGTCCTTTAATCTCAGTTTGGCCGAGCACTTGAGCAAAGCTGCAGTATTTCACACATAATATCAGATTCTGAACTGCAGTGTTAATCGCACCTATGTGTCCTTCAGACATGACTGTCACAGAAAATGAGGAAGGCGAAAAATAGGGGAAAATAGAGGGAAATTAGACTTGAGCCTGTTATGACAAGCCGTGAATTCTGAATGGGTTCACGCAAACCCCCATGACCCATTTTTTCTGTCCATCATTCCTATAGCAGCAGAGCATAGATATCACAGCAACTGTCTCCGTTTGTATTAATTAAGATTGGATGTGGATACATACATTAAGGCTCTTATAAATTGATTACCCGTCCACTTCTGGCGGGTCATTACATTTTCGTCAAAGCCTAAGACTAAAGAAAGGGAGGGAAAAAAGAAGAAAAAGAAAAAGAAAAATGTCAGGGGCTGAATTAAACACTGATGCTGCCACAGACGAGCATTGATTTCTTTCAGGAGTCTGACTGGACTTCCTCTGCATTCTGCACACGTGGATTCAGAGTCACCTGACCTCAATGTGTGCACCTGATTACAGACATGCACTCCTTCATTCCAGTCAGACCTATCAGCGGGGTTATGGATCACTGGAGTCTGAGAATTGAGTCGGCCCTTATCAATTCACTTCCTATGATCAATGCATTGCTTCAAGTGCTCCCATATGAACAGGCTAAGCTACAGGCAATCCAATTAAACAAGCATGATTAATTACCAAGCTAATCTCAAAGGTAACAACTTGATAGGAAATACACAGTGGCTTTGTCCAAAAGGTTACAAAACCATTTGGAAGAGGCGACCTAAAACTGAGCTCGTCACATTTTATGTTTTAAGCCTTTGAAAAAAAGATCATAGCTAATTTACTAGCAATAACAGAGATAACCAACTGTTATGCAAACATTCTGAGGGTCTCTTCAGTTTCTTAAACCACAAAGCATTGCTTTAAGGCAGGTTTATTATAGTTAATTAATTGAAAAAAAAAATGTTAATAAATAAAAATAACAACAAATATAAATGACAAAAACACAACAAAATTATTAACTTGTATCAACTTATATCAAGATGGAAAATACAAAATTAACATACCAAATTAATCAAATATTATAATATCTACTATATAATAATGTAATTTATCATCATCATCAGTTTTTAATAAACAATTAATTTACTTAAGGATTAAAATTGAGCATTTATTTGTCAAATATGTGTGTAGTCCGAAACATTATGTTTGCTGTTTACATTGAGAATGTAACATTGAGCAAGGTTATGGGGTGTTGTGTTTTTGAAAGTATTTCCTGTTGACTGTAACATTTGGAATAGATCATAATCAGTATTTATTTTAGGTTTGTTTATTCAGAATTAACACTCGCCTTTTCGCCAAATGCAAGCAGAATTGGCTTTGGCGAGCAAATAAAAGGCCAGTTGGATTACAGCCTCAAACGAAAGACCACTCATCTGGCTGATGCATATTGCACACAAAACTGGAACACTTTCTCAGTTTAGGAAAATGTTATCTGATTGGCTGGCTTCACACAGCTTCTGGGAGTAAGGCCATATGGGTGACACAAAATCTTTGAAAGAATTTTGTCACAGATTATTTAAATTTGTTATTTTCCATGGTATTGTTGGCAATGATCCCACAATGAGTGCCACAATATATCATAGTGTACAGGATGTTGAATTTTTAGCTGAATAATTCCTCTCTCCCTTTTTTCCCCCTGTTTGGGTTCAGTCTGACCCTATTAAAAACACAATGTGCAAAAATACAGTAAAATAGATTAAAGTAGACAGCTGGCAGCAGTGTATCTGCACTGTGTGTACACCAGTCAGAAAATGTTGATGAATTTTTTTTTAATGAAAAAATTCATATTTAATATCCAGGGTCACAGAGGCTCAAAACTGGTTATGCAACATTCTTCATGTTGAAATGTGTTATGTATTTTGTTTATAATGAGTTATCATAAGATTAGGAAAAGTCATGATATATCAACCTGATTCTTCAATGTGAAATATATTTCTAGATATATTAAAATTACCTTAAGGTCTCTCAAAGACTAAACAGAACATAAGGGTTGTGAATTACGTTTAAGCTTTTAGGAATAAAACTGTGTTGGTGAACTGACTCATGAAGTCAGTATTAAATTATTTGTTCCTAAGTTTTTTTTTTTTTTTGTGGATGTTCTGCTCTGTATCAAGTTGGTCACAAATGTCAGCTTGCTTAATGTGAGAGGGTCACCTTTACCCATCATAAAACGAGTTATGTACTGGTTCACCAAAAAACGGTAACTGTCACAGTTTTAGCTCTATGGAGAGGGGAAGGGTACAGTACAATCTCTGTTTTCCCTTTCCATCCATTCAACCATCCATCTGTCCATCCCAGACACAATATGCCTGCAGTCTTAGCCGAGGAACCCTAGCCAGGGAAATCTACACTAAACTGGTTGAGGTGTGGGAACAATTTATGTGTGACAGCGATGTTATTGCTTTCTGTGATAGTAATAGTGCTCGAAGACATTTTGACAACAGCAACAAATTCAAAGGCTGGCCTTGAACCTCTGAACTTATGAACACAGGTGTCCAGTAATTTATACTGTAAACCCCAGAAGGTTCTTCCATAATCAACCCAGCACTGGAAACTGTGAGCACTGGAAAAACATGTGGCGACATTTCTGCAAAAAAACTGCTTGCCTGTACATTTTGTGACACTTTCAATGTGAAATGTCCAGTCAGTGGTGCTAAAAGCATGTTTGGTTTTATACAGAACAGATGAACTTGAATCTGGCAACGTTTTATCACTTTGGTTGTTGCACGTATTGCAGCAGCTTGGAAATCAAAAGTGCGGGTGAGCGACTCTAAATGTTTCTTGTTTGAAAATAATCACCTACAATACCTAACTGATAATGGTAACTGAAGCAACTACTGTATGAGGTTTTAGCTTGCTTCTACATTTATTTGAGCTCTTTTATCCCGACTCATGTTTCATGAGAGCCGAGTGCTCCACAACACAAATTGAATGTTGTACCAGCCATACATTTGGAGCTGTTTTTGTGATGCAAACATGAAAATGTATTGGTTTACAATTCCTGCACTATGGTAAAAGCGCCACAGTGCCATATGCAACAAAAGTCTTTATTTAGCCCTTGTAATAGTAATTTGTGTGGGGGAAGATCTAGTGTTCACTGCAGTTAGTTGTAGGATCTTTCAGAAATCCTTCTAATATTCTGGGTTAAATTGTAATTTTATTTCACAATATTAATATTGTTTACTGTATTTTTTATTAAATAGCATTTTGAATAAAATTTAATCAAATGGTGGGAAATATTTCAAAAACATTATTTCAAAAACAAACAAAAACATTTGGGAATAAAATGAGGGGGCTTATTTGATTATATCAATTTCATGTTTCTTTAATCATTATGATGTTTAAGACAACGTGTCATAAACCACGACTCTAAACTGACTAATACGGTGGCCTTGGGGGACACAAAACAAGAATGTTTGTGGATCAAACAAAAGTTGACAACACAACCAATTAACCTACAAAATCTGTTGTCACCTTTTGTTTGCTCCACAAATGCTGTTGTGTTGCACCCTCACTGTAATCTAATTAGTGTCAGCAAGGGATGAATGTAAAATGAAGTGATGAGATTGACCCACATTTAAGAATGACAAAAAGCCTGGAAAGCTTATTATCGCAAACAATCACGTAAATTGTCCAAAATGGGTGTTCTGCAAGCAGCCATTAATCTCCATTGCCTTTGATGTTGAGGAAGTCATTGAAGGCATGGACACACAATTGATCAGCAAAGCTAATGAGGCGATCTATTCCTTAAATCATTGCTTGTGAAGTGAAGTGGTTTAGATTTTGTGCAAATAAGCTAACCATGGCCGTCAATTCATTTTGAGAACATCTGTCCTAATGTTCCACTCCAGTAGTCTACCCAACAGGCATTAGAGCGGTGAAGATCAAAAACATCTACCTCATCATTCAGATACTCAAAAGGTTTGACAGCTTAATGACTCCACAGTGGAGCTAATCTGTGACCGTAATGATGTAGCTGGAAACGAGGTGCGAATAACTCTAAGGAGGAGGATGACAGCGTTGATGTTGAATATGTACATAGATGATAATGATGATGATGATGATTATGATAATGATGATGATGATGTTGAAAGTGGTGTACGACAATGGTGATGAGATGGTGATGATAGGGTTTGGGCATCTATGTTGCATGGCCACCCTGAAAAAAGAAGAGAAAAATGACAATCAGCTGACAATTAGACAATGTAAATTTAGGACAAATCCTAAACCTCTTCTCTCATGGTTATGTGGTGGAGAAATCCAACACAAAACAGTGTGCAGAGGAGGGGGTTGGTGTACAGACAGGTGTCCCTAGTGGCCGACATTGGTTCCATATGTTACAAATATTTATCATGCTTTGCCCATGTAGCACACCTTCAGTATGCAGAAGAACACCACCCAGAGAAATGAAATGATTATGAAGAACAATATGTAAAAGTGGAAAATCGAGTGAGAATTGTGCCTGTGGGTAAGATGTGCCACCATATAGTCATTAATTTAAGCCAGTGGTCGGCTAGTAGCACATTTATGATGCTAATTTTATTTGTCATCATATTTACCACTCTGCACATTCGGAGGCCTGTAGGACACAAGCAGGACAGAAACCAGTCTAATATCTTCATGTCTTCTCCCGATGTTCCAAAGCAACTGACACTTGTTGTAAAAGGTCAAAAGAGCAAATTTCAACAGCCATAAAAAGTGCCTTTTGTTTGTAATTTTGTGCAATTATGCAGATGCACACCAGATGTTTGCAGCCAACCTCTCAATATGCGTAAGACGGAAAATGGATGTAGTTCTTTATATAGTTCTCAGTGTTTTATTAACAGGTCAAAGAACTACATAGCCCACCCACTCTTGTTACTTAACGCTGCACACCATACTTCTGCTGATTCCTAATGAAAGCACAGTGATAGACAGTCTGTATAAAATGTTTATTTATAGCACTCAAACTGTGCCTAGGACTAATTGTTGCAATTTCATAGCTCTGAATTCAGTCACTATACTGCCTATTACAAAGAAAAGACCAATGAAACCAGTCGTCTGGAAGTCTGGGAGTGGTTTATTTACCTCTGAATGGTTAAAAAGTGAAACGACCCACTATAAATCTGAACTGCAGCTTTGACCTCTTCCTCTCCATTTCTCTGTCTGTCGCTTTCTTTCTCATTGTACAACAGTGACTATTAAATCATGCCTATCAACTTTCAGTAACCTTTTTATGCATACCTGCTGTCATTTTCATCATTTTTTTTATCATACACAAAATTACGGTTGAACCCTGGAACTTTTTGTCATTCACTATGCCGATTCTTCAAAGCCACAGGGGAACTACTTTGTTTCAGGCTTAAACTTGAATAGGCGATATCTGGGGTTAAATACAACTTGATGGCAGTGTGAACTGCACTTTGCAACCCCTTTTACTTCAGTATTATGTTATTTCCAAACCAAAATTCAATGAGCAAAAATGTAGGGTGGAAATCATTTAAATTGTAAAACATAGGAGTTTCAAACCAGAATGAAACCAGACCGTGTGTGAGTTTGCTAAAAACAATGCATAAATAGCTATTTGTCTATTGGTTAACATTCTCCATTAGCCTGTGTGGCCTAAGTGATGTCAGCACACAAAGTAAGTCATTTCAGAGCAAGAGGCAAATTACATTTTCATGAATGATTACAAAGCCCCTCACCCCTTTTCTTTTTGCAAGTCTGAATGAATACAAAGCCAAACATGCAGTGATTAATCATTCACAGTATTTCTGATTTTCCCCAAAACAAAATAAAGTCTGGAACTGTTTTGGGCTGTTTGGAACACATTTAAAATGAATGAAAATAAAATAAAATAAAATAAAATTTGTGAATGTCCAAAACTGGAGAATGTCCCAGGACAACAGGCATAACCAGAAATGAATACCTCTAGAAATATCTGTCACAGGTGCACTGCTGAGCGGATTGAGGAGCAAGGAACGGAGAGAGACGAGGAGTACATTAATCCAACTGGGTTTAATTGACACAAAAGGAACACGGAACACTCACGCTGTACATGAAGACATGAACATGCACATACATCAACTTAAATACCGGACGCTGGAGCACACACAGGGAACACTATTTATGCACACAGGAGGAGGGGATGACGAGACACACCTGGGAGCAATGAACTTAATTAATCAGGACAGGAACAGGAAACTAACCAAATAAGGGCATAGGAAGGCACATGGGGAGCAAGACACACACAAAACATGGAACAGAGTCTGACATAACGCCCCCCTCCGGAAGGCGTGTCCTCACGCCATATACCATCCGATGGGGAGGGGGAGTGGGCACTCTGCAGGTCACTCAGGACAGACATGGGACAGTGGGCCTCAAGAGCGGTACCCATTCCAGGTGCCATGGCGGAGCAGGGGAATTGGGAGGCCATGGCGGAGCAGGGGACTTGGGAGGCCATGGCGGAGCAGGGGACTTGGGAGGCCATGGCGGAGCAGGGAGCTCAGGAGGCCATGGCGGAACAGGGGACTCGGGAGGCAACGGCGGAGCAGGGGACTCGGGAGGCCATGGTGGAGCAGCCTCCGAGGCCGCGGCCCCAGCCCCCGGCTCGGCCTCTAAGGCTGGCGCCATAGTACCCCTCCCCCAAAAAATACTTGGAGAAATGTAGGGGGTTGTATTCGGGGCCTGGAGCCCTCCCTGGGCTGAACGGGGGGTCAGGAGCCCTCCCTGGGCTGAACCGGGGAACAGGAGTCCTCCCTGGGCTGAACTGGGGAACAGGAGCCCTCCCTGGGCTGAACCGGGGAACAGGAGCCCTCCCTGGGCTTAACTGGGGATCTGGAGCCCTTCCTGGGCTGAACTGGGAGTCAGGAGCCCTCCCTGGGCTACACTCAGGGGACAGGAGCCCTTCCTGGGCTATACTCTGGAACAGGAGCCCTTCCTGGGCTGAACTGGGAATCAGGAGCCCTTCGTGGGCTATACTGGGGAACAGGGTAGCGCTTCCATGGTGCTGGCACTGGAGGGCGCTCTGGAGGAGCAGGCACAGCAAAGCGCCTTCGAGGAGCTGGGACTGGAGTGAGGTTTGGGGCTGGAGCGAGCTCTGTGCCTGTAGCTGATGCTGGAGTGCGCTCTGGGGGGCTGGGACCAAAAAAAAAAAAAGGCAACTAACCCTAACGTCCTTCGGACTTGCCACACTAACGTCCTTTCGGCTTGCTACATTAACTGCCGGCTGACTTGACTCGGGAATGGCCGGCGGAGGGATTCCGGATCGGGATCGGAGACTCTCCAACCGGATGACTGTCTCCTTCCAGTCGAGGTTGGTGGTGTCTGGGAGCTCCGTGTGATGATGGAATGTTATACCGATCTGGAACAGCGTTGCGAGGATTTCCCCCTCGAGGGAGCTGGTGAGGGCGAGCGGCATGAACGCCCTTGCAAAGACGATGGGGTCTGGGCTCGCCTGAGCCAACGTGATGAACATTAATCGTTCCTCCATTTGGGGACGTGGAGGAACGCACGGGAAAAAACAAAACGAAAACTTTCAAAAAACGGAAATCAAACGGGGAGAGGGGGTGCCGCTTACTTTTGAGTGGTCGGGTATTCTGTCACGGGTGCACTGCTGAGCGGACTGAGGAGCAAGGAACGGAGAGAGACGAGGAGTACATTAATCCAACTGGGTTTAATTGACACAAGGGAACATGGAACACTCACGCTATACATGACGACATGAATAATACCGGATGCTGGAGCACACACAGGGAACACTATTTATACACACAGGAGGAGGGGATGACGAGACACACCTGGGAGCAATGAACTTAATTAATCAGGACAGGAACAGGAAACTAACCAAATAAGGGCATAGGAAGGCACATGGGGAGCAAGACACACACACAACATTGAACAGAGTCTGACAATATCTCTAAATAAATAAATAAATGTGAAACGGAAAAAAAAATGTAATCTCACTTTAAAATGAAATTTTACTTTTAATTGCACAAAAATACAGTACAAACTAGAAATGTATGATTGTATACCCTTTGTTACAATTGCCCCATATGCTTCTGTTGAAAGTACAAACGAAAAATCAAGTTAGATCTTTATTTCTTTATTTTTATCTTTTTTTTTCTTGTGGTAATATTCAGTTTTGTAAAGACAATTTGTATTTAAGTTGGAATATTCTTTAAATGAGTTGTTGATGTGACACCAGAGTTCAGTTCAGACAGTCATGTAATGAATCATTTACAAGGTTAACAACATGGCATTCCCATACTACTGAAAACATGTCATGTAAAACCATTAAGTGCATGATATATCACATACTCTCCAGATCAACCACTAATTGGCTGGTCCATTCGCCAGATGCATCAGATATAAAGTGTCTGAGAAGAAATTACATTTGTGCAGATTTTCTGTTAAAGGTCACATGTTAGAGGTCACATTCACACCTTTGAGTAGTCTGTCAGTCAGACAGTATTTAGCACTCAAGTGGCCATTAGCAGCACTATAGAAAGCATGCCCATTATACATGCCATAAATACATATGTTTGTCAGAGACATGTATGCCTCACAATGCTCAAGCATTAGCATGACTTATATCATATGTAATCTTAAAAACCTTTCCCATGAGATCAGCATGGCCTGATTGACTACTATATTAGTGGATGCTTGAACTTTCTGTTTGAACGAGAATACGATGAAGCATAGATGGAGAACATGATAGAGATGAGTGCCTTAAATGAATAGGCTAAGTTTATCACGATGAAAGACATCCGGAGGAAAATTTTACTGCTTATAAGATGCTTGATAATAGCGAAAAGCTCTAGGATGTTTCATAAAGTTTTCAGCTTTATCTCAGATGAAGTTCTCTGTTCATTTAGGGACCAACTTTGTCCCATAAAATCCCTTAGAAAATATTAAATGAGAAACAATGACAGACCGTTGTTGACTTACAGAGATTTTCAGGTTGTAGTCCAAACAAATATCTCAATTTGATCTCACTTAATGATTGGATAACAAAAAAAAAAAAAGACATATACAATATTCTTACTTGTGATATTTCTTTGCTATGGGTCCAGCATAGCTGTAACTGGGTCAAATTCATACTAGCACATGACATATCACAGGTCAAAAGTCACAAGTCATTTGCAGTTTATGACAGAGCATGTGCAACAGACATGGTGATAGTGAAAGCATTTCACTTTATCATGTTCCAATCACTTCGGTTGAGGATGTCATGCAATTTCAGGCTGAAAATCTGATGATAAATAGCATTTGATCTACATTAAAGTCTAAAATGCATGATCTTCAACAGCATGCAACAGTGGTGTGCGTAACAGTCCTGGTTCACTCTTTCATTCCCTAAACACATCTGCCCAGTTTCTCAGCTGATGTCTGCATCCTCATCTAGCTGCCAAATCTGCAGGGATGCAATGGACAGATATTAATTGAAACCCTGCCAAGGCAATCTTGCCCTATCTTCTCACCAGAGATGCCTTCATCACCGCAAGCTGACACAAATCACCTAGACAAGGCTCGGGGAGTACAAGACGGCCTCTTCAGTCAAAGCAGACAGCCTTGTTTATGATCTCATATGTGTTGAGGTCAAAGATCAACCAATGTGCCAGTCAAACTTCTTGGAGATATAATAGCACATTCACCACTGCAGAAAAGTGTTTTTTTTTATCAGACAGACAGTGGTGGAGGAATACTGTACGGTATCCAGAGAAGGGTTGAAGGGAATGAGGAAGTGAGTTGCATACTAGCGCTTTTAATGGTGCAGTTACTGTCAAACATTATAAAGGGGGCTACGATGACTCTTCTGGGGCCACATCACAGAGAATAGAACATCTACAATACCCTTTTCCAAGGGTAATGCCTGAGGCAATCAATACTGAAGGTTAGAGGAAAGAGCAGGATACTGGCTAACATTCAACAGCAAGTCGAACTGCGATCTACCGCAATGCCTTATAATCAATCTGAAGAAAGATTGACGACTGTGTTCAGACAAACATGACAGTCATTAGAGAATCACACTGTTTCTTGTTCATGCAAGGACAGATGTGTTCGACTGATCCATTTGTGATCCTGTCATTACTTTTTTTTTTTTCATTCTCCTCATATCAAACTTACAATAGGCTCATTGGAAAGAATGTCTACCTACATTTTTGGAAAATGTACCAATTAAAACCATTCACTGCAGGTGCCAGATGAAATGAACACTACTGGCAAGAAACAAAACCAAAAACTGTTATTATATTTTACACAAATATGATGTTTACATGGACAATGATTACAGGGGCAAATTAATGATTAATAGTGACTTATTTTCTGGCAGTTCCTTGCACAATACTATAGTATGATTCCAAATCACTTTTACCATAGCAGATGATTTATAAACATATACATTTGAGGTTTTGTATCACATAATCAGCTCCATATGTTTTGCTTTTCTGATGTAGTAAACTTACTTGGTAGCTCACCTGATACATCATTAAACTTGTGATGTGAAGCACTGGGTATGAGTCTCGTGAAACACAAGTCACAATATATCAAGCTAAAATGGCACGGTTGCTTCAGCAAATGTTACCCGTGCTGTCAAAATTAGTCGGAATGCACACAAGCTAATTTTGAGCTACAGACAAAAAAGTTAAAAATTTCGATTTTGGTCGAATTTTAGGATTTGACAAAAATGTGTTCATTAAGCCCTCGTCTAGCAATCCCAGTGCTCCAAATAGTAATTGAATATCTAAAATTATCTTTATTTGTAAGTTTTCTGAGAGCAGTACCTTTTCTCAGCTCGCCTGACACACTGGTGCTGACTGATACATGATCCCGATACATACACATACTGTATACACAGAATTACAGTATTTAAATATTCACGCAAACATAATCTGTTGTCTTAAGTGAACGTTTAGAGAACTGTTAGGGAAAAACATCTGATGTGTAACATTATATTAGATCTGTGCAGTACAGTTGGTCTTAATATACAGGCCGTCTGTCTTATTAATGATAATCTAACAATAAAAGAAAAGATCACTCGCTGCTCGATTGAACTGCATTTGTTGTTTTAATAATCAATCTATTTGTAATGAACACACTGAAGTGATTTTTATATTTGATTATTGTTTTTCTTGCTTGAATGCTTTTGTTTAAATGTAAAATGAAAAAGAGTAATGCACTATTTGTTTCTTTCTTATATTTGTTCTACTGTTCTTTTTTTTTTGCATCTGTTCTTATTTAAAATAAAGATAATAAAAAAAATGCTATATTGTGATTATTAATATAGTAATTATTATTAAAAAAGGAAGTGGAGGAATGGTTCTAGGTGATTTTGCTCTGGAACCTTCAGAAAACTTTAACTCGATTTTTCTCAGAACTGACTTTGCTGACTCTATCGAATTCAAACGGGTGTAGCTCAGTTATTTTTGTTTGATTCCAGCAAATCATACATCATTTTGAAGGTCTTTTAATGGAGAATGTGAAAACAAAAATAACTAATTTTTGAAAATTTGCTCATTGTGACTCATTTTGCCACACAGGTAAAAAATGTTTTCTTTCTTTCCTCCTTTTTTTATTCTCAGATTTGCTTTTGTAAATACATCGGTTAGGTTTAGGTATAGGGCTTAAGTGTAGGTGGTGTGCTATTTTCAATTGTGATAGAGCATTAAACTTTTAGCACCACTCACCAGACATTTCACTTTAAAAGTGTCGCGAAACATGGACAAATTAGCATAACATCCATTTGCAGAAATGCCACCACAGGCTTGGCTTGCAAACTCCATGCGTTCAGCAGGATGATTCAAATGGAAGCAGGGAATGCAGCAAAGTGAGCGTGGGAGTTGTTTTATCTCAGTGATTGAGTGGCAGAAGCGTGGGACATTAGGTCCTCAAATTATGCTATTTTCTTGACAGGCTGGACCATTTATGGGCAAATCTAGCAAACAGACTGACTGGTAACCAAGGTAACAGCTAGAAACCTTGTACAAAAGTAAGGATCATAGGGCTATGATACCTGTACACATCAAAAGGTAATTTTTCAAATGCATAAAGACTCAATGACGGGGTCTTTCACACTGTATAAGGACTGATGGCGCAATCAGTCTCTATGCAACGGGCACCAAAGTGAAATAATCCTGAATACTGTTACAGCAATTTGTCCAAGGACTCTGACTGCTAAATCAAATGAATCAGCATTGGTGGCAATCCTCTGTCACAATCAGCCTGGAAGTTCTATATGTATGCAGTGTCCCAGACTAGGACACCAGACCTGAAAAATAATCAGTCTAATGGAGCAGCAAGACGTCACGAGCGGGGTGACACGAGCAACCAGGAAGTATAAAAACGCATCCGGCAGAGCGCAAGTTAGCTTCTGCTCTTCAGTAGCGCTCTGTGTTGTGTCAGTCATATTTACTGTTGTCTGTCAGTCCATAAGCATGCCAAAATCAAAATCTAAGTCTGTGGCGAGCGAACTGCATTTCAGACGTTGTGTTCCTCCCTGCTCACGATATCTGGCAGCGGAGGATACACACGATCTGTGTGTTGTTTGTTTGGGAGCGGAGCGGAGCATGCACGATCAGCTCTCGAGGGAGCTGATTGTCATGACTGCGAGTTGTTCTCGCTGCATGTGCTCCGCTCTCGCCTGGCCGTTTTTGAGAAGAGTGGCCAGGCTCGCGACCCCACTGGCAGCGGTCCCACAGTTGCCGAGGCACAGCATAGACTGTTGTCATGGGCATCGCAAGTGGATTTACCGGAGGGATCCGAGACGTGTCGCCCTTTTTTCGGTCCTCACCCGCTAGCTCCACGGTTCCCTCTCAGGGATTGGAAGCCCGTGCTGTGGTTTCTTCCCCCCGGAGAGAGAGCCAGACACTTCATCTATCTTCCTCTGAGGAGGTGGATGTGATGAATGTCGAGACAGAGGAGACTGTGGACTCGCCACCACACTCCCTCACATATGAGGAGCTCGTGGAGGTTGTGACTCATCCTGTAGCCAAGTTAAACATCGATTGGCCAGCCGAGAAGCAGGACGCTCGTCCCAAGAGCAAATTAGACGAGCATTTTCTGCAAGCCAAATCACAGGCTTCACGACGGGGCTTTCCGTTTTTCCCCGATCTCCATGCCGATGTGTCGAGATCATGGGAGAAACCTTACTCATCCCGTATTTACAGCCCCACAGTCTCGAATTATTCAAACACATGAATCATGAATGAGAAGGGATATGGGGCGATGCCAGTGGTGGAGCAGACGCTTGCGAGTTATCTCTCCCCATCTTCAGCATCGTCCCTGAAGGCCCCGAAGCTTCCCACCAGGCCAGTGAGCCTGACATCTAGTCTGGTTGGGAAAGCTTATACGGCGGCAGGTCAGGCTGGCACATGTTTATTTTATTACACATTACAAGCATACCTGGCTGACCTGCTCAGGGACCTGGATGACATGGAGGAGGAGGAATCCGACGTAGTAACCGAACTGCGTCAGGCCACAGATTTGTCCCTCTGGGCCACCAAAGAAATGGCCAGAGCCTTCGGCCGTTCAGTGGCAGCAATGGTAGCCACGGAGCGGCATCTGTGGTTGAATCTGTCTGATATGCAAGATAAGGACAGATTGTTCCTCCTGTACGCCCCGCTCTCGCCCTCTGGCCTCTTCGGACTGATTGATTGCGCCACAGTCAACACTGTCGTCGAGAGGTTTCAGGAGGCAAGGAAGCAAGTGGCGGTGTTCCAACGTTTCCTCCCTCGTCGTTCCCAGGTCCATGGGGCTGCTGAGCGGGAGCAGCCCCAGCCATTAAGTTCCACATACCGCCAGTCTCAAAAACAGAGAGTTTCAACCTGCACCCTCCCGCAGAAAGAACGGGGGTCGGGGCGACGCTCTCAGTCAAGGTCCTCTAGACCGAAGACGGATCTGCAGACCATTATTTTGTCTGTCGATACCTTCGTCAGGACCTTGAGGGCAGCCCCAGCTGGAGAAAAGGATAACACCTCAGTATACGGTTCCCGATCCTCCTCAGTGCCCTCACGGATCTTTACTGATTCCCCTGCCACCCTCAGTGCTTCAGGGCTCAGTGAGCTCCGACTAGCGAGTTTCCCAGCTGTCGCCTGGTGACGGTACGTCCCCTCCAGTGAAGGGGCACCAAACTGGCTCCTCTAGTGACACCAGAGGCCAGTCTCGAGACTGCTGGTTCACTAAGTAGATGTGTCGGAAACAGTCTGCCCAAAAATCTCAAATGGGTACTGCAGATTATAGAATGATGATACCGAATCCAGTTCAGTTCTGGTCCACCTCGTTTCAACGGTGTCATTCCCACACTAGTGGGCCCCGAGCAGGCTCTGGTAATGGAAGTGGCACATAAAGTGCCTGGAGATTCTGGCCGTGTTTCGAGCTCTGAGACACTTCCTTCCAGACCTAAGGGGACATAATGTGCTTGTCCGCAGACAACACATCGTTGGTCTCCTACATCAATCGGCAGGGGGGTCTGTGTTCGCACCCCTTTACAGGCTGGTGCGCCAGATCCTTCTGTGGGCTCAGGGGAAGCTCCTTTCTCTAAGAGCAGTTTACATCCCTGGGTATATCAATCAGGGGGCAGACATCCTGTCGAGACAAGGGCTGAGGCCCAGGGGATGGAGATCCACCCCGAGGTGGTGGAGCTCCTTTGGAAGGAGTTCGGCCAGGCGGAAGTGGATCTATTTGTGTCGCAGGAAACGACACACTCTCTGCTCAAGTTCTGCCTCATGCATCCAGCTCCGCTTGGGCTGGATGCCATGGTGCAGACGTGGCCGAGGCTTCGTCTGTACGCATTTGCCCCGATCGCTCTGCTCCCGAGAGTTCCGGAGAGAGTACGCCGGGATGGGGTCCATCTTCTGCTAGTAGCCCCATTCTGGCAGGGCCGAGTATGGTTCTCGGACCTGATTTCCCTTCTTTGCACGGCTCTCCGCTGGAGATTCAGATCAGGAGGGACCTCCTCTCTCAGGCGGGGAGCACCATCCTTCACCCCACCCGGAGTTGTGGAAGCTGTGGGTGTTGCCCCTGAGGAGGCACAGCTCCTAGCATCTGGTCTCTCAACTGAGGTTGTTGAGACCATAATCCAGTTCAGAGCTCCCGCCACAAGAAAACAGTACGCCTTTTAAGTGGAAGCTTTTCACTTCCTGGTGCAGACAGCGACTGCAGCACCCAGTCAACTGCCCAATTGGTACAATTCTGGAGTTTCTGCAGGAGCGATTCTCCGAAGGGTTATCTCCCTCCACTCTGAAGGTATATTTTTTTTCTTGGGCCGTAGTGCTTACCACGCATTTGGGTGGGCCATCAGTGGGAAGACACCCACTCCAATCGGCACAGTTTCTCCATGGCACCTGAGGCTGAGGCCAGTTACTGCCACTAAGGTGCCCTCATGGGACCTAGCGGTGGTTCTGGAGGGCGTGTTAATGCCCCCTTTGAACCCATAGAGGATAAGTTCCAGCAAGTTTCCTCACTCTCACGACAGTTGAGAAAAACCATCACTTAAAAAGGGTAGGGGAATCTTCAGCACTTTCTGTATTCTGCCCTGTGGCGTAAGGCAGATCAGTTTTTTGTTTGTTTTGGTCCGCCAAAGAAATGATCTCCGGCGACCAAGCAGACTATGATTAGGTGGGTGGTCGAGGCCATCTCACTTGCTTATGAGTCCTCTGGCCTCCCAGCACCTATGGGGGTCAGAGCGCACTCGACAAGGAGTATGGCGGCCTCCAAGGCTTTAAACTTTGGTGTGGCCTTTCAGGACATTTGTGCTGCGGCGGGCTGATCCTCTCCGCACACTTTTGTCCGCTTCTAACCTAGACCTGGCATCTACCCCAGATTCCAAGTTCTCTCTTCGTGATGTGCCCATGAGATACACACACAGGCAGGGACTTGATAGTGTGGCGCAGTGGGTATTCTCGTTGCCAAAGCGTTTCTCGACGCAGCTCAAGTTCCTGAAGGGGAATGTCCCTAGGTTACGTACAGTGCACACAAATAAATGAGTACCACCCCCTCTGAATTAAATATAAACGATGTATTGTCTTAATGAGGCACAAATAATTCATGGAAATTGGCTAAATTAACAAAAATATCATACATCAGAAGCTGCGTCATTATCTGTGAGATAAAGTGTCACTCTTTTCATAGCTTTTGCCGGCTCTGCATGTTATTGCTCCTGCTCTTTTTCTAGCAAAAAATCACTCATCACTAAATGAAAACTTAAAGTGAAGACCTGATTATTTCAGGAGCCTTATCACAAGTCTATTGTTTTTGAATGTGCTACTTCTGCTATATTTTCACACTTAAAACAATAATTTGGTATTCCTCTTGTACCATTGTCCTCTTTTATGCTAAGAAATAAGTCACCTGGCAGTTCTCCCTCAAGTGGTTCCACTGCTGCCAGCATTAAGTCTGAGTATGAGTCAGTGGGCTATTTAACACTTTTAATTGTCAGGAAATTACCTGTCTTTAAAAGTTTTGGTTCAATATACTTACCTGTTGATCAAAAATAGCCTTAAACCTATACACTTTTTTGTTTTGTTTTATTTAGTAACTTTCAGGAGGGTGTACTCATTTTTGCAACACAAAATTGTATTTTTATACAATGTAATTGTATTGATAAGAAAATCTTATTTTGCTCAATAATTTTGGCATTCTTCTTTGGTAATTGATCAAGCAGGCTTGTTGGAACATTATATATCTAAAAAACCCTAACATGTTCTCTAAGTAAAGAGTAATTGCTGAATTTGTTAAGTTTTAGAGGGGGTGCACTCATTTATGCTGTGCACTGTATGTAACCATGGTTCCCCGAGGGAACGAGAGCGAGTCTCCTGCATACTCTGCATCAGCACGGTGTACTTCCTCGAAACTAACTTGCGCTCTGCTGGATGCGCTTTTATAATTCCTGTTTGCTCACGTCACCCCGCTCGTGACGTCTCGCTGCTCCATTGGACTGATTTTACACGTGCTTCAGAACGCGGGTCACGGGCAGCGGGCGTTACACAGGGAACCATGGTTACATATGTAACGTAGGGATATTTTTATTAGGCTTAAATGTGGTATTTGTAAAAAAAAAAAAATCACATTTTCAAAGTTGTAATAGAATGAATTATTTTCCACTCCTATAATGTAATATAATATAATATTGTATACTACCATATAATATCATATAACAAAGTGTAGTTTCTTCTCATGTGTGGATTGTTTGTTTTTTGCCGGGTCCCACACGCAATAAAATGTAAGTGCATAATTTAAGAGGGAGAAGCAATTTTGTAGTCGCACCAATATGACCTCTTACAAACTTAAGTCATGTCGGCAGGACAAATGGTCATAAAATGCATCCATTTAGTTGCAGTCTGGAGTCCCAGTACATGTGTGTTGTTTTTTAAATGCAATCTTCCCAGTCTAAACGACCATGAAGCTGTTGCCATCTGCCACTTAGGACAAGTATGTGGTAACTGCTGTTGTCAAAATCGAACTGCCAAATTTACGTTTGTTTCGCCTGCACCTCCGCCTGCTCTTTCACTCCTTTCTGCTCTATCTTTGTACAAACCTTTTATCATCTCTCCACAGTTACCCCAAATTTTTTCTCTCCAGTAAGCTTGGTCTGCATCATACAGTTGTTTTTATAGCTGTCTCATCCTTTGCATCTTTCGCTTTCTAAAGTCTCGTTTTATGTCTCTCTCTCTGTCTACATTCAGCTCTTTCTCAGTCACAGTAAAACCTTTCAGTCCTCACTTCGCTTTGCCCTTCACTTTTGCCTTCATGAATTTCCTACATTGAGATTTTTTGCTCAAAAGAGCACCGCTAAAGCGTTCTCATGTTTACTTTGTGACAAATTTGGAAACCATTCAAGCCCTTCAGCAAGACAGAAGTAACAGACGTCAAAGACATCAATAATACTGCCTACTAAGTATTTGGCTTCTAACCTGAGGATATGCAGGAAAAAATTCAGTTTTTTTGTTTTTACAGTGATCTCTCCTTTCGATGCTTATAGACTTATCTCTGTGAACACAGAGTGGATGCAAATTTGTTATAAATAAATCAAAGTAAAAGAAAGGTGCAGATTTGCATTACACAAATATCTGCAAGCTACTCAGGTTATTCTCTTTTTTCTTCACTTCCTTGTTTTCTTTCTGTCATTCTCAGGTAGGAAAGTGCGTGTATCCAGAAGGAAAGAAGCAGGGCCTAAGCTCATTTATAATTTTGCCACGATGGAAGCAAAAATGCCACCTAAGCACCAGCACTCCAGTGATTAAGGTGATATTGATGGCTGAATTAATTCCTGATTGCCCAGTATGAGGCTGTCTCTGGATTCGGGGCTTAGAAACGCAATCAATTTATTTTAAAGATTTTATTCTCCATCCTCTCCACCCAGTTCATGTTTCAATTCAAATTTCCCTTTTTCATCACTCTTCCATTGACAGGTAATTGTCTTTAGCATGTAGGAAGACAACTAAATTTAAGAATTTACATTTTATTGATTTCAAGGTCACCTGTCAGAATGGATGACACCTGCCATTATGTTCTGGCATAGACAAAAGCAGAGGCAATGTAAAAGTAATTTTGGGTAACGGAGATCAAAGTTGGCCATTGCTGTACAATGGTAATTGAAAAATAGGACACATTGTGGCTGTAAGCCTGCTGTTAATACCAGAGAGCAAGAATGTCAGTTGGCATCAGTCAAAGACTGTCAGGCGGCTGATGCAAATGCGAGGTATCACATTGTTTGCTGCTATAACTGACAGCGCACAAAGCAATGTCAGGGCCCCTGAGGACTGCAGCTCTGCATGATGCAACGCTCCCTGGTGGCCTACAGTGCAAGAGCAAGATGGCCAGAGAAAGGCATAGACCAGGTATGTCAAACTTAATCCCTGGAGGGCTGGAGCCCTTTAGATTCAATCCTAATTTAACACGCCTGATCCAACTAATCAAGTCCTTCAGGCTTATTAGAAATCTACATGTTGGAGCAGTGTTGGAACACAACTCTGCAAGGCTCTGACCCTCCAGGAATTGAGTTTGACACCCCGGGTATAGACCTATACATAGTCTGGCTTTGCCACACTTTTGACTTGCGGCAGAAACATTGGTGTTCACTGCAACTTATTCTAGCCATGAACTATGGAGGACTTAGAGTTCAATAAATAGATTGTGACTTGGTTAACTTATAAGTGCAACTTTATATTGTACAATTTGACTATTTCTTGTAATTGTGACTTTATATCTCACAATGTGATTTTATTCTTGCAATTGCAACTTCATTTCTAGTAATTCCAATTTAGCTACAGTGTAACTTAAATCTCACAGTCAGACTTTTTGTCTCCCAACTGGCTTTGCTTCTTGCAATTGCAAGTTGATATCTTAAAGGGATAGTTAATTACTTACCCTTATGTCGTTCCAAACCCGTAAGATCTTTGTTCATCTTCGGAACACAAATTAAGATATTTTTGATGAAATCAGAGAGCTCTCTTACCCTCCATAGACAGCCACGCAACTGTAATGTTCCCAGGTCCAGAAATGTAGTAAGGATATCGGTAAAACAGTCCATGTGACATCAGTGGCTCAACTTCAGTTTTGCAAAGCTACGAGAATAATTTTTGAGCACAAAGAAAACAAAAATAAAAATTCTGAACAATTCTTCTCCCCCGAGTTACTGTCTTCCGCAATTTTGGAGAGTATCCAAGAACGTATTCGACGTAATCATCGTTGTTTACGTTCGGGGGGAAAGCGCATGCACGAATGTAATCTGTGTAATCAGCATTGTTTACACTTAGGGTAAAGCATGCATATCTGTTGTGATACTCTCCAAAATGTATAAAAAATCACTCGGGGTTGGGGAGAAGATTGTTGAAAAAATTTTATTTTTGTTTTCTTTGCGCTCATAAAAGTATTCTCGTAGCTTCGTAAAAATGAATTTGAGCCACTGATGTCACATGGACTGTTAAACCGATTTCCTTACTACGTTTCTGGACTTGGGAATATTACAGTTGCGTTGCTGTCTATGAGAGAGCTCTCCAATTTCATCTCAAAAATATCTTAATTTGTGTTCCAAAAAAGAACGAAGATCTCACGGGTTTGGAAAGACATGAGGGTGAATAAAAGATGACAGAATCTTAATTTTTGGGTGAACTAAACCTTTAAATTGACAAATACACAATTGGGACTTCTGGTAATTGCACAATTTCTATCTCTCTATATTGACATTTTACTCAGAAGGCGACTTTGTTCTAATAATTGGCATGTTATCGTCCAATTGTGACTTTGGTCTACAGGTGCATCTAAATAAATTAGAATGTCATGGAAAAGTAAATTTATTTCAGTAATTCAAATCAAATTGTGAAACTCATGTATTAAATAAAATCAATGCACACAGACTGAAGTAGTTTAAGTCTTGTTCTTTTAATGTGATGATTTTGGCTCACATTTAACAAAAAACCCACCAATTCACTATCTCAACCCCAAAAAAAAAAATTAGAATACTTCATAAGACCAAAAAAAAAAAACATTTTTAGTGAATTGTTGGCCTTCTGGAAAGTGTGTTATTTACTGTACATGTACTCAATACTTGTTAGGGGCTCCTTTTGCTTTAATTACTGCATCAATTCGGCATGGCATGGAGGTGATCAGTTTGTGGCACTGCTGGAGGTGGTATGGAAGCCCAGGTTTCTATTTTACAGTGGCCTTCAGCTCATCTGCATTATTTTGGTCTCTTGTTTCTCATTTTCCACTTGACAATACCCCATATATTCTCTATAGGGTTCAGGTCTGGTGAGATTGCTGGCCAGTCAAGCACACCAACACCATGGTCATTTAACCAACTTTTGGTTCCTTTGGCCTTTTCCTGCTGAAAATGAAATCAGCATCTTCAAAAAGCTGGTCAACAGAAGGAAGCATGAAGTGCTCCAAAATCTTGGTAAACGGGTGCAGTGACGTTGGTTTTCAAAAACACAATGGACCAACACCAGCAGATGAAATTGCACCCCAAATCATCACAGACTGTGGAAAATAAACACTGGACTTCAAGCAACTTTGGTTATGAGCTTCTCCACCCTTCCTCCATACTCCAGGACCTTGGTTTCCAAATGAAATACAAAACTTCCTCTCATCTGAAAAGAGGACTTTGGACACTGGGCAAAAGTCCAGTTCTTCTTCTCCTTAGCCCAGGAGTGGCTTAACAAGAGGAATACGACAAATGTAGCCAAATTCCTTGACACGTCTGTGTGTGGTGGCTCTTGATGCCTTGACCCCCAGCCTCAGTCCATTCCTTGTGAAGTTCACTCAAATTCTTAAATACATTTTGCTTGACAAGATCATAAACTTTCTCCGGTTGGTTTGAATCGTTTCTTCCACACGTTTCATTCACTCAACTTTTTGTTAAACATGCTTGGGATCAGCACCTGTGAACGCCAGCTCTTGGACAAAGAATGTTGGGGCTTACCCTACTTGTGAAGGGTGTCAGTGATTGTCTTCTGGACAACTGTCATATCAGCGGTCTTCCCCATGATTGTGTAGTCTAGTGTACCAAACTGAGAGACCATTTTGAAGGCTCAGGAAACCTTTGCAGGTGTTTTGAGTTGATATTGACATGTCACCATATTCTAATTTGTTGAGATAGTGAATTGGTGGGTTTTTGTTAAATGTGAGCCAAAATCATCACAAATTAAAAGAACCAAAGACTTAAAACTAATTCAGTCTGTGTGCATTGAATTTATTAAAACAAAAGTTTCACAATTTGAGTTGAACTACTGAAATAAATTAACTTTTCCACGACATTCTAATTATTGAGATGCACCTGTATATCTCACCAATAAATTTAATCTTGCCATTGCAACTTTAAATCTCCTAATTGTGACTTTATTTCTTGTAACTCATTTCTATGTAACTAGGGTTGGGAATTGAAAATCGATTCAGATTCCAGAATCGGATACTTGTTTTTCAAATTAAAATGTATATTCCGCCTATCGATTCCTATGCACTTTTTTTTTCATCTGTGAGGACCGGACCTAGCGATCTGCCAGGACCTTGCTCGCTAATCTAAGTGCTCCAAAGTTTGGCTACATTTGCGATCAGATGCCAAAAAAGCGAAGTATAATATGCGTGATTGCTAAACATGTTGCAAGAGAGGTGTCACCACCAACATGACAAAGCACTTTAATTTAATAAGTCGTTAAAGATCGCGAACACGATTCAAACACCAACGTGATTCTATTCCTAAATTACAATGATTCGTCTGTTTCATTCCTCAACCTTTGACGTGTGCGATCAATGTTGTGATCACTTGGTTCATCCGTGCAGAGTACGATCACACTAGTGTGATTTGGACATTTACATTTGGGTTCGCACTGCCGTTGACCTAAAGAGAGCAGCTGTCATCTGTCATGAATGAAACAGCTTCACAGTCTTTTAAACCACACAGTATCATTATTTCTGTGTTACAAACATTCAAATCACAGAAGTACTGGGATTAGGACTGCACGATAAATCGCATGCGATATTTAACGCGCATCTTGTCAGAAAACCGGTTCTGTAATCGGCGGTAAATCTCCATCACTAACTGGCTTTTCTGACAAGATGCGCGTTAAATATCGCATGCGATTTATCGTGCAGCCCTAACTGGGATAAAAGTTTATAGTTCAGATATAAACTCTGATGTGTACGGTAGCGATTAAAATAGAGTAAATCACCTTTTGAAAGTAATTTGACACTTCAAATGAAGATTTGTCGATTACATTGTTACGCCAGTAGGTGGCGAAAAGGGGCTGTTAAAACGTTTTTGTATTTTAATCATACAAGAGATTCATTCAAGAACGCTGATTCATCCAGTAATGAAACAAGTACATCTTGAGGGAGTCATTGAATCATTTATTAATTTTTCATTTTGTTTAGTTGTCTAATGTTTTTTCTTCAGAATCACGAGAGTACCACAACTTCCATTGGGGGAAAAAAAGAAGAAAAAAAATCTATCCAGAATTATGCAGTTCTATTTTGCACACAAACAGCTCTTAAAGAGTCCAGTTTTTATGTAGCCTGTTGATTTTTGTTCATGGTATTCAGCTCCAATAAATGGTTTGCAAAAGAGGGACACAGGATAAATGTTTTATATAATTATTTAATCACATTGGAATCGAAACTGGGAATCGAAAATAATCTGAATCGATAAGCAGAATCGGAATCGGAATTGATCAAATTCAAACGATACCCAACCCAATTTGTAACTCATAATGTGACAATTGCAACTGTTTTCCATAATTCACAATTTCACTGTATTTATTATATCTGCAACTTTCATATCACAATATGATCTTATTCTTGCAATCTAGACTTTACATTTCCCAACTGGCTTTGGTTCTCGCAATTGCAACTTCTCACTATATCTTACAAAGCGATTTTCTGTCTTGTAATTGCGACTTTATATCTCACTATATTTTTTGTATTTATCCTAGTTGTGTCTTTATTTCTCATAATTGTGACTGTATCACATATTTTGACTATATCTGGCAATTGTGGCAACATTTTTCAAAATTGTGATTTTATATTTCGTGTGACTTTTTTCTTATTTTAAAAACTTTGTTTACACATAAAGAGGAAGAGAGTTAAAAAAACAATAATGGCAAATAATCTGGCATACAGTAACTTGCCATATAGTGATTTGTTGTTCTTCAGAACTGTTCATTGTATCAACATAGTACCTTCTTAACAACATTTCGTTTTCAGGAAGTTGCAGGAAGATTGAAACTTCGGATTTAGCTAGTGCTTGCTATTTCTGTGTGCAGTATATATCAGACAGTCAGTGAAGGGACTGTGGGGAGTCCACAGGCCATCTAAAGCTTACAATAACTCATACAGGTGCACAGCCCAGGGTGCACACTAGATTGAGGGCAATCGTCAGATAAATAAAAACAGACGGTACTTGTGAGGCTCTTTGATGACTATTTGATGCCTGCCATAACAGAGTGATAACATTGTCCCTCCGCTGGGCCATTCAACAGCTGTGTAAATTGCCTTGTGTCCCGAGAGAGCATACTGGATCTGATTGCTCCATCAGTGTACATATTTGAAGGCTTTTGCTACCATTTGTTAGGTGCCACATAACAAGGATTTGAGGCAATGGTGGGTAATGAATGCACTTCAAGCGGCCACATAGACAGCTTGCTTCTCTCTCTCTCTTCACCAAGCTTGTTGAGGTCTATGATGCACCTGATTCCAATTTCTCTGATTTTCCAGACCACAGGACGCAAACCAAAACTGATGACAGCATTTGTAATAAAACTTCCATTTCAGTTGTTGCAAGTACAGGACTAGATGTTTCACTGCTGCAAAGACCAGTTTAGACAAGCATGAATATCCCATGGTCTAGAAATCACTGTATATCATGATAATATGCTAACAAATTACATTATCATATATTATATGCATTAGTGCCATTAATGAAAAATAAGAGCATTTTAAACATTTTAAAACATTTGTCTCAAATTCTTACTAATGTACTCTTGCACTAAGTTGGGTACAAAAAAAAAAATGAATAATATTTAGATTAGTTCACTACACGATGTTGATGATCTACAAGTTATTATTATCAGTATTAAAATTATTATTATTATTTCAAATATTGATGTATTTGATTTTAAACAAAACTGCTTAAATAATTATAAGCATTGAAGTAGTTTAGTTAAAAGATAATATACATAACTACAAAATCAGGTTTTGTTTCTCAAGATTTAACAAAATACTTTGTTCCCCTCATTATAATATCATTAAAGTTGTATCACACTGACATTTTTTTTTACTTATCAACCCTGAAACATCAAATTGAATTTTAATTCAGAATACAATCTGCCCTTTATAGCAGAGGTGTTTTGATTAATGTTTGATTAATCCACTGAATTAAATACTTTAAAAATGAAAGGTACTTCATCCAATTTTAATATTTTCCCTTTTTATTTTGAACTTGATGGAATGCTGGATGTGAGGTGCATCTTTTGGCTCTCTCATCACATCTGCTATGCAAACAAAAAGTACAGCTTGCTAATCTTAACTTGTTTTGAACTTATCTTGCTTTATTATTTCATGTTTCCATTTTTCATGTTCTTTGTCAAATCCACGTATACATAACTTAATACAGTTATTTCTACAGACAGCCACACGGATATTATGCAGCATAAATGTAACAGCACAGCAAAATCTTGACTGGTTGTCATATTTCTACCACTTTACAATATGTTCCGCCATTCTGCCCAACCCTGGTTAGGGCTGGTCTAGCCGATGGTTTAGAACAGCTACACTAGACATAAATGTATAATAAGCCTAGTGATGAAAACTGCACACTGGTATTTTCAGCAGAAAGCTTATACAAAAAAAAAAAAAACCTCCAACTTCTCTTGCATCAAGGGCTATGGTTAGGGCAAACAACCAATCAGACTATTAACTTGTATTTCTATTTTTCCTGAGGAAAAATTATCTTAGGGCCAAAATGTTGCCATTTAATACACATGTATTACATGAATGCATCTTTAGTACAAAAGCATTCTCAGATCTTTCACATCCACTGTTCCTAGCTGGTGCTTCTGAACTGCACACAAGCTGTGAAGCAGCCTCACAATTCCTTCCTTGCATGACAGACCTTGAACTCAGATTTGCGAGGTGCAAATCTGGCCAAGCTGCGCTGTGGATCGATGTCTCACTAAACCCTTTTCCTTGCTTCTGCCTTTTTGGACACCAAGGAGAGCCCACACAGGTAGGGGGGGAGACTATGTTTTTTTGTTTTTGTTGTTGTTGTTTTTGTTTGAGATTTTTGTTTTTTTTTGGTAACTGGAGTTTTTACTAATGAACGAGATGTGTCTTGTGTTGTTGTTGTAGTTCTGGGATTTGGGAGAGGTGGGGGTTGTTTTTTTTGTTTTGGGTGTATTTTGCGGGAGACGCCGGTAAGTTTTCTGAGGATGTAAGTTGTTGATGTTCGTGGGGATGGTTTAGTGTAGGTGTGTATGTTGTTTGTTGTGAGTGTGTTGGTCCTTGGTCGGGTTTTTGGTCTTGTTGTGTGTTGGTTTTTGTTGGGTTTTGTTTTTTGGGTTTTTTTTTGTGCTTTTTTGTTTTGTTTTTATGTGTTGCAGGTTGTTTTTTGTGTGGGTTTTGGGATTTTTTTGCTTGGTTTTGGTTTGAGGGGGTGTGATTGTGTTGTTTTTTTTTTTTTTTTTTTGGGTTTTTTTTGTGTTGTTTTTTTTGGTTGTTTTAGTTTTGTTGTGTTTTTTTTGGTTTGTTTTTTATGAGATTTGTTTGTTTTTTGTTTTTTTTTTTTTTTTTTTGTTTTTTTTTGTGTTGTTTGTTTTTTTTTTTTTTTTTACATTGAGCTGCAGGAAAGTCATTTTTGGTGTGGTTTCTGTGGTTTTGTGTGTTTTGATTTTTTTTTTTTTTTTTTTTTTTTTTTTGTTTTTTTGTTTTATTTTTTTGTTTTTTTTTTTTTTTGTTTTGTTTTTTTTTTTGTTTTTTTTTTTTTTGTTTTTTGTTTTTTTCTTGATTGTTTGTTTTTTTTTGTTTTTTTTTTTTTTCTGTTTTTGTTTGTTTTTTTTTGTTTGTTTTTGTTTTTTTTTTTTCTTTTTTTCTTTTTTTTGTTTTGTTTTTTGTGTTTTTTTGTTTTTTTTGCTTTTTGTTTTTTTTTTGTTTGTTTTTTTTGATTTTTTTTTTTGTTTTTTGTTTTTGTTTTTTGTTTTTGTTTGACTTTTTGTTTTTTTTTTTTTTTTTTTTTTTTGGTTGTTTTTTTTTTTTTTGTTTTTTTTTTTTTTTTTTGTTTTGTGTTTTTTGTTTTTTTTTTTTTTTTGCTTTTTTTTTTTTTTTTTTTTTTTGTTTTTTTTGAGCAATTTACAAGCTGCATTGTAAGTAATTCATTTTGAACAGAGAAATGAAAACCTCTTTTGAGTCTTATCTGTTACTGTGGCTTTGTAAAGAAGCCCCTTTCTTGCCAAACCTTCATCCTGAAACCTCTTGAAAAGGCCTTGAAAATATCTAAAGATCAGTAGTTGTGATCATGATTAGAATACCACACATCTAAAAGCATCTCACCTGTCAGTTGGACTGAGGGAGTGAGAGAAAAAAGCCTTTTTGTTCTTCTAAGACAACTTTGAAGAACTCATTGATGTCTGGAATCCTCATGATGACCTTAAAGAGGTCATATTGTAAGACACAGGATTTTCCTTGATCTGTTAAAAATGTCCACACTATGGTCTGAAGCCTGTTCTGATGTGGTCCACAACAGACCTTAGAAACTATATTGGACCACTATTGAGAAAGTGTATGAAATACATAATATTATCACTTGCATATCACTTACAAAAAAAATGTCACAGTGTATCGCCTCCACTAGTGCACCAATTTTCTACTGTCTATTCTCTAGTGTCGTATCCACAAGGTTCAATAAGAATTCAAAAACCTCCAGAAATTCCACTTGTGTTCTAGGAGTGGTGTTATATGATGATACTGTACTCATGTGTACGTATTTGTAAAAAAAATAATAATAATAATTTAGCAGATGGTTCGGCAACAGCTGCGAATAAGCTGTGAATAAAAAGAGAAAATCTAAATATATAACCCCATGGCAATGAAAGTAACAGACCCTCTTACCAGTTGTTTCCAAATCAAATTAAATTTCAAATAATCATTTAAATTCACTGAGAATAGATAGATAGATAGATAGATAGATAGATAGATAGATTTTTTATGATATACCATTAATAATAATCTATTCACTGACAGATGCAATCAAGTTCTAATGAAAGTAGAATTTTTGATGGCATATCAAGTTAAAAGTGGTTAAGCCATGCTACCTGTGATTTATTTATTTCTCCCTGCAAGTTATAAAGGTGGATATACTTGACGTGCAATGTAGAGATTCTCTAACTTTCAGAGCTCAAACCTTCTTCTCCAGTCTACCCATACCATTTTGCAAACAAGCCAATAACAGCAATAACAGCTTGTTTAGAAATCCATGAAAACATTAACGATTTTGACCCACCACTTTTATTCATCAGCATTTGTGTCCGGCAACTCGGCGCATAAAGTCATAACAAAATAATTAAAAGAGGACATAGGATATATACAGAGTTCTGGCATGAAACTCTAGATGGTGCAGTCCGATAGGTCTTGCTCAATCTGACCTGGTGACATCATTGTCACATGGCAGCTGATTGGTTCTCGCCTGTATTGGTAGCCAATGAGCTCGCTGCTCAATATTCAAATATATTACTAGTGATAGCCGTAGCAGTTGCAGCTTGCTTCAGAACAGCTTAATCAACATCTAAGATAAGTGAATGCTCTTTTAATCCATATCGCTGTGTATATTTGTGTGGTCTGCCTAATTGAATACAAAATGAGCCACCGTAAACAATTTTAAGCTAAGTGCCATGTTTGCAATTTGTATTGTATGCAGCAGCGAAATATTAAGCATATAAGCAGCAGCATTTAGCATCTGTTTATACAGCTGGAGCAAAAGGCAGTTTAGTGCTTGTAATCGCTCTGAGGACACATTAATAGTAACGAACATGAAAACAGGTTAAATGAAATAAGTATTCTTGTGTATGCATTTCAACTGGGGTTCTCCATATACATCGACGATTATCCCAGTGTTCACGTTTTCATTGTGATGAGTGTATGCCTGCGTGGTTGATTTCAGTTGCACGCAGCATCAGAAGCATGCGCTTATCACAGTCATATCAACGATAATGTTGCGGGAGAAGGGAATTAAGAGTTATCGTTATGGTTGTTGCAGTTCTGAGTGAAATGCATTATGCATTATGGGCACTATCGCTGTGCTGTGTAATTCAGAAAACGGAAAAAGAACGTTTATATCCTGCTTTATTTGTTCATTCAAGTCAGTCCACCCAGGAGTTTGTGCACTGTAACCCTGACTACTTTATCTACACGAGAGAGTAAAATGGCATGCATCGGCTAACTTTGTCTGTCTCATCATTGCACGAACATGAATTAACTAGCTGTTATGCTGCCGCTGGGACTGATGAAGTGTAGAAAGTAACAGCAGATATTAAATGACTAAATTATGATATTTGCTCAGGTGGATGCTGGGGTCTTATCTATCGGATTGCAACGTATATCCATTTTGTCAATTAACATTCCACATAGTGCGCGTCTAATCACAGTTAAGCCAGGTGGCATGGTAGTCCAGGCACACATATCCATAGGCCACTAGTGTTAAGCCGGTCGGCGTGGTAGCCTAGGCACACATAGATAGTAATACATGCGGTTCACATGGCCCTTCGGAGCAGCAGCAGTACAAATGTCTTGGCGATAATTTTATCGAATATAAGTTTATCCTTATATTCAGCGGCATACATATTTTAGCTTGTATTGTTTTAAGTAATGTGTCTCCTGCTTTGTGGGGGGTTATTCATATGTGTTATATGTGCAGCAGCAGTATTTCTTACATGCTTACAGCAGAATGTTGTGGATGTATTGACAGTAGCAAATCTCGGTACTTGCTCTGCCACCGCAGCAGCAGCATAGCAGATCTACTCCGCCAAGACCAAATACATTAACATTGTCATGTGCATTACCACACCAATCCCTCCGAGAGTTGTCATGACCGAAATACAGCGTTCTGGCATGAAACTCTAGATGGCACAGTCCGATAGGTCTAGCTCAATCTGACCTGGTGACATCACTGTCACATGGCAGCTGATTGGTTCTCTCCTGTATCTGTAGCCAATGACCTGGCTGCTCAACATTCAAATACCTGGCTTTGTTTGCTTTAGCAGTTGGCAGCGCACTTCAGAAACCCTCCACCTTCCCCAGCTCCACCTGTATAGATCTGCTAAAAGGTGATTCATGTATGCTATATGGGAGTAATTCATATGTGTTATATGTGCAGCAGCAGTATTTCTTGCATGCTTACAACAGCATGTTGTGGATGTATTGACAGTAGCAAGTCTCGGTACTTGCTCTCTGCAGCAGCGTAGCAGATCTTTTCCGCCAAGACCAAATACATTAACATTGTCATATATAGTATCATGCAAATCCCTACGAGAGTTGTCATGGCAGAAATACTATTATTCTAAAGCAGCAAATGCATGAGACTCCAGTTTATATCATAACATATGGAGAACGTCTATTAAACGTTTTGCTGCTCCTAGTGGAGGGGTAACGACCTGCAGCTCTGTGTAACTCTCCAAAATTTTAGAAATGAAAGGCTGATGTGTATTTTTAGACCATCCATGATCACTTCATGTTTATGCAACAGTTTATGTGGCACATATCAGTGTGGAGTGTTTTGAGAGCCATTCACAACGTACTGTAATGAAAAGTAATTAAAGGATGGGGCAGCATCAATTTTATTAGAACAGACAACAAAACTGGCAATAACTCATTTCAAATATGCTAAGCTTAGCCAGTTATAGCAGGGGTCATTTACATAATTTTGACTAGCATTGTAAATGTACTGACCACCTTAGTTTATGACCCCCTTCAATAATGGCACATAGTAGCACAAAGTACGTATGTCACTGCCATTATTTTAGCAGGACATAATAACATTTCTAAATGACTTTTTAAACAACGCATACTGAATTTCAATGGCATTCTTCAAAAATTAATTGAACTAGTACTGCAAGTCTAACAGTACAAGGTGATGTAACATTTTACTTGCTTTTGATCTTAATTCAATATGTCACCCAGGGAAATGTTTAAGCTGCATACTCAACTGGATATCTGTAAACTGCAATTCATTTTTAATGTCCAATAAATGCTCAGGAAACCACATGACTGCCTTTTATTCTTAAAATTTTGCTCCATCTGTTCAGGATGATAAAAGGTTCTGTTGGTTCAGAACATGTTCTTTTAAAGTGATTCTGATTTTAAATGAAAACTAGAACCCATTTTATTAGAAAAATGGACATCAGACTGGTCTACAGATGTTACATTAACACAAAAATGCATAACGTTTAAACTAAAGATTTTGAAACTGATGTGAAATTATATAATTTCTCTGGATTGACAATTATCAAAGATAACCTCCAGTCAAAAATGTAAATCACTAGAAAACTAATTTAAAATTTTGAAAAGTTAATTTAAAGTTTTAAATATTTAATGTTTATAAAAGTTTTAACGCCTCTAAATATGCTATATACAGAGAGAGTTCCACTCTCTGACATGGCCTACTGAGCACATGAATATGAAAATAAATAGATGCTAATTAGTTGTTAACAACAAACATTTCCTGGCAGTAGTGCTGAGGAGGTTTACAGCTAGTTCCATATACAGTATATTAATATCTGCCAAAATTAAAGAAACGCATCATAGTGTGTTTGTTCTTCTGTGTTTAATATGACAGTAGATATTGCTGTGCAGGGGATGAGCAAAAATATTGCTTACAAAGTTTGGACTTTATTTTTAGCTTGCATCACAAAGAAAATTGTATTTATTTTCAGTATAGCCTGTTTTCGATAATGATCTAAACTGGCTTTATATTACAAAGCTTTATAACATACTGTGGTATTTGCAGTGTTCTACTCTATTGTCTATTCTCTGCTGGAGATCAATAAGAATTCAAAAACCTTCCGATTTGTTTTTCTGAAGCAACACACAATAAGAATGGTGTGTTTGTTCTAGGAGTGGTGTTGTATGATGATACTTGCTCATGTACTTACATTTGCTAAAATGCCTGAACCATTTACATTTATTCATTTGGCAGATTTTTTTTCTTTTTCTCAAATCAATTTTTTTATACAATTACTTTACAATCACAACAGAACAGAAACTGTAATGGAATTATGGCAAAATAAAGAGTAATTGCCAAGAAAAAGTCATCTGACACTGCTCATGTTACATAGTTATTTTCATTTGAATAAAATTAACATTACAGACTTTACATTGCAGGAGTTTTTTTTTTGTTTGTTTGTTTTGTTTTTTCTTCACAAAGTGACAGTAGAACCATTGCAACAGGTTCCAGTTTTTGAGCAGATCGGTTAAGTAAATGTTTCAATGACTCATTCATAAAGACAATCATTTGTTTAGTTTCCCAATGATTCAGCATTTTTTTATTGAATTGATTACGTAAATAATTCAATAATTCTGCCATAGAAACAATCACTGGTTTCCTTCCTGAATTATTCAGTGTTTTTTGAACAAATCGGTTGAGTTAGCCATTCAATGGCACATTCATAAATCAAGTCATATATTTCTCTCCTGAATGAAACATGGTTTTGAATGGATAACTTGAGTGAATGATTCAATGGCTCATTCATGAAAACTGTCAACTGTCCCATCTCCTTGTCTAGTGATGTAACCTGCAGAGACAGTCATTGTACAACCTTTACCAGTAATGCACAGACTGATAGTTTGTATGGAACATATGACATGTAATGCAAACAGTGAAAAATGCCTAGTGCTTGGATTTTTACATCAGCACACTCAGAACGCTGATCAGATTCAAGGAACGGAATTAACTGTTGTTCATATACATATACTGCATATACTGTATATAGTGGTCAAAGGTGAAACGACTACATTAATTTACGCCCACAAATTATCTTATTGTTTCAGAACACACAGCTACTTTTGAATGGTTGTCTGAAGGGAACATTTTTCCTGTTTAGTGATGTAGTTACAGAATCTACAAGGAAAGATTATCTGCCAAAGTTAACCAGACCAGTTCCTCCAGCCAATCCTAGCTCAGTTTTAAAGGCACAGTCACCCCAGTTCCCCAAACTGCTGTCTCATGATCCACATGCCATATGGATGACCGTATGATGATCGGACATTTAAACTCCCTCAGAGCCTCGCTCACCAGCAGTGAGTCATCATTACGCATATATTGCATTCCACTAGTTTATCCACAGATGCAGACTTATCATTTTTGGCATGAAAATGCTAACAAGAAGTTACACTCAAGGGGTTTCTATGCCTCATGTTGGTTGCAGTTTGGTCACAACCAGCCAGTTAGGTGCTGGCACTGAGGTGGGATGTGCACCCGTTTACCTCTCTAAGAAGGTGAAATAGCTGTAATTATACAAACACATACAGTAATGAAAATAATAGTGCCCCTGGGAAGTGGATGGATACCTTGCTGGTTGCCAGGAGGCCATGAGAGTGAAATTAGGAATTCAGGTGCTTTCAAAGATTGAGGAATGATCTGTAAATGCAATTCTGATCAATCATACAATGTGGAGTGGTTTTTATACTCAAAGGCCACTCCCACTACTGGCATTTAAAGAATTGTGAAAAAAAACTGTCATCATACACTCATAATTGATTATGCCTCATGTTGAACCAAACTTTCTTTCAAACGGATATATATATATAATAATTTTTTTTTTTTTTTTTTGAAAGACGAACTCCTGGCAACTTTTTGCCAGTACAATCAGCAAAATGGGAAATATGCTGACATGCTCCAAAATACAAGTATAGACCATACCAAAAAAAAAAAAAAAAAGTTTTTTTTTATGATGTGGTAAGGTTGGGGGGGAGGGTGTAGGAGGTGAGATGGTCCATGTTTCAGGAGGTAGGGGGTTTGTATGGGGTTTCAGAGGAGGGCGGGGTGATTTGGAGTTGAGGGCTCTCACAGCCTGGGTGAAAAAGCTGTTGAGCCGTCCTGTTGAGCAGTCTGGCGGCGTCGCTGATGCTCCGGACCCGGGTCTTCCGAGGTAGGAGCTGGAAGAAGACTGGTGGGAGGGATGGGTGGGTCTTCACGGTACTGTTTGCTTTGCTGGAGCATCGGTAAGGAAAATGTCCAGAATGGAGGGGAGAGGGGCACCGATGATCTTTGCAGCTCACTGTCCGCTGGAGGGTCTTGCGGTCTGCTGCACTACAGTTCCCGTACCAGGCAGTGATGCAGCTGGTCAGCACGCTCTCAATGGTGCCCCTATAGAATGTGGTGAGGATGGGTGGGGGGAGACTTGCCCTTTTCAGCTGGCGGAGAAAGTGTAGGCGCTGTTGTGCCTTCTTGGAGAGTGACATGGTGTTGGTGGTCCAGGTGAGATCCTCTGTGATGTGCACCCCCAGGAATTTAGTGCTGCTGACTCTCTCCACAGTCGAGCTGTCGATGGTCAGTGGGGGGTGGTCAGCGGAGTTTCTCCTGAATTCCATCACAACCTCCTTTGTCTTACTCCCATTGAGGGACAGGTTGTTAGTGCCACACCATTCAGCCAGCTTTGCCACTTCTTCTCTGTAGTGCGTTTCATCACTGTTGCTGATGAGACCTACCACCGTTGTGTCATCCGCGAACTTGATGATGTGGTTGGAACTGAACTTGGAAGTGCAGTCGTGGGTCAGCAGCGTGAAGAGCAGTGGGCTGAGCACACAGCCTTGTGGGGCACCTGTGCTCAGTGTGGTAGTGCTCAAGGTGTTGTGGCCGACACGGACTGACTGAGGTCTTCCAGATAGAAAGTCCAGGATCCACTTACAGAGGGAATTGCTAAGGCCCAGCAGGTTTAATTTATTGATGAGCTGTTGTGGGATTATTGTATTGAACGCTGAGCTGAAGTCAATGAACAGCATTCTAACATCTTTATTTTCTAGGTGGGTAAGAGCCAGGTGGAGGAAATTGCATCGTCTGTAGAGCGGTTGGACGGTATGCAAACTGGAGCGGATCGAGTGTGTTGGGGAGGCTGGTTTTGATGTTGTGCATGACTAACCTCTCAAAGCACTTCATCATTATTGGAGTCAGTGCTATGGGACAGTAGTCATTTAGACAGGACACAGGTGATTTCTTTGATACCGGTATGATTGTTGTGGATTTGAGACATATGGGGACGACTGCCTGGCTCAGCGAGGTGTTGAAGATATCTGTTAGGACATCTGTCAGCTGTGCAGCACAGTCTCTCAGTACACGGCCAGGTATGTCATCAGGACCCGCACCCTTGCGTGGGTTAATCCTAGATAGGGTCTTCCTCACGTCAGCTGGAGACAGACAGAGAGCCTGGTCGTTGGGAGGTATGGGCAGTTTTTGTGCAGGTGTGTCATTCTGCATTTCAAACCGCAAATAAAAGTGGTTGAGTGTATCTGGGAGGGATGTGTCATTATCACAGGCCTTTGCGGGGGCTTGTAGTCAGTGCGGGTCTGGAATGGCTTGCACGGCTCCTTGGTCTCTGCTGTCTGTGAAGATTGTTGATTTTTTGAGCATAAACGAACCTGTGTTTTGCTTTCTTGATGCCACGGGACAGATTGGCTTTTGCTGTTTTGAGGGCTGCTTTATCTCCTGATCTGAATGCTTCATCTCTGGTCTTTAGCAGCCAACAAACCTCTGCTGTCATCCACAGCTTCTGGTTTGCACATGTGATGGTCGTGGTGCCTTCACAATCTACAATGCACTTTTTTGATGTAGCACTCTCAGTTATCAGTGTACTCCTGCAGGTCTTTGTGGTTTGGTTGTATGTGGCTGCCTTTTAACTGTTCCATCTGTGCACTGACAAGCAGGTCCTTGTATAGTTGAGGTAAGCATCATCTGGCCACACTGTGATGATTTTTGAACTGGTTTTGGCGAGTTTTCAGAATGGTCTGTATGCTGGACTTAGCATAACAAAAGTTCCGAGTACCCTAGTGGGGGCGGGGTACAACCTTGTACACATTCTTTTCTGTTCTGTAAACAAAGTCCAGTGTGGGTTTTTTTCCCCTTGTTGCAAAGTTCACATGTCGGTCTTTAAGTTTGCGTGGGTGAAGTCACCGGCTATTATGAAAAAGCATTTGTCTGTTGTTCGCTGATGGCGATGTTCAGCTCGTGAAGCGCGTCCTTAGCGTTTGCACATGGGGGGATGTAAACTGTGACAATAACAATGGCCGTGAACTCCCGCGGCAGATAGAACGGTTGACACTTCACAAACATAAACTCCACCAGTGATGAACAGTGTTTTGTCACTACCACAGCATTGTTACATCACTCTTTGTTGACGTACACACACAAGCCACCCCTGCGAGTCTTACCAGACAGTGCTGTATCTCTGTCCGCTCGGTAGCAGGTGAGTCCGTGCAGCTGAATAGTGCAGTCCAGGATATTGTCATTTAACCATGTTTCAATGAAAACAGAGTCAGGTAAGATTAAATTGTTTTGTTATTTCTTTCTAACATTAGCAAATTCATTGACTTTTTTTTCTATTATTATTTGGGCTGTCATCGTTAACGCGTTAACGCATGCAATTAATTTTACAATGCTTAACGCGTTAAAATAATTTAACGCAATTAATGCAAAATTACTGAAGCACAATTTATATTCTAACCCTTTAATCCAATTTTGCTACTCTGCTTGCGATTAGATAATTTTAAGCCGCTAAACTCTGGGAAAGTTTTCAGTCCAATGATCCAGTAAGCGAATGCATTCAAACAATCCGTCCAAAACAGTGCTAATATAAAGGAAGCCAGGCTGATTACATCAGTGATTGCAGAGAGAACAGAGACTCGCATTGCGTTTTCAGTGAATTATTCATTCCAGTGTGTTTCGCTTTTAAACACGAGTTCTGTCATATTCTGTGAATGTTTCTGAAGAGTGCGAGCCCTCACACGTTGCGCTGTGTTAAGTACAGACTGAACGGATTGTCAACACATCCCACCGCTGTATGGCCAGATGAGACGCAAACTACGTTTTCTCGACTGGATAACCAGTCTCGCTAGTAAAGTTTTGATGGATGAAGACTGCAATCAAGGTAAAGACGATTGCGGTGGCGTACAGGAGTCATACAGTACAGTGAGCGTGCATGAGTCTGTTATATTATTGCGTGTATGAGTGCTCTTGACGCACTGATCACACATTGTATTTATGCACAGGCACAGACATTTCCATACATTCACGTTGTTTCCACACACATTCACAATGTTTTGATTTGTCATGTTTATGTTGCTGTGCTTAGTTATACGTAATTGATCCGTGTACTGTAGTAGATATATGCAGTCAGCAGGCGGTTGGTTTAGGGTTTTTTTGGCATCTCCATGTGGTCCTGTTCGGTATCGCAACTTGACTTCTCTAAAAATGTAAAAAAGCTCTTTGCTGTTGCACTGTACACATACTATAAAATTCTGATTTTGTTTTTCTTTCATATGTGCTTATATGGACTCATACCATTTGGTTCTTTGGTGTCCTTTTGGAGTTTCTAAGTGTTCTTTTTTTGGAAAGTCATCTAAATTTGTCTTGAAAAAAGCTTGCAGAAAATGTAGATTTTTGAGAATCACCCTTCAATCCTTTGGTTTACTTTGCTGGATACAAGATCCGAGATAATGGTCCATGCTTAATTTCATGAAGTGTGCAATTAATTGCGATTAATCACAGAAAAGGATGTGATTAATCAGATTTAAAAATGGTATTACTTACTGACTAAAGGTACTTATAGTCAGTGGAATGTTGGTGGGGGGAACATCAAAAAGTGTTGGCACACTCAAAAAAATGCTGGGTTGAGCCTGTTGGGTCATATGTTGGCTAGTTTTCGTGTTACCCAGCCATTGGATTAGTGGCTGGGTCAGATCTCACACTCACCGCTGAATCTATGCACCCCTACCCCCTCCCTCCATCACAAAACAACCCAGCACAGTGTTCCTTCAACCAAGCTGTTGAGCACAGGCTTTTTGCATCCTCTTCAGGAGAGAGCTATTCTCAGTGCAGCCTAATTGGTGCACTTCTTCAGTGAAATAAAGGTTTGTATATATGTAATATTGTAAATATGTAAACTATGCTGTATTCATTCAAATAAATTCAAGTTGTCTTATATTTTTGTCCATAGGTGGTGTTGCTTATTAAAAAAAAATCACCTTTTTTATTATTACTGTTGCTCGTAATTGTGTGATTTTTCTAATTTCCAGCCCATTTTAAACCAGCAATATTGCCATTTTTAAACAATAGTTGAGTTAAAACAACCCAGTATGTTGGGTCAAACATTTATCCCAACCAGCTGGGTCAAAATAACCCAGCATGTGTTCTGTCCGATATTTAACCAGCACTGGGTTGTCAAATAACCCAGCATTTTTTTCGAGTGCTGATATTAAGCAAACAGTCTACTAATACTCTAATGATTGGTAGCTGACTTGTGATTACAAAGTTATACCTATAGTTAGTAGAATGTTTATGAAAATAAAGTGATACCTAAACAAACAATGATTTAAAATGTATTTTAAACACTTTAATTAGAATTGAGAGATATGAGTTATGAAGTATACACCAAGTGCAAATTGAATACGATTAACCACAATTATTTTTTACAAGGGATATTCCTGAGGTATTGCAAAAGTTTTGCATATTCATGTGTATTTCAGGCCATAAACCCACAAGAACTATGCATGTAACAAACTAAGTTGATGAATAGCTTCATACGACTTTGTATAGTGTTATACGAGACTCATACGATGCATCTGCCACATGGACTGCTTTTATGGTTTTCATAGTGCTTTTGCATTCTTTTTGAAGCTTGTAAGCCCTAGTTCCCACTCGTTAGCACTGAATCATATTTGAGACCCATGCAAAAACAGGTGGACAATGGTAATTTCTGTATCCACTAATTCTAAATGTTAAATGTTACTGTGGCTCAGTGGTAGAGCATTGCGTTAGCACCGCAAAAGGTCGTGGGTGCATTTCCCAGGGAACACACATACAGTGCATTCAGGCTATACATTTTTTACCAGTAAGTCGCTTTGGATAAAAGCGTCTGCTAAATGCATAAATTATTAAATTAATTAAACATGAAGAAACGGGTTGTAAATTTTGCCATAAATGAATGTTTCACCAAGTGTCTACCTTGGTGTTCAAATCTCATCAAAGGTCCTTGCTGTCAAGTATGGGCATGTAGCAACAAGTCACCACAGCAAATGCTTTTAGTCTTCCCCTCTGGTCTAACATCAAACATCTACTGCTTCAATTTTCCATCCAATGGCAACATGTCTTCCCATGTTTCTCTTTTTTTGCTTACTGCCTTCAAAGGTGAACAAAGGGGTTCCTGAAAAGCTAAGTCGGTGGTTTTCATAATTGCTCCAAGTTTTTGGTGGACTGTTGTCCAGGGAACAGGTGCTTAACGCTTAGAGGCATTTTGGTCAGTGTAGACCGGAACAAGGAGATTCCCTGGACTCTAATAGCCTGCTGTTGTGTCAAACAGCCCCGCGGGGTGAGTGATGATGCGCTAAAGATTTCCTGGCAAGGTGATGGAACTGGCATCCTCCTTATTTGTCAACAGGAAACTGAAAGAAGATCTTAGAAGTGACGTTGTCCCTTCAGCTCAGCCGTATGGAAACCTGCTGTTTTGAAGCAATTTTAAGCCATTTGTTTTGGCTGAGAGATTGTACCTTCGAGGCAATGATTACGCTTTGTTAAATAGTCGTTTATAAGTCAGACTTTCAAGGAGAAGTAGGTTAATTGGCTTGTTCAGAAGCTCAAAAACAGGGCAGAGAAATGGAAATGGAACCTTTAGCCATCTGGCCTCATCTTCACTCACCACTTGCCCAAAATGACATCCACTCTCAATAAGCCTCTTTTCAGAGGCAAATCTGTTTTCTTTATATTGGCAAAATCCTTTCTGTCTTCAACATTATTAGTAACTGTCTACCCCAATTTTTCCAAGGGAAAAAATAGCTTTTGATGTTTTGATGCATAGGCACAAATGTAATATTACATAATAAGATTTGGTATTGGAAGGGAAAAATTACATATTTACAGCCAGACAAAAACAGGACAATTATAAATAATTAATTCTTCTGGGTTAAACAGGCTTGAAACTCTCAAGCCTGACTTTATCCAGAGAGTTTAATCTATTTGAGTGCATATTATTGTGGGAATGGTGCCACCTTATTAAGTTCTCCACAAATGTGCCTTTGCAATTACAATATTTGCATTGAAAAACAGATTTGCGTGTTAAACAACTGGTTCTGTATATGTAAAATTGAGGTTGGAATTCTGAAGTTTTGATTATCTCATGGCATATTTATTCACCACCTGTAGTAACTATTGGGGAATAAATACTTAAAATACTTTCAAAACCGCTTCATCAATAACAATACTTTTTCTAACAAGTAGCAGAGCAGTGTGACCAAATGCAACATTACTGTTTTAATGGCACATTGTTTGTGCACGCAGCTTTACAGTCGAGTGAGCTGAGGCAATAATCACATGCTTTCTTCAGCACACTTTCTCTGATTTGGGAATTGGTCTTCTCTCTCATATGTGGTACACTGTAAAGATGATCATGATTTTAAAGGGGTCATGAACTGAGAAATCAAAATTGCTTTGATCTTTTGACATATAAGAGGTCATTGTAAAAAAATCCTGTAAGTTTCAGAACTCAAAACTTTCTCATCAGACTAAAATTGGCCTATACTGAAGCCAATCTGACAAAACGACAGGTTGTGGAATGTGCCACTTTGACGTAATAGTGTGGCTAAACCCTGCCTCCACAGAAGATCAACGCCTGCTTCTATATCACTGCCTGTTTAGCCCCGCCCAACGATTCGCACATGTAGTGTAAATAACAAAAGAGGCAAACTAACGTCTACACAGAAACCAGCTCTGACGACAATATGACGCTGTGCGGTGCCAAGCTATGGAAAAACAGTCTCCGCACCGCCTTCCTTCTGATCCTAACATTAGGAAAGAGTGGATGAATTTTATTTTTAATGAAGATCCAGCCGTAAGAACTTGGTCCTTTGTTCACTTCATTTACAAACAAAACACAATTCAACGCAGGATTTTCAGAAAGATTGAAACTAAAAGACGATGCTGTGCGATTATATTGGATCCGACAGTAAGGCCGCACCACACAACTGTGAGTAACTTTTTTTTATTACGTGGTCACTATTGCTTTGTTTGTTATTACAGATCGTTTCATATGTAGTGCGTATTTATGCGTTTTTAACCTAAATCACAGCAGCACTCATCTATGAAGGCTGTAGGCTGTCAAACATAACACACGTTGCCATCACAGACAGCACGTGTTAGCATTATTTCTGAGTCTACAATCCGCCACGCCTATTCAAACTGAGCGTTCTCATGAGGGGGGTTAAAAACAGACAGAAAATAGCCTATTACTTCTAATTATGATGTTTTTTGTTGTAAAAAAATGATAACATTATAAGTGGACCTCAGAGAACACTACAAATAATAAAAAAGGAAGTTCATGGCCCCTTTAATAGTAAAATACTTTCCATATTATAAACAGTGAATAACTGTGATTTAGATTTAGTGTAATTTTACATTACTGTTATATTTTTAAGTAAAAAAGTCACTGTATAATTTACTGTGAAAATGTAAATTGACATTCCCAGAATTCCCTGCATGACCGCTTACTTTGATGTTCTGTTTTCCTTAGTTTTTTTTTGTCATTTGT
Organism: Sinocyclocheilus anophthalmus; assembly: GCA_018155175.1. Classification (NCBI taxonomy): domain Eukaryota; kingdom Metazoa; phylum Chordata; class Actinopteri; order Cypriniformes; family Cyprinidae; genus Sinocyclocheilus; species Sinocyclocheilus anophthalmus. Next base: position 181,671 of record JADLZN010008562.1, on the reverse strand, counting down.
TGTACATTCGGGTTTTAATCCTTGCATCTTTTAAATTAATGTTGATTGCATTATTTCAGTATCATGTGTGTTACTATGATGGTGTGTGTGTGAATGACACTGCTCACCTTCTATATTTTATATTATATAGTATTTCCATCATCAGCTTGTGGAAAAGCTGTTTGTGATGAACTTTCATCATGTCACTTTCTCATCACCCCTGTTTTTGGTGGTTGTCAGTGTATTTCAATGGTACAAAACAGATATTAGTACTTCAAAAGGTCAGTATATTAATATTATATCAGTTAATGAAATGGATGTTTTTTTTTAACCATGAATTTAAGTTTACAAGGAATACTTGATTAAAAATATTTTATATAATTTTAATCTGTTTTATCTAACATGATTCTGAGAGAGACCCAGTGTGCAGATGTTGGTGTGAATAGGTCATTCAGTTCTCAGCATGGACATTATAAACAGTAACCTCAAACACCACTCAGTGGCATGTTATGCAGGAATGTTCAATAGGGCAAAGCAGGTTAATTGCAAACCAAATGACTGCAAGCTAATTCCAGTCTTCAGTGTAATTTACTAGTTATTTTCCTCTTCTATAGTAATTACCAAGCCTGTGTGGTTAAAATGGTAGAGGTTTCTTCAATCTACTGATCTATCACTCAAACAGGCAGTCTCATAAAGATGTTTCTGCTATTGATTTCTGTTTTTGTTACTTATGTACATTACTATGTTTAATGTATGGATCCTGGTGTGCTCTTCATAAATTATCAACGGTCCTGAATGGAATAGATCACCCAAAATTCAGCCAAGACATTCCAAATGTGTCTTTGTTTCTTCTGTGAAACGCACATGCAATACAAAATGCAAAATGCCCAGACTGCTCATTCAAAAAAATATATAATTTGTAGCGTCTGGACCAATCAAACACACAATATATATTTTGTTAGCTATATTTAACAAATACTCTATAACACCCCTCAGTTAACAAGCCATATGAGGACCTGTGGACCCTTCCCCCGAAATGCGTAACACCCCAGGAAGCCGAAAAGGCCCCTGGTTCCATGGCAACCAACGCGGATATCACTGGGTTTATTGCCCAGAGGAATGTGAGCAGAGAGACTCTCACTGCATTTTCCATAGCAAGAGGCACAATGCACAGTAGAAATGGACTTTTCTACTTACTAATTAGTTAATAGGAATACCTTTCTTTGAATGAACAGTGTATCTTTCAGGTCATGGTGTATGTTGTCTTTTATATTTTTATACTGTTTTATGCAGGCTTATTTTTGAAACACTCACTCCTGTCAGCTTACACATATATATATATATATATATATATATATATTTGTGTGTGTGTGTATATATATATAATATATATATATAATAAATAACCCTACCATGTTTTAGTATCTATGAATTAGTATTCAGATGATCTAAGTGAGAGTGTATATTGTATGTTTTTACCTATGCAACATATTAGTGTTCTAAGAATCTTTATTAGTTTGTGCATCCACACCCCAAGCTAATTACATTTGCAAATTACCATGCCCTCATACAAAGGGGGTCGTAAAACCCTCCAGCAATTGCAACCTCCCGCTTGGAATTTCTTCCTTTCTCATTGGACAAGCCCACCTTGAGAGGCGTGACTCTTCTCCGAACTTAAAGGCCCACACCAGGGACACTCCCAAGGTTCGGTGGTTCTGTTAGGTTCTGAGAAAATGTGAGCTACAATGCTCCAGGACATCCTAAGTTTTAGCGCCAGGCCTTCGGCCTTGTCTTCTCCAATCAACAAGATTCTCTGACTCAAACTGATTCTTTTTCATCAACCAACTCAGCAAGATCACTGGGACTTTCGATTGCATAAAGCCTTTTCTTTCAGACCGCCGAGACTCGCTAAGTATCCAACTTAGTCTTATTAATTGATACATTAAGTATAATTTGCACCGTTTTACAAAGGTGTGTTTGAACTAAGAATCGGATTTTTCCCTCAGGTGTACATCTGCTGAATATGCAAATGGTTCCATAGTTTCATATTCTTATTTCTCTTCTCTTTTTACTGCGTTAATCTTTAACCCTTTCCTATACAAACTGTTTGTGTGTATGTGTGTGTTAGACCAGTTTATGTTTTTATGTAGTGTGTTAGACCAGTTTTGTGTGTTTGGTGTGGTGTTATACCATTTATTTTTTATGTAGGAAGTTAGAGCTATTTAAGTGTTTATATGGTTAATAAAACCTTACTTGTATCACGCTTGATGTGGTTCATTGTTTGCTCATAACTGAATCACTTAATCATGCAGATTTATGCTACAAGCTTTTGTAGAATTGTACAGTAAGGAAGATATTTCCCTTAACCAGGAAATTAACGTTCTTAGAATTGACAAGACAGTTGACCCTGAGAGGTCAGCTAAATATCTACAGCGGATCTAAATATTTATAATTAGTTATGATTAATTATTCATATTTCCCATGAGCTGAGTCGTTACATATCGCATAAGCCAATTCTGTTAAAAAAATGTTAAAACATGTTATGTTAAAATAGATTATTACATTTTATTCCACATTCATTTTCCTGTATATAATTATATTTTTATGAAAAATACTGGTTACGCCAATTGACACAAACCAGTTACACCACCTGACCATGTTGCTTCAACTGCCAAAGGCCATTGTTTGTTGAAAAAATTGACACTGAAAATCAAGCATGACAGTCAACGAGTTCAGCTGAAGTGCTTTTTTTTCCAAAGCTGGAAACAAAATCTGGCAACAAGAAATCATCACAGTGATGAACAGTGAACTCGTGTCTCGTATTATAATTTACATTTTTGTATAGTAATTTCGTATAGTATTGTGGCATCTATTGGGGGAAAAAGGGGGCTCTGTTATATCACATTAATTATAAAATATAAGAAATTTAATCAATTGTATTTTACATATGTAAATTGTAATCTTTGGTTAACTTTTTTTTTAAAGGGGTCATATGATGCGATTTAAATTTTTCCTTTCTCTTTGAAGTGTTACAAGCTCTTTGTGCATAAAGAAGATCTGTAAAGTTGCAAAGACTAAAGTCTTAAATCCAAAGAGATATTTTTTTAAAAGTTAAGAGTCAGCCACGCCTACATAAAGCTCACGCTAGCCCGGCCCTTAGCTCACCTATCCGTCCCTTAGCTCCTCTAGCCCGGCCTCAGCCTCATGCTAGCCGGGCCTCAGCTCACTCTAGCCCGGCCTCAGGTCACGCTAAGCCGGGGCTTCCGCTAGGCCGCTGTGTTTTCAGTTGTGAAAGCAAAACTACTTTGTGTGGTCTTCCAAAAGAGGACACGACTAGAAATCAGTGGTTAAGTTGTATTTAGAACACTGTTCCAGAACAGTTCAACCCAAATATCCAGATGTGTGCAGCGCATTTTATAGAAGACCGTTTCCTGATCCTGGTAGAGTAACGTTAGACTAAAATGCTTGCAGTTCTTAACTCGCATACTTACGTTTTCGTTTAAATGATTTGCCACTGATGATTCAAATGCAAGTTTTTTTGGGCAGTGTAGGGTAGCACTTGTTGTTTTGTCATTTCTCTGATCACAAATGCGGACATGGTTTTATGTTTACACGGCGCGATAAAATTGAATGCAACGCCATGCTTAAAATACATACAATTCATTCTAACAATAATGTACATTTATGTGGAAAATAATGTTTTTTTTACTTTAAACCGCATAAACACCTTTAAACACACAAAAGAATTCTGTTAGCAGCAATCATATGACCCCTTTAATCTCTGATGTCTGTTTCCAATGTTAGACACCAACTTCTTCTGCGTAACATTATTAAATCATTTATGGTATCTATTTACATTATATGGATACTATATGTTTGGGGCCAGTTCACACCAAAAATCTAAATTACCACATACATATATGATTTTTCTTTCTTTTTTCAATGAATACCATTGAGTGCAGTAAAAATTAAAAAAAAGTTAATGGGTGGAATCAATAGTCCAATAAACTGCATCCATCCATCCTGAAAAAGTGTAACAGACTGCTCCAGGGGGTTAAAAAAGGCTCCTGAAGGTGAATCAATGTGCTTTTGTAAGAAAAATATACATATTTAAAACTTTTTAAACCATAATCTCTAGCTTCTTCTAGCTGTCGTACTTGCGTTCACAAGAGAGTGGCGTTCCAGAGGATGACGTAGATCGTCGGCGTAGCGTAAGCTTTAGTGTGACTATGCTAGTCTCGCCAGAACCAAGTTTTGTTTACAGCAAAGGAAAACTAGTCTCCTCCTGACTTCTATCGAAATCCTTCAACATTTCTTAACAAATCCTCATTTTGTACTTCTAATTCATGAACAGTGTTTTGTTTTGCTCTTTCCTCTACGCTTCCGTGTTCGTCATTTCTCACTTGAACGCCACTCTCTCTCTCTTGTGACAGTTTGCGGAAGTTAAAAATTATGGTTTACAAAGTTTTAAATATGGATTATTTGCTTACAAAACTGCATCAATTCACTTCAGGATGCCTTTATTAACCCCCGGAGCTGTCTGGAGCACATTTTTTTTTATGATGGATGAACGTAGATTATTAGACTTAAATTGGTTATATTCACTGCATTATACAGCTTGGAAGAGCCAGGACATTTTAATTTAATTCGTAATTGTATTCGTCTGAAAGACTAAAGTAATATATACACCTTGAATGGCTTAAAGGTGAGAGAATCAGGTGGCAATTTTCACTTTTGGGTGAACTATCCCTAAAAATTTTAAGTGAATAGAATAATGCATTAAAGCTAAAATTTCAAAAACACTAATGTTGTGCAACATAATTTTATCCTAGACTTACCCCTTAGCCCTTCCCCTTTCCCCTACCCCTCCGTTTCCGTTCACGTGAAGGGGTAGGGGTAGGGGTGTTTCGATTCTCTTTTGGTTGGAGGGGTAGGGGTAAGGGGAATGGCCAGATAGCCCTTCAAACAAAGATTTTTCGTGACCACACTTCAAACAAAGGGGAATTAGAATTATCTCAGCATACACCGGCTACAGCGGCAATGGCTGCCCGAGCGAACAAAAACAACCATAAATGTAAGCATTTTTGGCATTAATAAAGATTTTAATAAAAAATAATACATTTCATATTTACGATCATGTTATTCAAAGAAATGTTTGCAAAAAATCGCTAAAGTTTGCTAACGTTAAACCATTTCTGACTGCACCATAGTGCCATAACATATTTTCATGTCTGATCAGGGCGATAACCACAATAGACATTGAGAGTGACTAGTCCCCCCAATAATTAGAAATCGCTAAACTTTTATTTTTGCTCATATATGGCCTTTGAGAGAGAGAGAGAGAGAGAGAGAGAGAGAGAGAGAGAGATGCAAGTTGCGTGTATGCGCGTCTGTGCGTTTCTTTTTTTAGAGTGAGTTTACTTCAAAAACAGTGATTTTATCCTCTCGTTGCTGGAAAAATGTAATGTAGAGATTCAGTATTTAAACTGTTATTAATAAAAGTCACGGGGCAGCGTTGACAAGTATCTTTTCTCATGGATGTGTGAGCTGCGCGATCTCTGACATACACGTGTGTGTGTGTGTGTGTGTCAGTAAGCAGTGCATTAATATAGAACGGTAATTAAAGGCTCTAATGCATACCAGCACACCGGTATAGGTGTGTGTATTGTAGGAGCTAGATGACGTGTAACGGTATAGCAGTGGTGTCCCATTTCTTAGGGGAATATTTTCACCCCTACCCCTTAACACTCTGTTTCAAAGGGGAAGGGGTATAAAATATAATTGGGATTTGGCCTTACAGAGCTTTAATAATAAAGCTGTAGATAAAGCACCACTTTCTCAAAAAATATAACATTAAACACTCAAAAATAGTAGGTTCCAAATGGTAGGTTAGTTTATATTACATCTTTAATCAGCATCATAAACTAGTGATATTTGACTAAATTGGCCCCTAACAGAAAGGCAAGTAATAGGAGTCAAATGGTGTAACCGGTTACACCACTTGACATTTTAATTTAAAATCAAATTTGACAGGCATTATCATGGACACCTACGTAAGTGCATGGCCTTGGTGGGAATATTGCAAATGTAATTTTTAAAGTTAATACTCATTTTTATAATAATGGTGAATTATCAATGTATCCCTGAGGTCATACCATTTGACATGTATACCTTAGAATGCCTGACCATACGCTAAATATATCAAATGATCTCACATTTGAAAGAGAGTTACTAACCAGAGGTCATTCTCTGTGATATAATTTCATGTCACATGAACTTCTTGCAAAATATTAACAAAATGGCTCCTTGAATGGTGGTTACACCACCTTTACACTCCAGGAATTTGACTTGACTCACATGATTCCCCAAATCAATTATAATATTCAGAACAATGGTGCTTCATTTACTTTTATTTACTATTAAATAGTACTAATGTAAGAGTATGTCAAACTTGCTGATCTGGTGTTTTATTGATAATTTCACTTTTTTTAAACAAGATCAATTATTTGGTACAAAGTTTTTTACGATTACACAACATTGACATTTTTTGCAATCATCCCACAATGAATTAATTAAAATCAGAAATTTTAGATTTGGTCCTCATCATAAACATACAAATTTTCAGCAATATTAGGGTGAGTAGGTAATGTTAAAATATAGTAACTTATGTTGATTCTAAAAAATAAAAAAAAATTCTATCTGTATTGCCACTAGGGCTGGGTGATTATAGGCAAAAACAAAATCATTCGGTATAGATCATTATTGAAAATTTGTTTGAACCTTTCTTAAACAAAGAACAGTAGAAAAAAGATTTAAATTGAGCCACTCTATTTTTAATTTACCCAATTTATTAAGACAAACAACAAATATTTTTTTTAACAGTCAAACACACAATAAAAGTGCAACAAAATCGCCTTGAATGCCACAGGAGAGCACAATGTCCAATAATACTAATAATCATAATAATGTCATACTATTATTTTATTTATTATTATTATTATCGTGCATAGTCTAAACTAATATTTATAAATCAATATTATATTTTAACATGGCATTAACAATTTAATTATCATATTATTATTTTATTATTATTATAATAATAATATGCATATTAATTATGAACAAAACAGCATCATGTAGTTATGCATAGCTTAATACAAATAGCCAAAGCGCCGATCACACGATTGCATTTAAAAACAAATGAGATGCAGTGGAATGGAATTAAAAAAAAACATAAATTCTCGAGACATGTTTTCTAAAAGTTTAACCTCTTTTAACTTTACATGGCTTTCTTTTCATCTCTTGTGTGAGATGCGAGTGCAACAGTCATATTTGTCCGTCTCAAAAATTTGCTGAATATGCATTCTGTGTGAATGGCTTGGTTTCAGGTTTGACCTAACTAATCTTCTCTGCATTGAGCTTCTATATTTCTCTAATATTTTGAATGGAAAATGCAGCAGCAGCGCATCTTGTGGTTTCTACTGGATAGTCTAACAAAAACATTAAAATGCAACAACCTCACCGCATCTCGTGCGCCGCTGATAAGGCTCCCTGATGCACACCTCAAATCCAAATCCACCGTTTTTGCATTTAAATACAAATTTTTGTGCCTTTAGGAAAAGTGTGACTTACCTGCGCTATCAAACATTTTTTTTTCTATCGTTATCGATGATGGTGTACCGTTCATCAATACAGATACGGTTTTATCGCCCAGGCCTAATTACCACACTGTATGTATGCCAACCACAGAGTCACAACAAAAGAGGACAATACAAAAGGGACTGTTTGCTGTATTTATAGATACCAATTCTATTTCACAATTTTTGTCCACTAAACTCCCTGAGCTCCATTTCAGACAAGGTATGGCGATTACGAGACACAGAAAGAGTGAAGCAATAACAGATTCACCATGAATAGTCGCTGCTTAAGACTTCAGAAGCAACACACCTAAAGATGCATTTAGAGAAACGAGTGCAGGGACCCGAAAAATTGGTGTCACTTTTCACTCGGAAATAGGCGACTGTCTAACTGTTATTCAAACACGTGCGGTAAAACCCAGTGCCATTTCCTTTAGCGTCACCGTAACACCAGCTGTGATAAATCTAACCAGCAAAACTCCCCATCTCTCTTACCTATGCCCCCACTAAAGGAGAAACCTGCAGGCCTTCCTGCATCTGTTGGATGCTTTTTGTTATGAGAGATTTAGTCTCTGCTCTCCGTGCTAACACAAGTTTTCACCCATTTGTCACCCCGTGCCTTATCTCTAGCTATTTCAGTGTTCAGTGGGATATTTCTACAGCACAGATAATTCCAGGAAATGGCATCCATCCCGTACTATGACTGGGATTGGGGGTGATAGATTTCACATTGGTGAAGGACACAGGTAGTTTGCTTTTTCGCCCCATTTATGGGTTTTGTAATTTAGAGAGCCGCACTGTTACCGATCACACTCTGACATAGCTTTTTCAAGGGCAAAGGGAAGCATTGCATCAAAGTTGGCCGCTATAGACTGAAACAGAATAGTCCGTTGTTAGCTATTGGTGTTAAATATGCAATTCTACTCTTGAAGACCACTGTGTAGACATGCACACAGAGAACACAATCTCAAACTAAATGACAATGACAAATAAACCAAAAACATATGAACCGTCATACAAGAACCACCAACAAGTCAGCAGCTGAAGGTGTACAAGTATGGAAAAGGAAGGTCATTGCAGAAGAAGATTTGGCTACTACCATATTCATATACTCAAAAGTCAATATACAAAATATTTTATTAATATTCATTAATAAAGCAACAGATCAATGCCATCTCATGCATTGTATGATAATGAGAATATAGGCCATTTAAACATTTGAGATACACAGAATCATTTTGACTTTGGGATTTTTTGAAAATGATTTTGTGCAGATATGCACAGTTATTGATTTTTCCAATATAGAACTAAATTGATTATATCATTACAACACCTGGCTGAATTAAGAATTCAAATGGGCCGAAAGCATTCTTCAAAAGCAGAACATTTAAACAAATAGGCAGGTGTTCACTGCTGTTTATCCGCATCTCGCAACAGCACAGCGGAACTCTGAGACAAACTCAACATTTTTCCCAGATCTTTTTTCTCATTTCCAATCTGTTTATCTCATCAGTTGTGAACATTTACCCCACCACTCATCTCAGTGATTGAGACTATATTGTGTAATTTGACGTCAAATTAAAGTCTCCTCGCAAGCTTAAGATGAAGTCTCCACGGCAACCGTGTACATGAAGAAAATCATTTCAGCTAAGAAACCTTCTTCCAGGTGTATACGTCTGTACTCTGTAGCATATAATGTATAAGGAAAGGACCAACATCATTAGCACGTTAAAATAAAATAGCATTATTGAATGTTGCATTTATGAATATGGCTGTCGAGTTATTGCAATGAAGTATGCTAATTATTAGATTAGCGCATTTATTTCATTTTACAATATAACGGTCATTCTGTTCTGTATGCATTAATTATTTATTTTATTTTTTGTATATTTTTTTTATCAGAACCAACTAGTTTGATGACAATAACCATGCAATTTTGATTGGAATAATTAGTGGTGCAGAAATTTATAAACTTCAGTTTTAATGCATTTTATACATGATTGCTTGATTAAAATGTTATTTTATTTAGCAAATTCATTAAGTCAACTATCCATCATACAAATCGTCATTACTGTCCTGTATAGCCATAGCACATGACCGATAAAATCATTTAATTACACCTTTCATCACGTTTAATCACTGAAACTCATCTAGATTACCACTGAAACGCATAATTGATTAAACATTACTGAAAGAAACACTGTTCATAATTTTCTCTTCAGATCTCTAGAACAGATGAACAGATGTCCATTTCCGAGTACCACATGCTAATAAAGCATGTCACATGTTTTTTTCTGTAATGAGCAAGTAAATGCATAAATGCAAATATTCTCACAATTAATTGATTCTTTGCTCGTTTCCTGTCTGATGCTGCAGTGTTATGGGATAATTAGAAAGAGGACTGGCCCTGACGAGAGCTTTATTAACGTACGAGAGAGTGATGGTGGCACATCTTTTGGCTACTGAATGAAATGAGATGAAAATTGCTCTAGCCTGGGGGGAGCTGCAGGAGGGTCGGCTCCGTGCTGGGTGGGCAGTGGAGGAGCAAAGCTGGCATGTCTGTCTCGCCACATCCATCTCTCACTCTCCCGTGGGACCCCTAACCCCAGGCATTGTTTTAATCACCATAGAGGTATCTCCTTATCCTCCTTATTTTCCCACCTGTCTCACGTCCCTGTCCCCTGTCACACATTATTCAGCATCTTGTTTAAATTTTTGTATATTTTTGCATTCATCCCTCGCTGCCTGTGTTTTCTCTGCTTTGCTCCCTCTACCTCAACTTGAGACTCGAGGCATCCCAGCAGAATGCCAGTTTAAATGCCAACTGAGAGTAGAGTGTCGTGCCTTCTGTCGGAAGGCATGTATTATTCAGAGAGAGCAAAAACGCAGACCTGGCCTGCTCGCATCAACTCTTATGTTTGTTTGTCAGAGTGTGAGTAACTGAGGAAATTAATATATTTGTAGACTACATCTATTTAGTAAAAGTATTACAGTAGAAAACGTAATATACATCCATGTCATTTTACTGTAAAAATTGTTAATAATCCCCAAAAACCTAAAATAATAATACTAATAAATAAATAAATAAATATTGTATGTAGTTTAAGTTAATAATAGACAGTCATGTAATTTTACTGTAATAAAATTACTAAAGTAAAATCTTTAAAAAAAATTCAGTAAAAAATATAAATTCTTGTAATTTTATTATAAAATATTATTTTTCCAGATGTAAAATAATTTTTGTCGAATCCTATTTTACTACAGTAAAACAAACAAACAACCAAATATTGCATTTATTTTAAGTTAAATAAATGCAGTCATTTAATATTACTGTAAAATGGTTAGTAATCCTAACAAAAAGTACTACAGTAAAATAAAAAATCTTCAATTAAAAATATAAATATTGTATTTTAAAATAAATAAGATTAAATAACAATATTTTCCAGAATCAAAATCATATTTTTGAATCATTTTTACTGCAATAAAACAAACAAACAAATAATCAGTGAGGAATATAGATACACAAACAGGAACTGCATTTAATTCAGTTGTAAAATATTTAATTTTTAATCTTATCATTGATTTATTTGATATAGAATATAATTTAACATACAACTTATTTAACAACAAAACATTTTTCAATGTAAATTATTGTTAAAATAATTTTTTTTAGATAAGTGAAAGTAGATATAAAGTCAACAAAATGTCATCCGTTGTTTGCTTTCTTGTTTGTTTAACAATACACATATGTGATTCGTAAGTGTTTAGGATGATGATGATGATGATGATGATGATTATTCTAACTAGATCTCACCACATCAGCAAACTTCAGTCAGTTTTGGGTTGTTGGGGGGGATAAAATATTGTATATAATTCCTTGAACTAATTGGTTTGCAAGCAATTCATGTGCAATTTAGCAGTTTAGTTCTGCTTTGTAGTATAATACATTTCTCCTATCTTGTCTCTGAATAAATTGCCTTTGGAGAGCAACATGCAATCTTGCAATCCTTTCGCAGAAAAATGCTGTTCTCTGGGAAATGTTATAGTGGTCAATTTAAAGACATGAATCAATAACTCAGTACAAGTCGTAACCCAGCAGGAGTGAATGGTTACCATTAGTACTCACTGAGGTACTCACATTAATGACACAATCATAGAGATGTTCAGACTCGAGGTGAAAAGAAACCAGTGAAATGGAGCTCGGATTTGGATGTTCGGATGTGAAACTATGTAAAAACAGCTTAAATGAGATTAGTATCAAACCTATCAAAAAACCCTGTTTTATGTATACAGATGATGTAATATAATGCCAAAAGCATTGAAATATATTTTGTGATTCAAGTCAAAAATTATGATGAATAAATTGTTCTTCTACGCCACTATGAAAAAAAGCTATTTGGATGCTTCACTATAACCTAATACCGTGGTACAGGTACAGAAATACAGAAGATCAGAACACTAATGAGAAACCATTGAATCTTGAAGAAAAAGGCAAGATGGTTTTAGTAGTATCTCGAAATGAAAACTTTTTTTGGAATGGATTCGGGTTCTTACAGACCACAGTATTTCTTATTAATCTGCTCTAAATGTTAGAAAGAAATAGAAGAATTTAAGTCTAAGAGTACTAGAAAAAGTTGAAGAAAAATCAAAGCAAAGATGAGAAATTAAGTGAGTTAACTACTGGAATGGCCAATATCTGGTTGAACTTCTCAAGATCTGTTGTGGTGGTCAGTGGTGGCTGGTCGGGGGAGGCAGGGGAGGCAATTTTAAGGTGAAAATGGGAGGAGGACGATTTAATGTTAATAATATTCACAATTAATTTCAGTTCATGTCTCAGAATGTGTATTTTTTGTTTGTAATTTCACAGTTGTAATACCATAACGTGAAAGCGCTGCTTTTCTATCGCGAATGTGCCGAATCTGCTGATGTAATTACAACCGCTAATGATAGAGAAAGGAGGGGGAGGCCAGGGGTGAGGCGAGCTCTCGTGCCTCCGTTGGTAAAAAAAATTTGCCAATCAGCATCGAGTGTTCACTTTCAGCGCTGAGGAGTGTTGAGAAAAGAACCCTCGCAAGCTAACCAATCATCACAGAGACATAACTTACGTGATATTAGTTTGAACATCTGCCGCTGCGCTGATAACAAGTACTTATGAGTAGCTATATTGAATATTTGATCGCCAACAGATTTACCAAGCTGTCATTCAAACAGTATATATACAAATTTAGGGAAAACAGCCTAAGCTGGATATAGGCTACAGCAGTCTGCTTAATTAAATGGAACAACCGCACTCTCTTACCAGCACTTTTAAGAAGGGAGGATGTTGCTTCAAGTGATAGGCCAGTAAGTATTATATTATCTTGCTGTATGGTCGTTTTTCCCTTACGTTTTTCTGACTACACACCAAAACCATTTTAAAGTGGTTAGCAATAATAATAATTAAACTAATAACATCAGCAGGGATCCCAGCCCAATACAATTAGTGTGCCTCCTCTATTTTAAAACCCACGAGCCGCCACTGGTGGTGGTATGTATAAGCTCACGCTTGGTTTGAGGCTGAGAATAAAATCCTGAGAAGGTCATTAAAAACTAAATGCAGCAAAAGGATATCTTAAATCTCAGGTCAAATTTATTGTGTTTTAACTAAATCTGCAGGCAGATCCAGAGGATATCCCTTTCTGTTTGGAGAAATGAATGAAGGGGGAGATGGGGAAGAATGGAAGATCAGGCAAACAAGGTGAAGGTCAAGCTAGCAATATGAGAAATTGGCTTCTTGGCACAGATATCTAAAGTCCTGTTACTGCTTCGACTAGTCAGTCCGCTTTATTGATTTGTTAGTGCCATTGTATGGTTTTAGAGTGAAGAGTGCAGGACTCGCTTAGTAAGAATAAAAGAAAAGGGTGAAGAAGAAAAGAAAACCGCGCTGCCCTGGTTTCAAGGGAATTCAGAGAGGCTTACAAAGAACAGCATGTGTCTCAAAAATATGTGCTTGTTATAAGGCCATCACAGGGCTTTAGGAATAATACAACATAATAGAAATAAGCTTCAGAAATAATAAAACGCATAATTTATTTAGAGATTTCCACTGAAATATTTAATTAATACTTAGCTGCCTTTTCTGGCATGATCACGTGTACATTGTATTTAATTCAATAATTCTCAGTTGTGGGTAATCTTATGCAGACAGCATGTGTAGTGCTACAGATATCCATAATTTATTTATGGTACAAATAATACATTATTTTAATAATATTTTAAAGTTATATTTTAAAATGCATGTGCAAGGTTTTTTTTATTTATTTTTTTAGAAATGCACTGTGTTTTTGAAAATCCATTTACAAGAAAATTGAAAGTTATGAGAGTTTGTGTGGTTGTTTTTTTCCCCCCTTCTTAATCTGTTATAAATAAGTTTTTATTTTTTTGCATATTTCTGCATATTGGTTCCATCACATTACTTTGTGGCCTTCTTTAATAAGCAGTGAAGCAGTATTGTTAAAATATTTGTAATAATAATAAAACATGATTATTAGTAGTTTTATTTTCAACAACTTTGGACCTTTCTCATTATCAAAGCAAAACAATTGTATCACTTTTTATTTAATTTTATGCTCTCATAAAAGATAGATAGACAGACAGACGTGTATGTGTGTGTGTGTGTGTGTGTGTGTGGATAAAATTACCCAAACTACATTTACTTCTCATACAACCTGTTAAGCTTGGAAATGTCACATTACAAAAATTAAATTTTTGTAATGACATGAATCAGAATTGCAATCCAGTTGTAAATGCCAGAGGAGTCTGTTTTTTCTTTGAAAGCAAAGAAAGTGATTTTGAATGAAAACTACTTCCAGTGGGAGACTCGGTCACCCCCATCCAGTCTGAGAGGCCCACACCTCTGGGCAAACGTCCCATTGGCACATTACACATGCCGGAGGATGTGGAATGAAAAAGGATGCAGGAGGCAGTGAAGAGCTGTGGAAGCTTAAACAAAGAGTTTCTTTCTTGAGTTGAGAAGTTCCTGCCATTTACACGCCACAGTTTCATTGAATATCACACAGTGAAAACACCTGGAGATATGAGGCAATTTGCCTATCCAAAGACCATTCTGTGTTCTTAAACATGGCCATTACTGCTCAGTATTTTGAGTTTAATCATAAACGGCATCCTGGAGCAATGAAATTGGTGTGAAATTAACAAGCCAATAAGTCAAATCTTGATAAAGGCCTCTGTCCATTTGGCAAGTGCACTTCCTGTTCACACAACCCAAGACAACCTTAAATTCCATTATTAATTATTTGAATTTTGGCACAGCGTGACGAGTCGGCTGCCTCCCCATAATTATCAGCATCACCCCGTCCCTTAATCACCGCCCTTCGCCAGGCTCCCGACATGAGTGGGTGCGTGAGAGAGGAGGGGCACTGAAATAGCCAGGGCTGGCGGCGTGTGATGGGGCACACCTGAACTGAATGGAGCCTCATCACCGCCACTGTTTAAATGCCGAGCGCGCCTCTCCTCGGGAGACCGGTCTCTTCCCCGTGCATGCACGCTGGTTTCCTTGTGTAGAGAAGAGGGACTCCCCTACCTCCAATCGTGATCTGCCGGACCCGGTCTGGACGAGAACCGCACCCGTTACACAGCCGTCGGTCCAGGATGCCGGGCCGTCTAGTACCTTCGCACGCCGTGGGCAACGAGAAGGATGCAGCCACTGGAAGAAGCCGCCGCCCCTTGCGCCCCGGACTGGAGAGGGGAGCACGTGCGGCCGCTGAACTCCACCCTTACCTGGACCCTTCCTTCCTGACCACTGCCCTTCCCTTCACGAACCCAGCAGCACGACGAGGACAACAGAGCCCCTGTTTTATTTTGGACACTTGATTCCCGTATCTGGACACTTTGTTGATTTTGTGTTAATAAAAGCCTCTCCGAGGCCTGACGCCACACCCACTGTGTCTGTTGTTTGGTCGTCCCGCCACAACAGTCATAAAGTTCAGGCACATACTGGATTGATTTAATCTTCATGTCCATGCTCATGCCAACATGATTAAGATGGAAATGATAATACAGCCATCTCTATCAGAAATTAATTAATTAGGAAAAACAGCAATGACACAGACATGACTATTATAGGGGATAAGCAAGGGATAAGGGGACTATCAAACCCTTGCATTCCAGCCCAGAGTCCACTGGGTTCCGAGAAAATTACAACTTCCAGAGTTCTTCCAGGTCTCCGCAGATAGGGAGTGTACATCACCTCTTACATCCCTGAAATTCAGCTCTGACCTGCAGTTTCTGAACCTCGCTGGGGAGCCGTGGCAGCCCCATGCAGCCCGCTCCTGTTACAATGAAGAAGAGATAACATCTGCACTCGACTGCCAGGACCAGACAGATGGTGAACAAGGGAAGAGTGGGCGGGAGGAAACGGTACCACAAGATTTGCTTTACAGGGCCGACTGCCTTTCCAAGCAAAACCGTTTTACCTGATGCAAGAGAGACACATCAAACTTATCAGTAGTGCTTTTCGTGTCATCAGCTAATAGCAGGAGTGAGGGATATCTTGATTTCTAAGGGGGAAAAAACATGATTGGAGCCAATAGCTACTTCTCTAGATTGTGTGGTTTAAAATGAGATTCTGCAAGAGCTGAAAGCAAAGCATTCCTGAATGGTGAGGTAGAAACCATTTAAAAACTAAAGCACTGTCTAGCCATGTTTCCCAGAACAGTCAATACAGATTGAATGTGATATTAAGTAGGAATTATCTATCTATCTATCTATACAACAGTTCTTTGTGGTCCTCGAATCTGATTGGCTGAGAGCCTTTTCCAGTGGTGCAATATTCTAGTGACAACAGAACTCCAACCATTTAACCGTTTGTATCACTCCCCTTGCAGTATTTCTCACAGCGAGTGTCATGGTGGACACCCAAATCCTCTATAGTTGTATAACTAAAACTATTTCTGTGTCACAGAATGTAGTTCTAACAGTTTTTTTTAGGCGAGAATGTGCTTGTTTAGACTTATATGCGATTTGTTAATAAAGATAACTTTAATGTTTTTGGAGACGTGAGCTCCAGGGTGTCAGCGTTCATGAACCCGCCGAGAGCAGCCTTACCTCGGCCAGATCTTCTGGAATTTGCTGCTGGCTCTGATGTCTCTTTTGTGGTTAAACATGAGCTATAATTTGTTTTGGGTAAATGAATCTTATGGGCAGTCTTTGGTCTCTTTAAACAGTTTTGGCTGAAAGCAAAATCTAATCACATTATGTCTTGCATAACTTTAATGCTGTATGACAGAGCGCTGCTTTGTACTTTTGACTGAATTGCCTAGCAACTTTTATGATGGCTGCTGTTGTTGTTTATTGAATATAATTATTCAATAAATAATATTTTATATACATAATAGTAGTATTTAATAATAGTATTTAGTATTGGGAAATGGTGTGTGTGTTCGTGATGGTGCTTATTTACATGTTCTGGCCTTTAGAATGGCGACAAGAGGGTGTTTTTCTGAGTGAGTCCGCTTATAATTAAAGTATAAAACGGTTTGATTTTATTTTTATTTTTCAACACACATTTAAGACCAGAGACCACAATAACACTGAGGCAGTGATTTGATTACCTATTACTAGATAACGGCCTTCGTACTGCTAACTCATTGATATTTATTTATATATTTATATATATATATATTATATATATATAGACATACAATACATACCCCCACACACACACATGTTGTTCTATATGCCTTGAACTGTTTAAACATCAAATACTGGACAACATACACACACACTCACAAAGAGAATTTGCCACATGCCACTGAAGTTGACCAATTAAGATTTCTGCAATCCATTTGGCACAACGTCCTTATTACTGAGAAAAAAAAGCATGTTGTGTGACCAAAATCACAGCAGAACTACTGAACTCTTCTCGGGGGGCTTTGCTACACCAAGTGAAAAATAAACAAATGAATAAAAACAGCAACAAACAAAAGCCTGTGTTAGCAGTGCCATTTCAAACTAAACAAAAGCTGAATCAAAAGACAAACCCTGGGGATTCTTGCTCCAGTAATGAGGTTACAGTTCCAAATGGTCCCTACCCAAGTGGTCTACACAAAGTCAAAACTCACCCAGTTTACAGTCTTTCCTCCAAGAAGCACATAAGCCCTTGGGAGAGCATTGCTTCAGTACAGGAATGCCTTTTTATACTGCAATCTGTTTAATATGCATAAACATGTGCATAATTGTTTAGCATAATTGTCCCACACATTCTTAATCACTCAACCTGTTAGCATGTTCTGTTTGTGTGTAGGATGCATGCTTTTATATTTCCCTGAATAGTGTATACACTGTGGCTCTGCGGTGCTTTCAATATTGTTCTCTTTGATTGGACCAAGAACGTAATAAGTGCATCATCTGGATTTTTGAAGTACACTTCTTCTTGAAATCTCCAGTGTAAATAAACTATTTGTACTTTTTCTACTATAAAATGACATAAAATAGTGAATAAGTACATAAATTGTAATGCACCTTCGGTCTGAACAATGGTAAATTAGGGGAGTATTTGGAAAACCTGTTTGGTAACAATCATTGTTTTTTAGTAATTGCCACCAGTGGTGCATATATTACAGACTGCATCCTTAAAACCTGGATCACTGCATTTCTATCTACTCTTACTTGTTGCGGTCAAGAGCTTTTCTGCTCCGTGTTTGGGCAGTGTCAGTGGGGTCGGGTGAGCCCTGGAGCATTTCCAAACCTGCACTTTCCCTGCAGCAATAGATGTAAGACTATTTTAACTGGATATGTTTCAAGGAAAACTTCTGCAGCTGTATTATGGAATGTTATAAATAAATACTGATTCAAACTGAGAAATGTAATAAACAAATCAATAAGAAGACCAATAAACTATTTAGGGACCCCAATTGTGTCTCCTGGGCTCTTCTACTGACTTAAACTCATCTATAAAAACCTCACAATCCAATATGAGTGGTATTAGAGCCGTGTTTCTAGCCAGCAGCTTTACCAGATTATTTTAAATAAATGAATAATTTTATCTAACAAGGATGTATTAAATTAATCAAAAGAACAGTAAAGACTAGTCTATTCTAACTTTCTATTCATCAACGACTCCTGAAAAAAAAAACATAAATGTTACTTGAGCACAGTTTCAGCATATTAGAATGATTTAGAAAGGACCATCATTATTTTTCCATCCAACTTTGACAAAATAGGACTTTTACCACCGATCTCTGCTAGCAATGCATGTACTTAGTTGCCCACATACTGGTGGGAATGGAAATTCATAACTCCTCATGATAGGATTGAACCAATTTTATATCAGTCAATGCTCAACCAGCCCAACTGGGTGGAAAAATGTCCCATCTGGTAACACTGCTGACAGATGAATTCAGCATGCTGTTGCCATTTTGTATTTGACTTATGTATTTGTTATGGGAGAGTCACTGTGATATGATATCATTATCCAAGACATTGGCTGATCTATGAAGCACAGGTCTAGCACAGATGACAATGGTCTGTTAAATGCCGGTTAACTAACATGGTTTAGCTTCCACGTAATGATGCAAAGTCACAAATTGCTTTACTCAGGATAATTCTCAGTTTTTGTTGATCATTATTTGTTTAATAGTACTGCATTCCGTTCAAATGTTTACTTTGAATATTCACAATGAAGCTGATTACAGATGTTTTCAAAGGTGTTGTTTGGGTGGGCACAGATGGTGTTGAGTGGCTTCTGCCATATAATGCATTGATGTTTCTGCTCAGAGAAATGTAAAACTGTCTCTTGAAATGTGGCTGGCACTACAATGCCTTCATATAAGTTTTGTCAGATTTGTTAACGTCAATACATTGATGTAAATTATGACCACACAGATTAAGTAATGAAGTCAGAACAGAGGAAATTACATCAATTCACATAAATGTGATTGAAAGAGTGTGAAAGCAAACCTATGAAAAACAGCAGGAGTGACACATGGAATCACATTACTGGTATGAGCTTTTAATTCACTAAACTGATATAAATCACATTACTTGCTGCTTTCTTCGTAAGTACAGTAGTCTGAGGTGTGTTCGGTTAGAGCGGAGTGTTTTTCTGCCTTTTTTTCTGTCTTGATGATAATTAACTAATGAAAATGTGCACTTAGAGCTAAGCATGGCACTTTAAGTTGGTTTCCTGTGCCATGTGGTGACATCTCTTTTTTATTAGTTCTGCCACTGTATAGTACATTGCCATTAGAACAATGTGACATTTTACCCTTAAAACAGCTTGTAATGCATCACTTGCCTTGAAAACATTTTTATATTCTGTTTAAGTGATCTGAGTCAAGCCCTATTAGACTTGAAATTAACATTAATATCCATAACTTATCTGGGTAATCTGATAATACAGTAAATGATCAGCAAAGAACCTACCATTAACATGCATTTCCAGCAGCTACCGTATTTTATATGGCCATACGCACTCTAAGATTCAAGGTATTGCTATAAAAACTCATTACCATCCAGTCCAGTAAGTGGTCATTGCTGCAGAAATTTTTGGGGTGCCATGCCATCACACAATACAGTACAGTGGCACAAAAACAGGGTGTGCAGTATATGCAGTGCTTAGGGGCGCCACACATAGGGGGGGGTGCCATTTTGCAAAAAACATTCTGCGAAAATATTCTTTAATAACCAATGATTTGCAAAACATGTTACAAATTAACTCTTTACTCCACTACATTTGTGATGACAAATGCAATTACATTTACTAGTGTAACTAGTTACATTTTGCACGGCACCTTTTTATTTTATTCTGCAGTTTATTTCTGCTATACAAAATAAGTGAGATTGGCATCTGCAGGGCCTTGAAGGTACTAAATTACGGTGTGTTTTGCCCTTACTCACCCAAACTTGTCAATAAGGCTATGACTATAACACATGCAACAACAAATAGGCTAACCAAAATGAATAAAGGGAACATTTAAAATAACCATATGTAACCATATATCTTTTTTTCTGTTGTAGCGTCTGGACCACTCAAACACACAATATATATTTTGTTAGCTAGATTTAACAAATACTCTGTAACACCCCAGGAAGGAACAGGCCCTGGGCCAGGCAGCTGACAACGATCATTTACGACCTCATGCGAATTTAGGTAAGAAAATGGCTTCCTTGCCATGTAAGGAAATCCACAAGGGAAGGACTTTTCTTTGCTAATTAATTAATAGGAAAACCTTTCTTTGAATGAACACACATGATCCTTCAGGTCATTGGGTATATTATTGTCATCGTGTATTTGTATTTGAAATTGTATACGTGAGCAGTGTATATCGAAACACACTCCTGTCATCTTTTCACTATATGTAATTTTACCTTGTTTAGTATCTATGAATTTGCTTTCTTTTGATCGAAACAAGCGTGTATATTATATTTTGGTACATAGGCAATATATATTAGGGTACTGAGAATCTTAGTAATTTCGATTCAAGTCCATTTGCAAATTACCATGCTTAGAGACAAAGGGTCGTAAAACCCTCCAGCAATTGTCACCTCCCGCTCGGAATTTCCATCTTTCTCATTGGACAAGCCCATCTTGAAAGGCGGGGATCTTCTCCGACCTTAAAGGCCCTGCTCCAGGGACCCGCCCAGTCGGTGGTTTGTTTTAATTCTGAGAGGATGTGAGAAAAAAACGCACCCTGAAACACTAAGCTCGTGCCAGGCTTTCGGCCTCGACCTTTCAACTTCACCAAGATCCTCTGACTCAAACTGGATCTTTTTCATCAACCAACTCAGCAAAGATCACTGGGACTTTAAGATTGCATCAAGCCTTTCTTTCAGACAGACGAGACAGTTTGCAAGTATCAAACTTAGTCTTATTAGTTGATACATTAAGTATCAGTGACACCTTTTTACAAAGGTGTGTTTGAACTAAGAATCTGACGTTTCACTCAGGTGTAGATCTGCTGAATATGCAAATGGTTCTATAACTTCATAGTCCTTATTTCTCTTTCTGTACTGAGTTAAGCTTTAACCCTTTCCTATACCAACTGTATGTGTGTGTGTGTGTTATGTAGTATGTTAGACCGGCTTAATGTGTTTAAGTAGTATGTTAGACTAGTTTAAGTGTTTATGTAGTATGTTAGACTAGTTTAAGTGGTTATGTAGTTAATAAAACCTTACTTGTATCACACTTGACGTTGTTCATTGTTTGCTCATAACTGGAGTCACTTAATCATGCAGATTTATGCTACAAGCTTTTGTAGAATTGTACAGTAAGAAAGTTATTTCCCTTAACCAGGAAACTAACGTTCTTAGAATTGACAAGACAGTTGACCTTGAGAGGTCAGCTAAATATCTACAGCGGATCTAAAATTTGAATAATTAATTATAACTAGTTATGATTAAATAATCATATTTCCCCTTTGAGCTGATTCGTTACACTGTCTATGTTTTCTAAACACTTTAAATTAACTGTAAGTGTGTCTGTATTTTAAAGCTTTTTATTACACGGCTCTGTGGAATACTTGATTCTGATTGGTCAGCCGCGACATTCCGAGGTATGTTATCCCTCAATAACAACCAGTAAAAACTAATAACACAGGCTCATCCAGGTAACAGGAGCACACACAAAACAAAATGGCTCTGTACTGCTTGCTAGCAATTGTTTTCTTCGTGGAAGCTTTGCGTTTATTGAGCTAATAAAATATTAAAACTCGATTCAAAATGGTGTACAATTATTTAATTGTCATCCTGGTATCGCGGACTCGCTCTCGTTTCATACAATCGCAGCTGCTGCCATTTTGCTACGATTGTTTTGTACGCTGTAATTGATTATAAGAGAACTAACAAACTGCTAAGGCTTTAAAACATTTTCGTCTTAATTCTTTTACTGCCTTAACTATTTTTGTGGTGAAATGTTGTGTAATAAGTGGTATGACAGCACCATATCTTTTAAATGTCCATTTAGTTTGAACTTGCCTCTTGCTTGCAACTGCTTTCTTCACGGAAGCTTTTGTTTCAAATATTTCAACTCAAATCAATATTCTGTGTCTAATTATTTACTTATGTGGCAAGTAGCCATGTAATAAGCTGGATAATGTACATCCAGCCGGTTGTTATCTCAGAATAAACCCCGACAGGGTGATGTAAGGGAAACAGGTCAATTTAGCTCAAAGGGAATCATTTAAGATTTTAAAGGGAATTTGGACAGAATCATTGTTTTACGGCTGATCACTGAGACGGCCAGCGATTCATTGAACGAGCCGTATAACATCAACTCTGCTATGGATATTAATATCCAAAATATAGTGAAAACACTATTTATTAGCACAGTAACAAGATCGGCAGTTTAAGACATTAACTTGTAAGCACAAAACACAAGATACTTCTCTTTTCAATATAAATAAGGCTTTATTGGATAAATCTAAGACATATAAACTAATCTAACACATAAACACACGCATTCACACAAGTTGCAGATAGAGAGAAAGTGAGGAAATAATTGGTTTAAGAGAATGAAAATGTGAAATCCCAAGTTTACAGCAATATGTGCAATTGCATAGATCTGAACAACCATCAATCACTTAATTAACCCTCGCATTGAGTTCCTCAATGAGGTTAAAATTTATATTAAATGCACCAGTTCAGCTAGGATCTGGAGGTACTTGCGTTTTTTTTTGGGGCGTCCGGGTTCCTGTGGTCAGCCTTTAGAAGGGGGTTTCCCGCGGTCGCTGATTGGCTGGAAGTTCAGTCTTGGGAAGCCAGTGGTTGGGCGTTGGCTGACGACGCGGAGCTGTGGTCTGGTTAAAGTTTTAGACGGCACTCGAGGCACGGCGTTAGGCAAAACGTAACTCAGAAGAACACGAAACTCTCAACGGAAAATAAAATAAACTAAAGTAAAGAAATAGAAGTAAGTTTGACGAGACTAGTTTCTCCTCATGGTTTTGGAGGAGCTGGCGTGTAAGCCAAAGCACGCTCAAAGAGCGCAAAAGGTGATGACTGAAAAGCATGGCTAGAAGCCATGACCAAAAAAGAAGAGGATGAGGTAATAGAGATATTTGATGGTGTCCTGAGTATTTAAACCGGGCTGTTTGACACCTCCCAAATGGTGTTTTGACCAATTAGATATCATCTTTGCTCGGGGTGTTGTATATTTCTCCTACCAATTCCTAATCAAAAATGTTATCTCATCAGGCACATGGTCCGAGTTTTCCGCTCTTGCAGAGTATTATTTTGGACATGATTTCTATAACAAGGATTTGATACATTTGACGAAGAATTGATTGGAAGAAACGTTTCAAGCAAGAAGATTCAAACACACACATACTAAACATGAATATGAACCCTTAAGCTATTCAATAGTTATTCAAAATACATACACAATAAATGATTAAGACCTGATAGTCACATGTGGGTTACATACATAATATGGAGTTATATATAGCAATGATTAGTTGCTCGAGTCCTTTTTGTGTCATTTAGGTGCATGGAAAGGCATTTTCTGTGCCATTCTGTGAATGTATGAAGACCAGAGATTAAGAGGTCTGTAAGGAATTTCTGAAAGTCTGTTCTTTGTTAGAGTTGGGGGAAGTCAATCCACAGGGCTCGTGATTGTGGTTACTATCACGTTATGGTCATGCTGTCATCTCTTTGACCATTTAATCTTGATAACTTGCCCCAAAATTAACAATCTCCTTCCTGAGTCGGGATTATCAATAAGTATTCTTTTGTGTTAATGTTGAAAACTGTTATGTGACAGGGGCTTAGGTTTAGGCTTGCTTCAGACTGGTAGTGCTAGGATTGCTTTTATGAACATCGTTGTCTTCTGCCTTTCTTTGGAATTCGGCTCCTCGTGTTTTAACAATGTCCTTGCTCGAATCTTAAATTGTCTGATTCGGCCTGATACCCTAGAGTGATCAGGACACCGAACGGCGGGGGAAAAAACCAACAAAAAGCGGGGAAAAATATATTCTGCATCTACATTTTGCTCCTCTCATCCTTTCTTAACTTCACAGATTGATCTTCATGCCTCGCCTTTCTTTCGATTTGTTTTTTTTTTCTTCCATCTCTGATTTGAATTTCCTGACTGCACACTCATTTCTGTTTTCCAAAAAAAAGTAGATTACACATGTCAACTATAAAATAACCAGTGAATGTTAATTTATTTAATGAATTTGAGCATAATAACTAAAGGTTAAAGGTCGCCTACTGGCCCACTTTATCTAATGCAATCAAATATCAGCCAAAATAATATTTGTTGATTAACCTTTTATTGATTACATTTAGTGATTAATCTTTTAAGTTAGAAATAAAAACACTTATTTCAAATGTTTTTCTCCCTCTCACCATGAAACAGTCCTCCTTTAAGATGTGGCCACACCCACCAGTGTCATATTTAAAGTAATTTTTTATGCAAATTTTTATGCACTAAATGTGTAAACCCATTGAGCACAGTACAATCAAGCTTAAATGGCCCATTTTACCCACTTTAGAGCAAATTTGAGGTGCTCCGTTTTCTTTTGATTTTAGAAAATATACATATGATTGCTGTCTTCACAAATAACCTGTTTCTTTTTTTCTCTGGCATTTCTCCTAGGTGTTGAGGACTAGTGCATGTTTGAGCCTGTAAGTCATATTGAAATTGGTGACTTGTAACTTGTAATGGAGTCATTTTCATTGTAAGGTGTCTGTACTTTGGTGTAGTATCTCTATTGCTCAAAAAAAAAAGTCACAATATGTTTGTGAATGGGCTTTTGATTTACAATTGAGAGGAACTGAGAAGATTATTAACAAGGATACAAACAAGCCACCTTTCTGCGTTTTTAATTTGAAATAAGCCATTTGTGAAGATCGAATTAGTTTTTTTTTAACTCTTGCTACTTCATATTTCGTACAAAACAATGCCGAATTTTGACAAAGAAGGATTTTTAAATGTTATAATAGTGATTGTATAATGTCTTAATATGAACCCAAAAGCAAAACATGAAAAGAGCTATGTTAAGGAGTGGAAATGGTAAATGAGAATGAATGGTATTCTGCTTCTATCTAGTGGTCATAGTGGGAATATCATGACATTAATTTTAATAGTATTTGTATTTCAACCAGGTGGCAGAAATCTTCCACTTAAGAATGGCACATTTTCCATGAATTAACTAAGTAAAATTGAAAAAAAAAATGCAGATGAAATTACCTAACTAAACAGTGAGCAACAGTAAATGTGTTTGAAGAAAATTACTAAAAAAAGAATGTGTTCTACTGTCTGGGGTCAGCCATCAGGAGTTAAAGGGGGTGTTATACAACACACTTTTCTTTTCTTTTTTACTTCACTTTTCACCTTTTTTTCATTATAATATTTAAAATCGGGGAGGGGTTTCGGACCTTTGTCACTTTCTTTCACCCCAGATGAGTTTGTATTCTTCCATGCACAAGCTATTTAATGGTCTTTTGGTCATTGACTTAGAGTTAGGAGTTAGTGTTAGGGGCTAGAATACAGGGGGCGCCAACACTGACCTTGCATGCCCCTCAGCAAATGTGCAGCTGCACCCCTGCCCACATATAATAAAATGCCCACTACACTCCTCTCACTCAAGCATTCTATCCGTCCCTTTGATTGAAAATGAACTGTGACCTAGTGGCTAACTCTAAGCAGCTCCCCATTCTATACTTGGCTAGCCCCTCTCACTTCAGCTCCTATCAGTCTGCACCACAGAAAAAGGATAAGCGGCCTACCTCTTTATCTACTAGAAGCCAGTACAGGTCAATGTAGCCAAATCACAAAATAAAATTGGCTCCATCTGCTTAAATGCATCCACTGATAGCAAAGTTGTGATTTTAATTGGTTTATTGTTTATTTTTATATATAGGTTTACAAATGCTATTGATTAAACTTAGCTTGCATTGAACTCGGGGGGGGGGGACCAAACAAAAAAAAAACATCAGTCTCAGGTGATACAGTCTCAATTATTGTTTTTACAAAATACAACAATAAACAGAGTCAAAAATGTTTTCTTGTCACTCAAACCACATTTTGGGGAAAAATGAAACCAATGAACAGTGTTTTCTTGTGCATCCCAGACAACAAAGAAGGACATTAGAGGGAGAGCGAGAGAGAGCGAATAAGAAGAAGAACTGAGTACTCAAATGAGTGAAACCATTAAAAAACACTGTGCAGGTGTAAATGGCAATCTGTCTCAGCTAACCACTTGTGATTGGACCACCCAAAGCGGATGTTAATATCAGGTGTGAACAAGGATTAAGAGCTTCCTTTATGTCTTGTATGGTGGTCTGTGTAGATCAGTAGCAGGGAAAAACAATGTTTATTTTTTTTTTCTGAGAGCACCATGCTGACAAAGGAGTGTTTGGGGGTGGAGGGAGCTTCTCAGAGGTAGGTCTCAATCGCTACCTCCAAACACTGATTAAAGATAGAGATCACAGCAGGATGGGCAAGTAGAAAGAGCTGCATCAAACAACCTTAGTGGTGTGAAACAGGTATGTACCACTTTCTCTCACTTCTTATCTCAAAAACACACTCTCTCAAGCTTTTAGCAGCAAGATGAACACAGATGTGGGCTTTGGGCAAGCCATTTTAATTCCTTATTCCCGGTTTAATGAGTTGAAAGGAATTATTCTTGGAAATCGTCCCCATTTCCTTAATGTGAACTGGGGCTAAGCACCCCTCCGTCTTCATCTCCCTGTATTTCCTGCAATTGAATCCACATAAGCCCCATGGCTTGATCAAAGTGAAACTCTACGAAAAGAGGGTTATGGATCAGAAAGGATACGTTTAGTAGAGCTCAACATTTGTGGACTGTCAAAGCAGTAGTTCTCTGACAGGCGCCTGACGCTATGACATCAAACCTCCAAGAGAGCCCAGACAAGAAGTGATTTAAAAGAAGGCTATTTTATGTATGTCTGTATATTTTAAGTATTTCAAACATGCTTGTGTAAATGTGTGGGGCTGTGGGCTGATGAAACCGGAGGGCTGATGAAAGGCACACAAAGGTACCTTGCTTTTTGGCCCTTTACCTTCAGTACACCAATAACCAATATGATATAAAGGAACTAAAGTATCCAAATAACCAAACTACGTGTTTTGTAGAAACTTAAAGAGCAGCTCTGTTTAGTTACACCAATTTTATCTGTTTCAGGGACAATGACAAGTTTTGCAAATATACGCTACTGTTCAAAAGCTTTGGGTCAATAATATTTTTAAATACTTTTATTCAGCAAGCATTAAATTGGTTAAAAGTGACAGTACAGACATTTACAGTGTCACAGAAGATTTAAATGCTGTTTTTTTACATTTCTATTTATCAAAATCAATCAATCACTCAATCCTGAAAGGAATATATCACTGTTTCCACAGGGTGAGTAAACCTAGAGGTAATTTTCATTTTTGGCCGAACTATCCCTTTAAAAGCATCATGTCAATTAAAAAGTGTCTTGTCATTGACCTATCAATCAAATGAAGCTTTTCTCTTTTCAGTTTTCTGTGTTTGGCTCAAATCAGCATCTGTCTAATTACGGTCTAATTTCACAATTTCTGTAAAGAGAAAAGAGCAACTAATATGCATGGCAAAATCACAATCATTCCAGCCCACATAAGAGTAATATCCAATAATTTTTTTACCATTTTATGAGCATACTATGTACTAAACTCCTGTTGTTTACGGAAATATCATATTCATTCCTATAGGATGTTCTATAAACCTTGTCTCAGCTTGCAACAGTAACCAAGGGTCATTTAGGCATTCAATTGCAACTTCTATTTTTGTCCATGATTTCCACCCAGCTGTGCCTTTCTGCATAAGTTTTCTTCCGACCCAAACATAATTTCCCAAATGAAACCATGTTAGCTTGGTCTAAATTATCAATTTGCCCAGTGCACTGTCTGATGTGCCGCATAACATTAAGATATGGTTTTTTAGCTCGGACAATAGAGTTGGCTGCTGACTGCGAATGGAGTGATTACACTAATGCGATGCAATGAACTGTGGAGTCCATGATTCCAGTGCGTGGATAATAATATGGTTTTGACTGACAGTGCAGTGCTTAATGGTGAGATTTGTACAGGACGGCGGAGTCCTTAAATAATTTATTGCAGAGGGCAATGAGGCAGGAGGATATGGCGCAGAGCTTTGAGCTGTAAGGGTTTTATCAAGGCAAGGTCAGCATACAGCAGGGATGCAAACGACAGTGCAACCGATGCATACAAGTAGGGCTGCACGATAAATCGCATACGATATTTAACCGTGCATCTTATCAGCATTAACTACACAGAGCTGTTGTTCACTGACGAGCTGCGCAAAACCACGTTCATATTCGCGCAATTTTTTGCGCAGCTCGTCAGTGAACAACGACTCTGTGTGGTTAATGCTGCTCAATGTGAAAGCACGCACGTGATGGAGATTTACCACTGATTACAGAACCGGCTTTACTGATAAGATGCACGTTAAATATCATATGCGATTTATCATGCAGCCCTACATACAAGAGATGTGACGGACCTCGTAATGTCCTCTGAATGAAGGCGTCATGTATGGAATGTATAGTAGAATCTTTGAAAAGCCACTTTTCTACTTTCGGGCTGAACTAAGAACATTGAGAAATGGATCCAGTTATGTTTCCACTTGAACTCGGCACAGTTAAATAAATAAACTGAAATATCTGCTCATCATCCATAACGCAGTCGCTATTTATATCTCATATTGTATGTAAACACTTGGGTTACCAAGGCAACGACTGACGTGTTTATATTACGAGCTCTGTTATCAACCCCACAGTGGAAAACAAAAGCATATCCATACTGGCTGGGCTGCTTCGGAACAGAATGGAATGGTTAAGCAATGAGAACTGTTCGGCCCAATGGTGGAAAAGTGGTTATTGTTTGTTTTCAATGGGTTTGGTCTACTTGGGTAGGTTTTTTTTTTTTGGGTGGGGGGCGATTTTGATCTGTTCTTTGCACTAAGCTATTATACTGCTTCAAGATTTGGAATATAGCCATAGAGTCATAACTACCATATTTATGATAATTTTTTGTCATTTGTATGATCATTTTACTGGCATTTTTTTATGTTTTTAGCTTGACAGTGTCCGTGGAATGGTATAAAGGTGAGTAAATGATGACTTTTTTATTTTTTTTAAAGATGAAAGCCCATTGACCAAGTAGGCCCATTGACAACAATCAAAACACGGTATTAATATGTTCTAACTTTCTTTAGAAAATTTTGCTACTTTGGATAGAAACATAGCTACAGTCTCCACAGTTTATTTATTATGTTACTGCACAATTTAACAATTTCTGTAAAGAAACTAAAATGCTCCATTCAACTGCAACTTCATTATGAACAGCCTAGTAGTTAAAGGTTTAGTTCATCCAAAAATGAAAATCCTGTCATTAATTACTCACGCTCATGCCGTTCTAAACCAGTAAGACCCGTAAGATTTTAGATGAATTCTGAGAGCTCTCTGATCCTCCCATAGACAGCAATGTAATTACCACGATCAAGGTCCAGAAACGTAGCAAGGAGATCGGTAAAATAATCCATGTGACATCAGGGGTTCAACCGTAATTTTACGAAGCTACAAGAATACTTTTTTGTATGCAAAGAAAACAAAAATAACGACTTTATTCAACAATTTGTCTCCTCCGCGTCACCCTGGTGCCATTCTGGAGAATATCACACACCATGGATATGTCAGGCGCTGAGACCAAACTTATGCTAATTACTGTGTCAGCTGTGTCATAGTTGGACTAGGAGCACATTTCTATGTTGTTTATGCGTTGAACGAAAACCATGTGAGGCGATGTCACGCGCGTAATTAATGAGCATAGAGGCATCGATTGTCCATCATTTTTTGGACGTGCGGTGAACTAACCCTTTAAATAGCTGGGCTGGGATCCAGAAAATTGTAGATTTAAACACCTCAAGGGCCATTCATGGACTTTTATCATTGTACTATAAAGCTTGGTGTCTGTCTAGGCTATAAGTGCCCTGGATAAGTGTCAGCCAAATGATTTAATAAAAAAATTTAAAAAAAACAAAATAAAAAAAAAAAACACACCTATCATTTATCGTCTCCTAAAACATGAGCATCTTATACAGATAATGTCATAATACTAATCTCGGACGGAAGAGGTGTTATCGTAGACACTGTAGTCTTTTTTCGACGTGGCAATTAAGATAAGAAGCAGTCTGTCTATATGCATTATGTTATCCCGCAAACAGCAGCTAGAGAGCTGCTTAGGAAATCCTCTGAGTGTACAGAAGTAGCAAAATAATCAATAACCTTTTCATTGAGACAATAAAAAAAAATCACTGAGTTTGCTCAACTGTCAACATTTTGCTTGGACACAAATTGTACAAAGTGCCCTACTGTGTTCATTTTCTTCCCTGAAGAACTTTCAAAATGTCACTTACAGCCCCTTAGCCCCTACTCTTAAAATAGTGTTAGCTTGTGGTTTTTGCTCTGAGGTGTTTTTCTTGGGTCATTGTGGAATTGTAGGTTCAGAAAGTGACAAATAAACCGTTACCAAACTGAATTGCAGAAGTTATTTTAAATCTATATTCAAACTGGTTTCCTAAATTATTTTGGTCGGTCAGGTATATTGGTCCCACCTCAGACATAGAGAAATTGATAGAGCCAATATTGTTCTGTCGTGCTGCTCAAAAAAACTCCAAAAAAACAGACTCATAGAATTTATTTTCTTCATTTACCAGAGAAAAAGAAATCCCTATTGGTAATCGTCTCTGCACAATAAGGTGGAAGGGAGGAAATCATTTGAACGTCAAAGAAATTATACACTTCACCTTTAAATTTTATAGTAGATAATGCTACAGCCACTGTGTTCTACTTGATATTGTATTCCATCCGGTTTGAAAGGACACTGTCCACCAAGCTTTTTAAACATAATTAGACTAAGATAATATATAACCGTGAAAATCTGTTTCCAAGGAGATGTTAATTAGGAATAATGGCAGATAGACTCACATCTCCAGTTATATTTGCATTGAGGTAGCTTTCTCTGTCTTAATTGTTCTGCGCTTAATTGCATATAATTAGTCAGCTCCTAACTAGCCCTTAATTAATTTGGAAAACATTACGGTAATTAGCACCTAGTTGTCCTTTTGTCCACAAATGATCTGCAAATTTCACATCTTGCCCCATTCTTTGGAATAGACGTTCACCTTTACATACCAGTTAAATGGATGGTTCACCCAAAAATGTCGATCCAAACCTGTATGCTGTCATTGTTTTCATGGAAGACGAAAGGATAAATTTGAAATAAAATAAATTAATTAAATTAAATAATATTACTACTACTAATAACAATAATAATGTTCCAGCATAAGGATTATTCAGAATCTCTCTTTCTGTATTCCACAATGAAGGTTTGAAATTATATGATGAGTAAATAATCACAGACTTTTCATTTCCAGCTGAAATATTCCTTTTATCATAGCCAACTTTGCAGCCAGCACACTCCATAAATGAATTATCTCCGTGTGCTCTTCTCTAACAATGATCTTGCCCTGAGGGCCCAGATATAGACTGCATTAGAAATCGGGATGGATGGAAGAACTGTCTTTAAATCGACTCCTGTTGTGGCCAATTATGAATTTTGGTATTTTTTCAATTCAATTTAGACCACTTAAAAACCACACAATCCAGTCACTGGAAGTCTTGTAATGCTTCACCTTAAATCATTCACCTATTTACTCTGACTGGGAGAGAGAAAGAGGGAAAGAGTGAATGGGAAAAAAAGAGAAAGCAATAGAGAAGGGATCTGCTAATCTTTGTCAGCACAAGGGCACACTGAACCATGTCAGGGCGGTCGGCAGCAAGCTGAAACTATCTGGGGAGATAATTTAGTCAGAAACTTGAAGGCCAAAGCTGTAGCATCTGCTGGCTGTTGATAAAGGGTCATTTTGGGGATTGGATCCCTATCCATAACTGCCACATCCTGGTCTGTAACCCAACAACTAACCATGCGATTAGCCAAAAATAGAGCCAGGAACAAGTCAAGAAATATATATATAACCAAACGATTCTGATTTAGCACTGGCACAGAATGGCTGAAAGGAGATGATATAATTGGATAGATCTGTCTCCTTTTTATTGACACTCTTTTAGTCATGTCTTTTCTGTCATGTATATGATTTCATATTAATTGAGAGACAGCTTAAAAGCTTCAAAGAAATGTTACAGCACCTAAAATGCAACCTTTCTCTAATACCAGTACACTATAAAATTGTACATAAAATACTGATAAAACATAGCTTAGTATTTGTCACTTATCATAAATACACTGACGTTTTACAGCAGAAATGGAAAGTTCAAATTTTAAATATTATAACCCACACCATTTTAGTATTAGGCTTTTATATCTGTGGGAAAACAAAAACAAACAAAACAAAATAAATACATAAATTAATTATATCACCAATATGTCAGCTTTGATTCACTTTGAAAAGTAGTCTTTTTTTTTTTTTTTTTTTAAACGATTGAAGGAACTAAGCAGTATATTTAAATGTACTCGTTGCGCTAACATGATTTGGAGAAGGGAAAAAAAAGGGAATGGGTTTGGATACATTTAAAGAAACATTAATACAAAGGCTCTATTTTCCATGTCATTTCCAAATAGCTCCCTTTACGAAGAGAGAAAATGTCTCCAAAATGTGCAGTTTGCTCTGTTAATTGTGATAACTTGAACAGTCAAACATATTAAGGGTTAATGGAAAGATTAAGCCATTTTATTGTCAGAGATATCGCCCAGTAAGGTGTAATATGCAAGGAATATGGGGAAGGGGGGGGGGGGTTTTATTTTTCTACCTAAATAAAAACATGAAAGTAGGCCAGGACAAGCTTGTTAATCTCTCATTTAATTACGAGAGTAGAGAGTGTTTAATGTCCGTCAGACAACATGTGCAAGGAATTTCAACTGAATTTCACAGCTAAGACGTAAGCATGGCCACCTGTGACATCTCGTGGCCAAAAAAAGACATGCTGTCTTTAACTGGATCTCTGACAGAATGAGGCATCTTATATACTGTATATACTGGTGTATATATATAATATACTATACGATATAGATAATTGTATTTCTACGATGAAAGAAACAGTAGTCTGTTACCGTTTAAGCGGAGAAGGATAAAGTTCAATTTAAAAAAGCAAATATATTTATATAACACTATTATTACATAATAATAACAATTTAACTACTATGTAATTACCATCACAAAATCACTGTCATTCTGCTTGAGATTGTGATTCTGCTTGTGCATTTTGGTTGGCCTGTTGGAGGGGTTAAATTAAATACTGTTTTGAATTTGTTACATGTGTGACACGTATAAAAAAAAATAAAAAAACCCCCCCCCCCCCCCCCCCCTAAAAAAACAAAAAAAAAAAAAAAAAAAAAAAAAAAATAAAAAAAAAAGCATGCTTCAAGTGTCTGTGAAAAGTCATTGCGAGTGCCAAGAACAGCTCCAGGCTTCTGGCCTCCTTTGAAGTCAAGTATTCTGGCATTTGAATAAATGCAGAAAATTGCACCTTTATTTGCTAGAATATTCGGAGGTTTATAGTGAGTGGTTAAACATTTTCAAAGCTTTGCCACAAAAGGAATTCACAATTTTCAAATGTTCTTGCATTAGATGATTAATATTGTCCTTTGCAGCATTTAATCTTAAAGACCATTTGTTCTTTCATGAATCAAATTGAACAGCCTTCATTAATCATGGATGAATTCCTTTAAAAAGCATACATGCATATATCGTGAGAAGGTTGTCTCTTTGGGCACATGTTTAAAGGGTCATATGATGCGATTTCAAGTTTTCCTTTCTCTTGGAGTGTTACAAAATGATTTGATATAGCCAAAGATTATTCTTTATCAAAGTTAAGACTCGCTGTCCGAGACGGCCCTCGCACACTATAACTGGCTGTGGCTGCATTCAGCCGCCCAACTATTCCAACATATAGTCGATGCCTCAGATACTGTAAGGCGTGTGTGTGAAGAACATATTATGCGATAATGTTTCCACCCTATTATTAGGGGGCCCACACTGTGGCCGCCGTCAATGGAACGTCCAAAGAAAGATATGGTCAGTCGCTGTATCTTCTTATAGTATTATCCTGGTAGCGCTTAGCCTTTTTCGAACTCGCTAGCAATGCGCAGGGCCCCCAGCACAGCCCTGTGTTTGCGTATTAACACACATGTGGAGTCTTTTACCGCCGTCTGACACCACCCCTGTGGCTTGTGTACTGCAAACACATAACGGCTTCATCACTGTGTCTGTCACGTGACTCTGTTCCCCTTGCGGGCTCTGTCTTTACATTTATTTTGAAAGATGAAGCTCGCGATTATAGTAAGGGGCGTTACATTTCCGACGAGTGCTTGCGGTGTTCGGCCAATCACAATGCACTGGGTCAGCTGGCCAATCAGAGCAGACTGCGCTTGTCGGAAGGAGGGACTTTGTAGAAAACTAAGCGTTTGAGAGAGGCGGGGCATAGAGGACCTACAATAATGTACAGTATTTGAAAAATAATGTGTTTTTTGAACATTAAAGCATGTCAACATATTCTGTTACACCAAATACACAAAATAATGATCTTTAAAAAAGCATCATGTGACCCCTTTAAAAAATGGTAACACTTTACAATAAAGGGCACAGATGACAGAGCGCACACACTGTTAATTAAACTCGCTCCTGTGAGATTCATTCATTTACATCCATTTGCTTCCTCATAAGTCACTGTCATGCTGCTGTTTGTACACATCGTTTAATATGTTGCTTCCTGCCTTAAACTAGTCAATTAATCTACTAAGGTGGAGGTGCAGATAATCTAGAGATCACAGAACAGTCTTTTCTGAAACCCCATTCATCTTGAACAGCAGTAAACACTTTTTTTTATTTTTTTTTGCCGATTCATATAGCAATAAGTGCAGCGCTGGCAGTGGGAAGATTACATACCTACTGAAAGCCTAATTACAAGCCTGTCAATCATATCACCTCTGTGATTTCACTAGCATTTGTGTTTTATCGTAGAGGCTGCATCTGGGAATAATTTACTACTCTAAAATAGATATGCTAAATGTTGATTGACTAAGCCATAGCAGTGATGCTGAAGGCAATCACTCGTCTGGTGTTGAATGGTTTAAAGCTGTCCTGAGATTCAGATGTCCTTCTTTCTTTTCTTTCTGACACCAATCTAGTGATTGTGACTGTTGTTAGCCTTCAGACTGAGATGTTTTGCCGCTGGATCACTGCATAGCTATAATGACACAATATACCCTTGTTTGCCCATTATATTTTCAATATATTTTAAACCTTTCTAGTAAAAGAAAGATATGGGTCAGTCTCTGTTCTCAGACAGTTCTTAAGGGCTGAAACCACAGGAGACGGTAATACATTATTTTGTAAAAAAAAAAAAGATTTTAATTTTTTGGGTCATTCCTGTTATGCGGTTCATCACTTCTAGAACTTCTAAAACGTCTGGTCAGATTAATAAATTATTGATTTAATTGTAATGTTGTGATAACAGATCGCTAACTAATATGATTTAAGAATTGTGAGTTTAAAATGCTCTCTCTTACATTAAGACATGGGGAACATGAACATATATAATAGGAAATTGTCCTTATAACCTAACAATGGCTAATAGAGCTACATGGATGCACTGCATCCTCTGAAGCAGTCCTGTGGCCTCTCAAAAATACAGGAAGATCCTGAATTGCCTTTCTGAATAATCATTATAATGTGGTGCATCAATCTGCATCAAAACTGCATGTAGACTTACATTGACAAGTAGAAGCACGTCTTGCCATCTTAGATTAAGGCAAAAACAACAAGGCTCCAAAGGAGGAAGAAACCCTGCATCCAGTCACAACCTTAACATTAGTTTTGCACAGGCAAGAATCACTCACATATTCATCCGAAAGTGTAAAGGTTTAGTTATTATTGTTTTCTATGATCAACTTTACAATAAAGCAGTATGCAAATAATCATTTTATTATAGTGTGATCTAAAAATAACTAAATTAAAGTTCATAAAATAATGGTAAATCATATTTTCAATATTTATTAACATCAAATAAAGTACTGAATATTGCATTGGTGCTATTTTCGCAAGTGGTACAGTTTCAAAACGAATCTCACAGATTAAAGCAAATAATCAAACATGCACTTTTTCATCTATATACTGTTCACATTTCATTTACAGTAACTGCATTTCAACATTCCATTTCTGTCAAAATTGTATTATGCATCACTTCATCTCTGCGTCTATATTAATCAATGAAACATTTGGTACATCTGTCAATTTTCATAGATGTAGATTCTACTGAAATGGTGTGCAATTTCCAAACCAGTTACAGTGAATTCTTGTTACAGTACAAGAAATGTGTCTCACATGAAGACCACAATGTACTGGATAGATATTATTACAAACATTATGGATTTTATTTCAATTAAATTAGTTACAGAATTTCCACGAGGTGTCAATTTGCAATGCTTTTACCAAGAGTTTTGAAAATAGTACCAAAGTGAGTACCAATGTGGGGAAAAAAAGTAATTACATGAAGTTTATTAGTATATTTCACACATAATCTGGAAGAAAAAAAATACTTCTATGAGAATAGAGACATGCACCCCACAACTATAATGATAACGACACAGAGAAGTAATGTTGAAATCAATTTCAGAACAATTTTTTTCCAGCTGATGAATGATAAAACACATAAAGAGCTTGAGCATTTAAAGCGGCAAGCGATATCAATGTAGCACACCCTTATAATAAACAGTGTTATTGGTGTGGATGCTAATACAGTTATCTTTATAGTTACTGTTCGTGCTGTGAGCAGGTCTTTACCCTTATTCTTTGTGTGTCTTTTATTCACTTGATCAACCCACACAGCCAAAGAAAAAAAAAAGAAAAAATCACGAACACAATAAAATAAATGGCTTTCATTCTCAAGAAACCTCAATCAGATCTGCAAGCGATAAAGACCTCAGACACTGAGGCACAAGGTATGGTTATTAACCAGCATTTCAGTGGAACGATGAGTTCATTCTGGGCTTTGCTTGGCAGCCCAAGCGTGACGTTGCAATGTATTTGATTACCTCAGTGGGGCTGTTGCTCACGTTCAGTTCAATGTTGAACACATGCTGTAATAAGCAAACTGACATATTAAGACCAGCAAAACTGCATCACAGCAGATGGTACAGAAAGATAAACCTCACTGTATGTTAACAAACAACAACCCATGTGGCCCAAACACCCACAATTCTGTGCCTCAGGCAGATGAAAGGAGAATAAGTCTCACTTGAGTCTTTTTGGGATGTCAATGGTGCCATTTATCGATGGTTTGATGCTGCAACAGTGCTGACAGAATTCACTCAACACACACACACACACACACACACACACACACACACACACCATGCAGTATAATAGTAAGCAGAGAGCACCTGATGTCTCTGTCGGTCTATGGGTTATGAGGATGGAACCATGAGAGTTATATCCCACATGCCCAGCAGTTTGTTTAATTACTGTCTGACATTACAAGAAGGTAGTTCAGTTGAAAGATTTATAGGTATGCTTTGCAGTTTTTAGGGCAGACAATCCCTGTGGTTAGGAGACAGGAGTAGCCGTCAAGACTCATGTTCTCACAGAAATAGTGTCATGATCTCACACTCAGTCTTGAACTGCTGTTTGCAGCTCATATTACTTCCATAAAATTATGAAATTCATAATGAAATTAATTCAACTGATTAGATCACGAAAAGTGGGCAAATAAGTAATTTCAGATGAATGGCCAGTTAGACAGACAATATGGTAACATTTTATTTTTAAGGACCAATATTCCCTATTAACTATTACTAGCATATTTGGCTGTTTATTAGTATGTATAAAGCACATATCAATGCCTTATTCTGCATGACCCCAAACCTAAACTTCACAACTACCTTACTAGCTATTAATAAGCAGCAAATTATGAGTTTATTAAGGCAACCCCATCGAGTGAATTATTGATAATAGTGAGAATTGGACCTTAAAATAAAGTGTGACCAACAATATTTTTCTTTGGAATAACATGATCAGTTCCCAATATGACCAGGAACATGCAGTAACACGGAATACAAGGCCAATTTTGTATTGTATTTGTCTACAAAAGCTTAGATGAAATGCTCAGTTACTGACCTTGAACTTCAGCTCTTCATCGTCAGCATTCAGCAATTGGAAAACATGCCAGATTTGTTTAAAACGGTTTTGAATCAATCCAAGATTTCTTGGGTATAAAGAAATTAAGATTACACATACAGTACTTGTCAAAAGTTATCAAAAAAAAATAAAAAAAGATTTATTCTCGCCAAGCCTGCATTTATGTGCTCAAAAATACAATAAAAGCACTAATATTGTGAAATAGTGTTACAATTTAAAATAATCGTTTTCTATTTTAATACATTTGAAAAAGTAATGTATTCCTGTGATGCAAATCTGATTTTTAGTATCATTACTACAGTCTTCAGTGTCACATGATACTTCAGAAATCATTCTGATATGCTGATTTTCAGTCTTGGCGATCTTAAGAGATACTAGTTAATTTTACAAATAATCACAAAGAAACAAGAAGCAACTCATTTGAAATAAACATGTTTTTATGTAAAAAGACTGAAATAGTATTGTCCCGTAAAACATTATCCAGTAATATTTGGTTTATTTACTTTATGTATTACTTTATTTAATTGATTTTAAATGACTTGAACATAAACTGTTTAGAAAAATTGCACGTTTAGAAATCAACACTTAGTATGTGCAAATCTGCAATGGTAACAATAAACTAACTGATTGTTTTAAGTACAGGAACAACTTCATTTTGACATCACAAGACAAGCTACTAAACATGAGAATAAAATCAACAAAACGCATGAATAAAGCAGTGAAACAATTAAACTGTTAATTATTCATTCCACAGTGCATGCTGGGAAAAAGGGGCAAATGAGACTGAAACACAAAACTTTATTTATTATTATTATATAGGGAAAAAACACATCTATTTAATTTAGTTTTCAAGTGTATATTCAACCATCAGGAGGTTTTTATTGTCACTCTGGTGGTAAAACGTATTAACGGCTTCCCCTCACAGAATTAGAGGGAGATGAACATCTCTGATAATTTGGAGACTTTAAAGTACACTGCCATCATGTTGCTTCCCCATCTGATGACATCTTAATTAAACGCCAAGTGACATGTGAGACAACAAGAGATAATCAAGATGAAGCCAATTTAACCACGTCAACAGTAGTTACATATCCGGTGATAATGAAACCTTTCTTGATAAAAGCTCAGAGAAACATCCCCAAGCATGTTATCTTCCATTGTCAATTTAGCATGTGGTAAAGTCACCAATTAATGGGAATTAACGCCCATATCAATTACCAGGTCCAAAAAAAACAAAACAGATATGGTGGTTGAGGTCACGGAAGTGATTATGTGAGTGTGTTGATTGGATATATGCACAGAGACATCATAATGAGCTAGTGAGAATACACAAGAGAGGCGTATGGAGTAAATGCACTTTATAGCAATATTCCGGGAACTCTCAATCCATTCCGACAGGTATTTCAGCCAAATTCAGCCAGACACAAATTTGTATTTCTGCTTCTGCACCTGGTTGGCATATCTACCCAGCAGGACTGTTCCTGCACTTTAACGCCCCAGTGATTCAGTTAATGGGACCTTTACAGTAGCTCTCAGATGTAAGCTAAGACACGAAGAGCCACTGACCATGCTAATGTAAAGGTGTCTGTATGTAGATATAATCTGCTAATCCTCTTCAGTTCCAAGGTTATGATCAGAAAAATCTGTGGATTAAACTGAGTCGATAATCTTTGTTATTATACAGATAATTCTGCAAAAAGAACACCTGTGTATTGTACTGATACGTCATGTGGCCTTTCTTGAGATTCCTGAAAATACGTTGTCACACAGTCTCATAGCCAAGGGGTATTTTTTGACAAGTGCCATTTTTAATTTAAGACTGTTTCTTCAACTTCAAGGAATTTTATGTCAGAGAGGTTGATTTTTATTAATCAGGTTTCATTATGTGAAAGTCACTTTAAAACTGTCTTGAAAACTTTTCCATTTTGCAGCCGTTAGTTTAGTTTTGGTTATTTTCAAAACCCAGAATTTCTGTATTAAACTGTGAAAATCCATTATAAAAATCTAAATTATTATTTGTTTAAAACTGTGATAATCTAAAGAAAGATTAAAAAAGTATTATTCATAAGGTCCGTTTAAAACCATTCATTCATTCTAAAATTATTACATTATGATATGATATTATCTAAAAAAAAATCAGGAAGAAGAAAGAAAAGTAAAACTTTCAAAAAATTCATAAAATATACTTATAAAAAATGCAAGTCATGGCAGATCTTTTCTTTAGTAGGCAGATTGAAGGTCTTGAATTGTCTTTGATTCACAAATGACACTTCACACACCAGTGAGTGTCAGATGTATGCACTTATTCTTACAATTCAACTGTAATGTTATGTTTATTTGCCTATTATCTTACATTTGGCACCTGGGTAGTGTTAATGCTATTCATTTATTTATTTTCTAAAATAAACAACTACATAAAATGTCAATCATTTAATATTCCTTTCTAAATGAATATATTATTTTTCACTACTAAAAGTCCTTAAGGGGTCATATGATGCATCCAATTTTTCCTTTCTCTTTGGAGTATTACAACGCCGTTTGTGCATTCCCAGAAGATTGTAAGTTGCACGACTCAAGCTAACATCCAAGAGAGATTCTTCTCCCCTTACGAATTCCGCCCCCCCTTACCTAAAAAAACACGCCCCACATATCTACCTCATAGGTGGGGACGATTTGCATAACGCCGCAATGTTAACGACACAAGAAAAGAGGCTAACTTTATTCTCACTGTAGTTTGTTGCCGCTGCCGCATTCCGGACAGCGCGGTGTGCTGCTTGTGAAAGCGAAACTACTTTGTTGGTCTTCCAAAAGAGGATGATATCACTTCATCATGCCTGGAGCTGATCCGTACTGGTCGATGAGGGACCCATAACTTGCGTGTTGATCGCGGCTCGGGCTTTCACCGTGAAAGAAGGCGGAGTCCAGACCGGGTCGTCACATGGTGGTGTGCCGCTCCTTCGTCAGATCGCCAGGCGCATTTTTTTTTCCGTTCCGCCCCGCGCCTTCGCTCCTCGTAGCCGCCCTGAGCTCCGCTAGCCGGGGCTTCGCTCACGCTCGGCCGCTTGTGTGTGTTTGTGTGGTGCCAGTTTTAAACCTTTACTTTCGTTTGGGTCCCCCCCCTATTTTTTAAGGTGACAATATCCCATTATTTATTAATCAGTGAGACTGTTGTATTCCACCCTGTCCCGTCCAGTTTACACCAACTATTCAGATTGTGGCCGCCCCTTTTAGTGGGGATTGTTTACGCTCTTGGACGAGTGATACAATGCGGCCGGTTCGGACTCAGTCTGTAAGTACGTTTCATTAAGCCGTATATGCAGTGCAGGTAGAGTAGCCTTGTGTTGTCATTTTTCTGATCCCCATGCAGACAGGGTTGTCTTAGTTGAGGGGCGGCCGTGATGCAATGCAACGCAACACGTAAAAAGACAGTATAAGTCATTATAATAAGTAATTATGTCTTATTATATGTGTATTGCAACAATGCCTTTTTGGTAGGGTTTTCATGTTTTGGTCTCTCGCCGGCCGGGAACGCATCAACAGTATGGGTTTTTTTTTGGGGGAGGGCCCTTATCGTAATTTTTTGTTTTGACTTATCACATGCTCTGCCGAGGTATTTTGTTTTCATTTTTTTTTGAGTAGTGATTCAGCTGCGCTACATACCCAACTCCCTCATCCCTCGCACTCCGTGTGTTTATTGACGCCTGATGCCACAAGCAGCTACCAATATGGCACTATGCTGGCAGCGGCGTCGAAGGAGGTGTTTTGTAGAAGATGGCTAGAAGGGTAATATTAATCCCAGATGACGAGACCCCTTCCCAAGGCTTTTAACCTTTTTTTTCCCCCCCCCCCCCTTTTTTTTTTTCCCCCCCCCCCCCCCCCCCCCCCCCCCCTTTTTTTTTTTACCATTGTGGTCCCCATTATGTGCTCCCTTCCAGCTCAATCCTTCTCCGCTTTTAAATGAGATCGCCAGGGAGAGCGGGAGGCAGCCGGATCAGAAAAGGGGCCCCTCCCTTGTGGCTCTGGGACTCGTTTCCTCCATCCTTACCTTCATCTTATGGACCTCGCTGGATGGAGTGCATCTGTTCTGCTTGTTTTTGGGGCATGGGAGGTGGCAGAGAGGACAGAGGATTTAGAAGAGAGACTTAAAAAACGTAGGATAAAGCAAGCAATCCATCTTCTATTTGCCAAGGTAAAGATGGCAGTAAGATGATTGCACGGAAGAGTGAGTAAGAGAAACGGGGAACTAATCCAGCGCCATCTATTAAATCTGACACTTCTCTTAACAAGATTTGACAAGGTTTCGGGAGAGAAAGATAACCTTGCATTGTCAGTGAAGGGGAAAATGGGCGGAAATATTCAGAAATGCTGAAGCGTCCTTTGCTGGCTCTCAGAGCATGGCTATGGTCGAGCATTACATTTCGAGATACATGCGTTTGCAGTCTTAAATCTCTGTGCAACCGTACCACGTTCTTTGCCGCTCTAATGCCCAGAGGCCCTTTACCACATCCTGTGAAACGAGATCACAAATGAGACGGCTAATGAGCACAAGAGGCACTGCAGCATCTTGTTAGCAAAGATGCTCCTTACTCAGACATCTACTTGCCTAGGTCTGAAAAATACAAACATGAAAACACACATACACATCGTACCTTGTTGGAAAAAAAAGCATATGCTGGTTAGGTATGTTTTTAAGCATGGCAGCTGGTTTGATTTTTTGTGTTTTTGAATGCTGTGTCGAGATCTCGTAGACCTAGGACACCTAGTCAGCTAAACCGCCCCATCACTATATTATTACAGCCTTTGTCCACTGTTCAATAATCTATACTATTTTTCAGCAAATGCTGTTTTTTTTTGTGTGTTGTTAGTCTCAACACTTCAGCTATATTTTGCAACACTTTGCAATATCACAGCCTCATGTGATGTGAGCTTCCTGTTCTTGATTCGACTCATCACGCCTTGCCTGGCGAGCTCGAGAATAATTTTGCCTGGTGTACGGTCTATGGTCTGCCACTTGGAAAAGATCCTTATCCAATCTAAAGTGAATGGCAGCTGCCCCGGGTGAGGGTCTGACCACACAATAATGTCATTAGTAGCCCTGCTAAAGCACACAATTTCTTGACAAAGAGCAAATAAATGTATTGACAAACATGAGGGATAGAGACAATTGATTGACTTGGATGCTGGTGTTGGGGGATTTGTTCTGAATTCCAGAGTTTATTCACCTCCATCAGTTGTCAAACACAACCTAATTTTAGAGACATGGTACATAGAGGGATTGCTTAAGCTTGAAGGGTATTTGAAGCACACTGTTTGGTACACAAACCTGAAATAATCAATTATTTTTAAGAGTGAAAACATGAGTGAAATGAGTCATGTCATGCAGATTTTTACATCAGTGCTCAGGACTGCATGCATATAGGGGCTCAGGCCGTCAGCATTGTCCATGAATTGTTGATATGTCAATTTCATGTAGTAGTTTTGTGTCGTGTGAATTGTGATGAGAGAGATGTATAGCATGGGAGATATGATTGCTTACTCATCGCTTTTTTCAGATATTATTATATATGTACTTGGCCCAACCTTCGAAGAACCACCTTGTGAACATCAGCACGGCAAATTCACCCACCCCACCCCATCCTATTTCTATTACCATCCATTCAAAGGCTGTGAAAAGATTTGTGCCAGCCATAGAGTAATGCTGATGCAGATGGTGTTCTTAAGAATGCCATTATAATCTCTGCAGTACAATATATTTCG
The DNA here is from genome assembly GCA_018155175.1 of Sinocyclocheilus anophthalmus. Taxonomy (NCBI): domain Eukaryota; kingdom Metazoa; phylum Chordata; class Actinopteri; order Cypriniformes; family Cyprinidae; genus Sinocyclocheilus; species Sinocyclocheilus anophthalmus. The sequence continues at coordinate 137,087 of JADLZN010008562.1, read as the reverse complement.
ATTTTTCTGCGCACTCTGCAGCATTTTGCCTGGCATTTATGCCCAGTGAGTGCGTGTTATTCATTAGAGGCATAAATCTCAGATATTTAATTACAATGTTTGCTTAAGCTTTAGCCAGGTCTTCGGCCTTCTCACTAGGGAAACATAATTATTCTCTGCTCCCTTACTTAACAAAAGCTTTCATTTTACCACCTGCCAATCCATTGATGCCTAAAGCAATCACATTCTCAATGACACAATATTCCCACATACAAAACCATTACAAAAAGTAACTAATTATCTGCCATGCTGGAATAGGTCATTGGAATAGGAATAGGTCACCTGATTTGACAATAGATAATGTATCTGGGCTTCTCAATGGCATTCAATTGTAGATGTGCTGGGATGAAAAAAACGGAAGGATTCTTGACATGAGGATTGGTCACGACGGTGGTCTAGTCATCCAATAACTCAATTAGTGAGTCCGCTCAAATTTCTTTTTAGATTTTATGTTATGATATTTTTAGAGGTGGTGTTTTCATTATCTAACAGTGTACAATACTTTAATTGTTAGACAATTACAATTTACAGTAGCATCACCGGAATAAACGTGACTTTACCTACATTTTAGCAAAACTCCAGCTATACTTCGTCTTACCATATCACTTCCTATCCACGTATACATTTCACTGCCGTTTCCTAGCTAAATAAAAACTATTGATTTTGGCACCCAGGAAAATGGCGCAGGATTGGGTTTCTTGTTTATTTCGATACTTCCACAGAAATTATGATTAGGTTTATAAATGATAAAGATTATTTTTGTTTGATTTCCAAACTCGAGTATGTTTAGAATTGATTCTGTGGTTACCACGAGTGCTATACAATTTGTAAATAATACATTTTGCCTGATAGGTAGCTCAGACACCCCAACCAGCTCATAATGCGATGGCTTTGGACACCAGTTAAGCTGCTCAGCAGCTCAATTGGTACCGCATTACAAATTGCTATACGAGAATTTGTGTATGACTTTTGATAAGTTCTTATGTTAGAGCTAAAAAATTGTAGAAGCAAGCCATATTATATTTCTGACCATGTTTACTTAATCAAAAAACAAAAAAAATTGTTTTTATCTAACGTTTGCTCTTGTTAACACTGCTGGTTAGTTTTCGGGTAGGGTTTAGTGTTGCGAAACATGCAAGACACAATGTAATATCACTACAGGCACATATTTTCAGTGAGCGTGGGTTGGATTTGCAAGGTAAGAAGCTGTCAAGTAAAAAAAAAAAGTCAAAAAACCCCCACTACATTCTGTTCTATGTTTTTGAAGGTATCTTAAAACGCCCTTCACAAATGCATCCCAAAGGAGTCTGGTAAACCTGAAACATGCCAAATATTCAGGGCTTTCTTAAGACCTATTAGCCAAAACGGCCCAGTGTTTCACAACACATTTTCAAACTCTTCACAATGAAACTCCTGATTCAACTCATCAGCTCATTATAGAGAGTCCAAGACCTTAATAAATTGGTTAGATATAGATGTCCCAAATGTGTACTGTTGGTGTGCCTGCAGGAACAGTAGGAAGCACTGGTTTAGGCAACTAGTGAGCTGAAGCTGAGCAAGTAAACAACTTCCAGGGTATTTTTTGAATGATGAATTTAATATTTTAAAGGTTAACATACAAAGTAAGTTTCACACTTGTGGATTGTGTATAGAAAGTTCTGTAAAACTTATGTGGCTTGTGTCTGAACCCATATTTGGTGCTCTAGGCTGGCATGCTTAATTCCTCTGTTGATCTAAGATGGATGTCATTCAGAAACAGAGTTCTGACTACCATTATAACCCCCCCCCCCTTTGTTTTCTTTGACTGCTGCAGGACTGGAACCATCACGATATGTGAGCAGTGATCTTCGGTGACATGGCTTGATATCACTGATAACACAACATATACTCTGATCATAGTAAATATATATTTAGAGATGCCTCACCTATCTCACTTAATTTTTGCCTTTTGCATTCAGACTAAAGAGCAGACTACACAACCCCCCCCCCCTATACCCCCCCCACCCCCCCCCCCCCCCCCCCCCCCACCCCCCCCACCACCCAACCACCCCCCCCCCACCCCCCCCCCCACCCCCCCCCCACCCCCCACCCCCCCCCCCCCCCCCCCCCCCCCCCCCCCCCCCCCCCATTTATTACTCCTGTCCTTTGAAACCGTAAATTTCAGAAAATCTACAGTACTTGCTTGTCAGCCAAGGTCTTTGGCAAAAAGAACTGAAGTAGAAATTAAAGGTACCCAAAGTCAAGAGAGACAAAGTACACTACAGCTCAGGGCTGGATCATTAAAACAGACACTGGCTGAGGCATCTAGTTATGCAAAGCAAGAAACAACACCGTACATAGCAATATGAAATGCAAGTGAGAGAGTGTGCTGAAATGGGGGGGTGCGTCGGTTTTAATTGGCTTTTTGTTTTTCATCAGTCCCGGCTGAGTTGTAATTTATGAGTTTGCTCTTTGATAGTTGCTAGTAGCTAGCAAGAGTGCTTGCAGGGTTTCAGTGTTGTGAGGAACAGCAATGTGTGGAATAAATAAATAAATAACTTTTTTTGTTTTATTTTACATAATTTGTGAGATTGGTGTGTATTCTATTTTCCGCCTTCTTTCTATATCACTAAACTATTTTTTATAGTTTGGTTTTTTTTTTGGTAACCGGTTAAGAAAAATACGTAATACAATTTGAGGTATATTATCTGGCCTCTAGGTACTTGTATAAAAGTCGACATTTAACATAAAACAGATGAAAGTATATAAAATTAACTAATTCTATGTTGATTGACATTAATTTGGGGATTTTCAGTAGTCAATAAATCATTGTTATATGACTATTATGTTTATCTAAAGAATATCTATATATATTATATATATATATATATCATATATTTATATAGTAGTATATACTATATATTAAGTATATATAGAAGGCAAAAAAAAAATAATGTTATGTGTTATGGCACAAAACAAACAAAATACTGATTAGTGCAATTATTATTTTGCATTTAAGATCAAACTTTGACTGAATGCATTCAATAGTGTTGTGTGTTTGAAGCAACATCTTACGCTGTTTGAATTCTGCATCTGTAGCTGTGGGGCATCGCTGTTAGACTACTGTAATAAGACAGGTAATGATGAAGAAATGTAACTTTAATAAGTTAATTGGTGATACTAACTGAAGATGTTAATTACATCCAATCCCAAGTGCACACACATAATGATTCAGGCTGCAAGGGATGGTGTAAATTAGGTTCAACATTTTCCAAATACTGAGGAATTGTAATTCTTGCAACATGGCTCAGCAGTGACAAGACTAATTGCAAAAGTGAAACAGGTTTCCTGCTATAAATGAGAGAGTTGGGTAATGGTGTCACAGATGCAGTGTAAACTGTCTGTGAGGTGAAAAATGTTGCTGAGATATGGTGTAGCTCAGTCTAGCCACATGTGAAGGTTCAATAAGGAGAACCTGATTGAATGAAGGATCTAAATTTCGTTGCGGGACAGATACGAGTGCAAAACATACTGAACCACAACAAATGGTGACAAAAAGGTTTAACATATGCGTGAAGTGAGCTAGCATTACAAAACGCTTAGAAAGCTTAACCGGGTATCTGTACATTAAAGATATTTTCCTTTACACGTTCGAATAACTTGGCCATGACGTGGTGAGAATTTAGGAGGCGAGATGCAGTGTAGCAGTTTTCGCTAAGAACACATACACTCAATCCCACAATGCCCCAGCTTAGCCTTTGTTCCTGTCTCTCCTTAAAGCTCAGTACTCATTATCATGTGCACTTTGCACACTGTATAACATTTAAAATGCTTTTTAAATCTGTTACCACTCCATAGAAACATAAATCCAGCTGTAGAGTAAGATTCCTTACACAGAGAGTCCCCAGCTGGGGCTTGATCTATGATTAGACATAGGCAAGGGAAAGTACAAGAGTACATTTAAAAAATGAAGGCTCATGTCATGACAAAGGTTTCGCAAATTCACTGGAAGGTAATGGAAATGATTAATAAGATGTTGTAGAGAAGACCTGGATCATTTTGCATCTATCACAAGAATACCATTAGCACATATGAATGATTTTGGTTCCAAAACGCGATAAACGCCATTTAAAAAAAATTTAGTTTCCGCCAAAATCAGTATTGTATTTGGTCAGTATTGAAAAGTAAATTTTTAATTTTACGCAAAATGCGATATCCGCCGAGTTATTTTGTCATGTTTTCTCCCTTTTTTTCCAAACCGCGACAAACGCCAGTCTCCCTTCTCTGCAGAAGCGCTCTAAATCACTCAATCAATCACAGGCACCATTCCACGCACTGTAAACAGTAATGGCGGCGCTTTGAATACACCCAGCATCCTAGTTTTCCTCATATATTTTGTACTTTGTGATCCTTGGGCTGCACGATTAATCGAATGCGATTTTCATGCGCATCTCGTTAGTAAAGTCGGTTCTGTGATTAGTAGTAAATCTTCATCACGTGCTTTCAGATGGAGCGGCGTTTAATACACAGAGCCGTAGATCACTGCTGTATCGCGTTCATAATCGCAGATGAGTCGCACTTGATTATGAACGCGATATTGAGTAGCTTGTCAGTGTGTTTTTATTTATGCCATTAATGTTTTTGTTAATAGCGTATTGCACTATAGTTAACTAAATGAATGTAACATGGCAAAGTTGAATGCACTTTTGGAAGTTGAATGTAAGGGAAATGTCATTTTGGAGTTTCTGTGGTTTAATGTGATATTGTTGTTCATGATGATATTTTCTTTTATGTTTGTAATTAATTTATAGCATTAACAATATGACCCGTTGAATTCTTTTTGGGAGTGATGACTGACTGAATGTAGTTTTAGTCCAGTGCCTGCATATAAGAATAGTAGTGACCAAGTTCAGAGGCTGTCATATGTGGATCAACTTACTATGTTGTGTATTTTCAACAGTTTCAATATTAAAAATAACTTTTATATTGATTCAATGGATTTATTGCATTTTGAAGAAAAATGACTAACTTGTATAATAAATCTTTGCAAATCAAAATCTGGATTTGAATTTTTTATTTTATTATAACCTAAAGATGCTATGTGGAAGTTTGAAACAGAAAATAGTGGTTTCATCTTGCCACTTTCTTGGTAAAAAAAACACATTTTTACTCAAATTAATCAAAATGAATTTATAGCGTTTTGGAACCAAACTCTTCATATTCTCTCTGTCTGTGCAATGCAGCTTATTCAAATATGTGCATGACAAATACAACCACAAAAGTGACAATATTATTTAACCCTTTCATATGCTTTTCGGAAACATTTTATTTGGTTACACTTTATTTTAAAGTGTCCTTGTTACAGTGTAATTATACATATAAGTACTGAGTAATATTAATTCACTACATGCACTTACTATATGTGACACTGGACCACAAAACCACTCTTAAGTCGCTGGGGTATATTTTTAGAAATAGCCAAAAAAAATATAATAACATGTATGGGTCAAAAGTATCGATTTTGCTTTATGCCAACAAATTATTAGGGATTAAGTAAAGATCATGTTCCATGAAGTTATTTTGTAGATTGCCTACCGTAAATATATTAAAACTTAATTTTTGATTAGTAATATGCATTGCTAAGAACTTCATCTGGACAACTTTGAAGGCGATTTTCTCAATCTACTATTATATTATTATATATATTATTATATATATATATATATATATATATATATATATATTATATTTTTTTTTTTTATTATTTGATTTGTTTTGCACCCTCAGATTCCAGGTTTTCAAATAGTTGCATCTCGGCCAAATATGTCCTTCCTACTTATGACTTGTTTTGTGGTCCAGGGTCACATATGGCTATGGTTTGGATTTGGCTTTGGCTTAGGCTTACTTGCATGTAATTATGCATAATTAATTGTTATTATAATAGTATTAAAGTACATGAAGTGTAACAGGACACCTAAAAATAAAGTGTTACCTTTTATTTTATTGTGCTGTTGTTACATGTTACCATAGTAATAATATAACATACATGTAACAAACCCTAACCCTGTAGTAAGTATGTTGTTAATATTTATCAGTAATTATCATTTAATTACACTGTAACAACTACATGTTAAGATAAAATGTGACCCGCTTTATATATATATATATTGTGCATCTTAAGGCTGTTGAATGCATTCTGCGGATTACTCAGTATATCTGACATTTATCTCATTAGTAATTTACTTGAAGCAAAATGCTTCTTTTTTTTAGTATGCAGCACTAATTAAGGTGAAGTCAGAATCTGAAAAATGAGCTCTGCTGATCAATGCACCTCTCTGAGAGTTTGACTACATTTCGATTTAGTGTCTCCCTTTGGAAGCATCACGGAACAACCTTGATAGAGGCATGGTTCAGCAAGGTCTCTCCAACTGCAGATCTGTCACTGAAGAAGCAGGCCGGACTATGAATCCAGTTGAAAAAAGCAGCTTACTGCTCACTCTAGCAAAAACAAATGAACAGCCAGAATGCTCAGAATATTCTCATTAACCATAGAGCCATTTCTCATAAATCAATATCATTAAGCAATGATTTTCCAGTAAAAAAACCCCAAAAAACATGCTGTTCTGCAAAACATTTGCAACATTTGCATGTGCTGCTCAATAAAGCCTACTGTATCTACTAGGGATGTGCATCTCATGACTCAGGCCGATACAATACGCATCCTGATGCATAGCCAACGATATGATACATTATGCCTCGTGGCCTGTTTCATAAAACAAGTAACCAAATAAGCCAGGCTTATTTCAGTTAGTCTGACTCATTGTCAACTGCTTTGGTTCCATAAAGCAAATTTAACATAGACCTAGATCAAGCTTAGTCACTGTGGCAACTTTGCTGGGAAACTAACCTGGTCTAAAGGCTAACTGTCAGGCTAAGCTAAGCTCCTCTACTGACCAATAGGAACATAATGATAATACTACTGTCTCACATACTATTATTTGACTTTTATTTTTTATTTTTTTACAGTTTCTAGCTATATGCAGCCTTTCTCTCTGGTTTTATTACAGCTGTACCTTTTATAGTTTGCAGAACAGATAGCAGAACATTACAATCTAAAATAGCTATTTAAAGCATTACAATAACTAAATTAAAAGTTAAAATCACTGAATTAAAAATGAAAATAATAAAGAAAATGACTACATTTTAACTGCTATAAGAAACACTCATTAACTCATTTGAGCTTAGTAATTAGTACCTACTGTAGCCTACTAGCTTACATTTGATTTACCTATTACAATAGTCCACTTACAGTTACTGCTATCATAAAAATACACTTTATATGTAGGTTTAAAATTCTACAAAAGACACATTTAATGTCCAAAATCCAATTTTTTTGCAAAATGTATATTTTACTCAGAATTATTGAGCTCCTATTCGATTGTGCTCCTTCTGTTTAGCGTGCATGCGCGCAGCAGCAGCGCTCATTGCTCTCGTGTGCCTCACCCACTCCTGACAGCAAAATTAATATATTTGCATGACATTTACAGATGAAAAATATACCTGTGACATGCCAGTTATGAATGTCTCAAATGCATTAAACAGCACAGATATTTACGCTGTTAGTCATGGTGGATCGATTTGATCCATGATCGATCACATTAAGGTCTGCTTAAGAATAAGCGTGCAAAAATTAGTGGATGGTGTAATTCATTGTCGTTACTGGAACGCTGTAGCCCTGATTGATTTGTAGGTTATTTCAGTCAGGTTTTGGACTCCTTTAATACTCAGCTTTTCCGCAGGTTCTCCGTAGTGTGTGAAGACAAATCACGCGAGCAGCAAGGTGATGAAGAAGAACGCGCTGAGAAACAGTTTAGAGCGGCGAAATCACCTAAATATAAAATATTGGTCATAGATATTGGTCACTTTCTAAATATAAAAGTATAGCGCATCCACTAGTAATTATATATAAATGAACCGGTTTTTAACGGATGCAAATATGTTAGAAACGATGGCATAGCTATTTAACCTCCTGAGACCTCTGCCCCTAGGAGGACCGCCCTTATATTTTAGTGAATTTATCTGAGACTGTACATGCCACAGTTGTAAGTCTGGGAGTCCTGTACGGAGCACTTTCAGGGCTTTCAGAGATACTAAAGGTTTGGATGTTTCACCATCACCACTCCCTCTCCTTGGTTTTTAATAATGTTATGCTTATTATTCAGTGGACCTTCTTAGGCTATGATGATATATTTTGTAATTATCATTTAAATCTATCTAATATTTAAACTGTCTGTCATAAATCAACATCTCAGGAAAATGTTATGGAGTTTCAAATCAAAATATGACTTTCTGATTCGAAACAGGACGTTGATTTCATACATATCCTCATATGAGGACACCGGGACTAAAAAAAGCATGTTTATTAGCATTTTGGGAGAAATAAAAAATTAATAGGGAAATAAATTATATTTCAATATCCCTATGACATATTAGATACTATTATGAAAATCTTGCCAATTATTACTCCCATCATTACACTTCTTTTTTCATTACATGTTGCCACAAAAACACATTAATATGCAAATCAGATTTAGTTTATAGATACATTGTTTATAATGAGAAAACCCGTTTATGGCCATTTTACACACACTTTGCATAAAGAAAAATGTTTTTTAAAAATATCTTTTATAACATAGTTGAGAATCATCTTTATACAAAGTTTGGTTAAAAAAAAAAATCCTGAAAACTAAACATGTATTGGTGATTTAAAAAAATCTTATTGTCCTCTCAGGAACCGAGCTGCGTCGAAAAACGATAGTGGGAACGCCGTTCCCCCCCCCCCCAGCGTGCCGGGCTATGAATCTCTGTGTGTAATCAGACTAACAGCGGGGCGAGACGTCACGGCGGGTGACGTAATGAACAGGAAGCTATAAAAGCACGTGCGGTGAGACCAGCGTCAGCTTTTTGTCATTCAGCACGCGCTCTGTGTGTGTGTCAGTCTGATATCTGTTTGTGAGGCACTATTTGTTGTAAAAAGAAAAAGAAAAAAGAAAAAAAAAAACGTGTCTGTCCCGTAGGGCTAGAGAAATTATGTCCAAGGCACATGACAAGTCACATCATTTGAGTAGGGGCGAAGGCAGCCAGCGTTTCAAACTGCGTGTTCCTCCCTGCCCGCGTTTCATTAAGGGTGCGGATACACACAGTTTGTGCATTGTCTGCCTGGGAGCGGAGCATGCTGAGTCAGCTCTGAGAGCGCTGACTGCCCGCATTGCGATCATCTCTCGATGCATGTTCTCCGCTCCCGGAAGGCACTCTTTGCTGAGGGTGCCTTCGCAAGCGTTCCCCGCGGCGCGGGTCCCGCTGCCGCCGAGGCGCAGCGGGCGATGCGCTCGTGGGGTTCGCATATGGATCCGGTGGATGGAATGTAGACGTGCGAGTCCCTATCTTCTTCCTCACCTGACAGATCCGCTGCCCGCTCGCTGGGATCGGAATCCCGTTCTGCGGTTACTTCCCCCCGGCAAGCGAGCTCGGCGCTCCGCCTATCTTCCTCCGAGGATTCGGTTGAGTTGGTGGGCGTTGACGAGGGGATTGCCCTCCCAATCGCCCAGTATGAGGAGCTGTGGAGGTGGTGGGTAACTCGTGCTGTGGCAAAACTAAACATCACATGCACGCCGAGAAAAGGGTGAAACCGCAGAACAGAAAAAAGCAGTTGGATGAGCGGTTTTTGCGAGTTCAGCCACCCCCTCCGCGCCGGAGCCTGATTTTTTCACCGACTCCACACCGACGTGGCGAGTCGGGGGGAAGGCCATTCTGGGGCAGTCAACGGCCCGCCTCTTAGTCCCACCCCGATCATTATGGCGATGCTGGCGGGGATTTGAAGTGAGAGCGGTTAAAGACGGATGCCCCGGGTAGTAGAGCGACGTTTGCGAGCTATCTGTTCTCCCGGGCGGGGCATCGTTCTTTAAAGGCTCCGGCATTTGCACCTCCAGTCGCTGCGCACAACCGCATGCGCGGGTGGGCAAAGGGTACTGGGTAGCGGGTCAGGCTGGTGCGTGTCTGCCCACCATGGCGGTGTTACAGGCGTACCAAGCAGACCTGCTGAAAGAGCTAGATGAGGGCGAGGAAGTTAAGTCTGATGACATCTCTGAATTAAGGCGAAATGCTGATTTATCTCTCCGCGCCACCAAAGAGACCGCCCACGCCATTGGGAGGTCCATGGCAGCTATGGTGGCAGCAGAGAGGCATCTATGGCTAACCCTGTCAGATATGAAAGAGAAAGACAGGGTCTGCCTAATGGACGCCCCGCTCGAGCCTTCGGGCCTGTTTGGCGACGCCGTCAATTCGGTCGTCGACAGGTACCAGGAGGCCCGTAAACAGGCGGCGGCAGCGGTTTCTCCCTCGCCGTTCTATATCTCTGGGGGCTGCTGGGCAGGAGCAGCCCCCTCCGGGTACCAGCTCCGAATACAGGGGCTCGCAAAAACAGAGTGTGGCCTCGCGTGCTCCCCCGTGTCGAGTCACGGGGGCGAGGCGACACTCGAGGTCGGGTGCCTCTAAGGCTAAGCCGGATCTTCGGACAGTACTTAAGTCTAAGAGGTCCTCGGCCAGAAAGTCCTGATGCCACTGGCCCAGGATGTATGAGGGGAGTCCCCTCTGGGGTGCAGCGGTTTGCACCGCATTACACGGTGTCCGTCTCGCCTCAGTGCCCTCAGGAGATCGGACTGCTAACCCTGCCGGAGTTACAGGGCGCAGCGGTCTCCTGCGAGCGGCACTCTCAGTACCGCCCGGCAACGTAGCGGTGCTAAGAGACTCACCACCTCCGCGGAGGTCTCTAGAGCAGCAGGTTCGGTTGTTCCCTGCCGGTTCGCCGTTACAGGGCACCGAGCCGGCTGCTCGTACTGCACCAGAGATCAGTCTCGAGAGACTGATTCCCTTAGTAGACTTTTTGGAAGCGTGGAAACTACTGCCAAATGTGTATCAATGGGTCCTGCGTACTGTAGAAAAAGGCTACAGAATCCAGTTCGGTTCTCCTCCGCCTCAATTCAACGGGCCTTTCCCACCACGCTGGTGGGCTCCGAGCAGGCTCTGGTCATGGAACAGATGTAGTTACTCTTTTGAGGAAGGAGGCTATCGAGGTGGTCCCTCCTCACGAAAGGGAGTCCGGGTTCTACAGCTGGTACTTCGTAGTTCCAAAGAAGGATGGGTGGTTGCGTCCATTTTTAGATCTACGTCACTTGAACCGCTCAGTCATGAGACTGAAGCTCAAGATGCTTACTATAAGACAGGTCGTGTCTCAGATCAGGTCCGAAGAAAAAAAGAAAGGACTGGTGTGTCACGATCGATCTAAAAGACACATACTTCCATGTATCCATCCTTCCCACTCGCAGGGAGTTCCTGAGGTTTGCTTTCGGGGGCAAAGCGTACCAATATCGTGTTCTTCCTTCCGGCCTTGCACTCTCACCCCGCACTTTAACGAAGTGTGTGGATGCAGCCATGGCTCCGTTGCGACTCCAGGGCATCAGCATACTAAACTATATCGACGATTGGTTGATCTTAGCTCAATCAGAGCAGACGGTGGTTAGACATCGAGATGTCGTTCCCGCCCACATGAGAGAGCTGGGGTTAAGACTAAAACACCAAGAAGAGTGTTCTTTCTCCACAACAGAGAACCACTTATTTAGACGTGGTGTGGGACTCAACCTCGATGCAGGCACGTATGTCTCCTGCTCAGATCGAGTCGATCCTCACCGCAGTCGCGAGAGTCAGAGAAGGCCGGTCACTCACTGTCAAAAAGTTTCAGAGACTGCTGGGTCTGATGGCAGCTGCGTCCAACGTGATACCTATTTGCCTGCTGTACATGAGGCCCCTACAGGGGTGGCTCAAGACCAGGGGGTTTTCCCCGCGAGGGGGAAACCCGCTACGCATGTTAAAGGGTCACGCGGCGAGAGGCCTACGTGGCCTGGGAAATGTGGAGGAGGAACCGGTTGGTTCTTGGCTCAGGGCCGGTGCTGAGAGCTCCGTCGCCGCGTAACGCTAGCGGCCGGATGAGTCCTCACCGGGGGAAGCGTCATGATTGCCCCACACCCGCCCGTGGTCTGTGGAGTGGGTAGCCCATATACGTGGCATGTCAACTGCGAGATGCTGGCCGTGTGCATGCACCACTGGGGGGGGGGGGATATTCCTCCCGGACTGAGAGGCCACCATGTGTTGGAGCGCACGAAAACACAGCAGGGGTCTCTTATTCAACCACCAAGAGGTATGCGCTTCACGCCGGTGTACAAACTAGCGTACAGATCCTTGTGTGGTCCAGGGCAGACTTCTCTCACGCTGAGAGAGTTTTCATCCCTGGGCATTCAAATTTGGGAGCAGGAATCTGTCCACGGGTGAGCGTCGGAGGCCATCTCTCGCTACACGAGGGGTTATTGATGAGGCCTCCGCTCGCGAGAGCTCCGTAGGCAAGGATCGGTGAGTTGTAGGATCTCTGTGAGCCTCCTACAAGTTGTCTGAGCGTGGGGTGTTAGTTAGGCTATCATGTGAGGTCTCGCTCCTAGAGCTCAAAGCAGGGGCGAAGGCCCGTGGAAGGGTGATCCCCAAGGGTGGTGACAGAGATATGGAGAGTTTCGGCCAAACAGACATCAGGTGGATTTGTTGCGACTCGCACGACCCATCGCACTGTCCCCTATGGTTCTATCTAAATATCCAGCTCCACTGGGGCTGGAATGATGGGGTACAGACGTGGCCGAGCTTCGTCGGTATGACTTTCCCCCGATCGATTGCCCGGGAGTTCTGGAGAGAGTGCGCCGGGATGGTGTCTGTCTGCTGGTATTAGCCCCGTTCTGGCCGGGCCGAGTATTTTTCTCGGACCTGATTTCTCTCCTCGAAGGCGCTTCGTGGGAGATTCCCGTCAGGAGAGATCTCCTCTCACCGGCGGAGGTATGATCATCCCACCCCCGCCCGGAGCGTGGAAACTGGGGGTGGTGGCCCCTGAGGGGGCACAACAACTCCTAGCTTCCGGTCTACTCAAACGACGCGTTGTGGAGACCATCGATCCAATCCCGAGCTCCTCCACAGAGGCAAGACGTACGCCTTGAAGTGAGGAACTTTTCACTTCTTGGTGTGGAGACCGCCAGCTCGACTCAGTTAACTGCCCGGTTGGTACAGTGTTGGAGTTCCTGCAGGCCCGATTCTCTGCAGTGTTGACCCACTCCACCCTGAAGGTTTACTTGGCGGCTATTGCGGCCTACCACGCCTCTCTTGGTGGCCAGTCAGTGGGTAGGCAACCACTAGTGGCACGTTTCCTCCGCGGTGCGCTGAGGCTGAGGCCGCCGGTATGATCTCGTGTCCCCATGTGGGATCTGGCGGTGGTGCTAGAGGCTCTCTGTAGGTCTCCCTTCGAGCCTATCGAGGAGATATCTGATCGCCACCTCACTATCAAGACTACTTTCTTTCTGGCGATATCTTCTCTCAAGAGAGTCTGCAGGCCCTTTCTGTGGCCCCTTCCTACCTAGACTTTGCTCCTGGCTTGGCCAAGGCGTTTCTGTTCCTGCTATCGGGTTATGTCCCTAAGGTCCCTTCCACTGCACCGCGGCCTGTCGTACTACAGGCCTTCAGTCCTCCTCCCTTCGATGATCCAGACCAGCAGAGGCTAAACTGAATGTGCCCAGTGCGTGCACTGGATGCATATGTCCACATAACTGCCCTGTGGAGGAGGGCGGACCATTTGCTTGTTTGTTACGGTCCCCCTAAGAAAGGTCTGCCGGCAACTAAACAGACCCTCAGTAGGTGGATAGTGGATGCCATCTCCTTCTATTATGAGTCCTCTGATCTCCCTTCGCCATTAGGGGTCAAGGCTCACTCAACAAGTAGTGTGGCAGCCTCTAAGGCTTTTTAGCGGGTGTTCAATTGCAGGACTCTGAAACAGCGGCGGGGTGGTCCACGCCCCCTACCTTTGTTAGGTTCTACGTTTTAGACATGTGAGCCACTCCTGGCTCTTCCGTTCTCTCGCCCTAGTTGGGCAGTCTTCCACACAAGGCAGAGACTTGGATGTCTGGCGGTGTGGGCATTCTCGTTCCCCTAGTGTTTTTTGACGCAGCTCGAGTATGTAGAGGAACGTCTCGGGTTACGTATGTACCCTAGTTCCTCGAGGGAACGAGACGCTGCGTTGCGGTGCCATACTTCCGGCGTCCCTGCCAGCGCTTGCTTCAATCCCTGAGCTGACGCTGGTCTCAACGCACGTGCTTTTATAGCCTCCTGGTCATTACGTCACCCGCCGTGACGTCTCGCCCAGCTGTAAGTCTGATTACACACGAGATTCAGAGCCCGTCACGCTGAACGGCGTTCCCCTAGCGTTTTTCGACGCAGCGTCTCGTTCCCTCGAGGAACTAGGGTTACATACGTAACCCGAGACGTTTTTGCCTATGCATGTTCATTCATGTATTTTTATTTATTTTTTTAAATTGAGTCCCGATGTCATAGCATAACTTATGAACGAAATATCATTTTTTTAATGTTCTAAACAATGTAAAGACATGAAAAAAAACAATTTTTTCCCTAAAAATATTTTCTCGGGTCTTAAGAGGATAAATGCCAACTTGTAGACAATGCACACTTTTTAAACCGATGCATCACATCGTTAACTTTTTATGCCGATGCACCGAACAAATTGGGGAATCTTCCCACCCATAGTATCTACCTACATTTACTACATGTACAAGGCCTAAAGTCAACATAATACATTTTATATTGTTAGTAACATTTCAAGACAAGCACATACTCAACTGAAGCTACTTAAAAATATTGATCAACCATACATCATTTTTAGGAGGAAGAAGAAATAAAAAAAAAAACAGGGTTCAAGGAACATTCATTTATGGAAGCACATTTCCGCCTGTTATGGGGCTGACAAGATGTGAGACGTGCGGATCCATATGCAAACTTTTTATTTGGAGAAGACAGAGACGTGGTCATAAAAACAGGCAGGGTCAAACAGGTATATGGCGGGCAAGACACAAGAATAGTCCTAGGGCTAGCGTAGGTCGATGAACGGCAAACAGAATCAGAAGGGACTAGACTAAAGGGAGAAATCCAGGAAACCAGGCGAAAATCAGAAACCGGGAAAACAGCTAGGCTAAGACTAGGGAAAACGACGGGACGCGGTAGAGTAGCTATCAAAAGATAGGAGCTAAACATACTCGGAAGAGGGGAGGACGAGTGAAGTGTTAAATAGTGAGGGAGTGAATATGAAAACAAGATGGGTGCATCCCCCCAGTGTTAAACAGCTGTGTGCAATCCGTGCGGAGTGCAATCAGTGCAATGATGATGGGATATGTAGTCCGGGGTGATATGCAACAGTGTGTAGTGCGAGAGTCAATGTAAATGGAAAGGGTGACCTCGGTCGGTGAATAAATGAAAGTCCATGGACCGGATTTGTGACAGAGCCCCCTCCCAAGGAGCGGCTTCCAGACGCTCCAAACGATCAGGGGGCGGTGGGCGAGGCGGAACAGGGGGAGGGATGGAGGGCCAGATCCAAGGATAGTAGAGACCGGGGACTGAGGCAGAGCCGGCGGAGCTGAGGACCAACACAGCAGAGCAGACGGGACCGAAGAGCCCCACGGTGGAGCAGAAGACCACCGGAGCAGACGGAGCAGAAGACCACCACGGCGGAGCAAAAGACCACCAGAACCAGACAGTAGACCACGGGGGGCGGACAGTAGACCACCACGGCGGAGCAGAGGACTACCACGGCAGAGCAGAGGACCACCACGGCGGGGCAGAGGACCACCATGGCGGAGCAGAAGACCAGAGCCAGACTGTAGACCACCACGGCGGAGCAGAGGATCCTCACGGCAGAGCGGAGGGCCACATGGCGGAGCAGAGGACCACAAGAGCCAGACAGACCACCAAGGCGGAGCAGAAGAAACAGAAAACCCCCTCGGTGAACCACACCGATCAGGAGACCATGGCGGAGACTGTAATAACGAGAGAGCAGAGACAGACAAAACAGACAGAACATTGGGGTTGATAGACAAGACAGAGCGTTCAGGGGCAGCCTCCCTGGCAGACACAAAGCACACAAAAAATTCACAAACGGCCTCCATAGCCAGGACAGGACAGGATGAGGATTCCCCGAAGGCCTCCATAGCCGTGACGGACGACGAAGCGAGCTCGCAAACGGCCTCTATAGCCGTGACAGGACGAGCAGGGAGCTCACAAACGGCCTCTATAGCTGTGACAGGACGCGCAGGGAGCTCGCAAACGGCCTCTATAGCTGTGACAGGACGAGCAGGAAGCTCGCAAACAGTCTCCTTAGCTGTGACAGGACGAGCAGAGAGTTCATAGACAGCCTCCTTGGCCGGAACAGGACAAGCAGAGAGTTCATAGACGGCCTCCTTGGCCAGAACAGGACAGACAGAGAGTTCATAGACTGCCTCCTTGGCCGGAACAGAACAGGCAGAGAGTTCATAGACGGCCTCCTTGGCCGGAACAGAAAAGGCAGAGAGTTCTTGGCGGCCTGCTTGGCCGGAACAGGACAGACAGAGAATTCGTAGACGGCCTCCTTGGCCGGAACAGAACAAGCAGAGAGTTCATAGACGGCCTCCCTTGGCCGGAACAGGACAGGCAGAGTGTTCATAGACGGCCTCCTTGGCCTGAACGTGACAGGAAGAGAGTTCATAGGTGGCCTCCTTGGCCGGAACAGAACAAGCAGAAAGTGCGTTGCTGGGCGCCACAACCACGCAAGGAACTGAGGCAAGTGTCGCCATATCAGGAGGTTCTGCAGCCTGCGCCGCCACCTCTGAAGAGACTACCGTGGACACCATGGCCTCTGGGAGCACAGCAGTGGACACCGCTACATCGGGAGGTTCTGCAGCGTAAGCCGCCAACTCTGGAGATGTTGTACCCGGTGCTGCTGCCTCTAGCAAATCGGAGGTGGAGTAAGCGGCCCAGATAAACCATAAAGCAACCCCCCATATGGGAAATGCTGCAGACAGGGGAATGAGTTCATAAACAGAAGGGTTAGAGTGAGTGGGTTTAGGGATACCAGCTGCGCGTGCAGACACCAACGGTGCATCCCTAACACTGGACACCAGACTGGGATACCGAAGGGCTGACCCTGATAATCTGGGTGTAACAGACAGGACGTGACCCGACTCTGGATGATCGTCTGGGATGCGACGTGATTCTGGATGATCAGCTATGACGTGACGTGACTCTGGACGAACAGCTGAGACATGGTGAGGACTCTAGAAGGTCAGCCGTGAGTGGACTATGGCCGAAAGCTGAGACGTGGACGAAGCTCTGGATGAAACAGCTGAGACATTGAGGTTGTCTGGCGGATCAGCTGTGACTTGACTAAACTCATAACTATCAGTTGTGATTTGACTAGACTCATGGATATCAGCTGTGACTTGACTTGACTCCTGAGGATTAGCAGTGACCTGACTTGACTCATGAAGATCAGCTGTAACTTGACTGACCGTTATGACCAACTGTGACTAAACTTGTCTCAGGAAGTTCAGCGGTGACTAGACTTGACTGAGGAAGATCAACTGTGACCTGACTTGCCTCATGACGATCAGTTGTGCCTTGACTAGACTCATGAATATCAGTGGTGACTTGACTGAACTCAGGAAGAACAACTGTGACTAGATTTGACTCATGACGATCAGTTGTGACTAGACTAGACTCATGAATATCAGCTGTGACTTGACTTGACTCATGATGATCAACTGTGACTTGACTCATAACTATCAATTGTGACTTGACTAGACTCGTGATCATAAACAGTGACTTGATTTGACTCGTGATGATCAACTGTGACTTGACTAGACTCATGACTTTCAGCTGTGACTTGACTAGACTCATGATTATAAATTGTGACTTGATTTGCCCCATGACGATCAACTGTGACTAGACCAAACTCATGATGATCAACCGTGACTTGACTGACCTCGTGGAAGATCCGCTCGTGGACTAGACTTGGGCCCATGCTAATGAATTAACTTGCCTCATGACGATCAACTGTGACTTGGCTTGACTCATGACGATCAACTGTGACGTGACTAGACTCATGAATATCAGTTGTGACTTGACTAGACTCGTGACGATCAACTGTGACTAGACGGGGCGCTGTTGTGTCTGCCATTTTGTGATCAGGCTCATCTGTCGCCGCCATTTTGTGAATGTAATCTAGTGTGGTGGCCATTACAGGAGTGAGTGTGGGGTTGCGTTCCTCCGCGATACCCACAGTCCACAAAGAGCCAACAGTCAATAAAGCATAATCCATACACTCACATAGTGACAAACGTGGCCCCTTAAGGATGAGCCTAGACTTCAGCGGTTGCCTAACGCCACCATAAAAAAAATCTATTAGAACACAGTCCGGTAGGATCAGAGTGATAGGGGGGGGGGGGGCAATGTGCCAGATATTCTGGAAGTTATGCCCTCGAGCGAGCAGGTGTGCCCTGATCGAGGGCTTAAACAACAGCTTGCAGTGTCCATTACCTGGCCAAATGTCCACTTGAAAAAGCCGCTGGAATCTTTGTGTGGCCGAGTATTCTGTTCGGGGTGACAAGAAGTGAGACGTGTGGATCCATATTGCAAACTTTTATTGGAGAAGGTCATACCAAAAAGGCAGGTTTCAAACAGTGGCAAAACAGGTATATGGTGGGCAAAACACACGAATAGTCCTAGGGCTAGCGTAGGTCAACAATCAGCGAACAGAATCAAAAGGGCGAGACTAAAGGGATAAATCCAGGAAAACAGGCGAAGATCAGGAACCGAGAAAACGGCTAAGGCTAAGGCAGGGAAACGAGGGCTCGGTAGAGTAGCTATCAAAAGATAGGCACTAAACAATACTCGGCAGAGGGGAGGGATCAGAGTGAGTGTTAAATAGTGAGGGAGTGATATGAAACAGCTGGGTGCAATCAGTGTTAACAGATGTGTGCAATCCGTGCTGAGTGCAATCAGTGCAATGAGTGATGGGAAATGTAGTCCGGGCTGATGTGCAACAGTGTGTAGTGCGAGAGTCAATGAGAATGGAAAGGGTGACCTCTGGTGCGTGAATAAACAGAAGTCCATGGATGAATTAGTGACACGCAGGAATAAAAAAAATTTAAAAGGTAATTGCGACTTTTTATCTCACAATTCTAACTTTTTTCACAGAATTGTGAGATATAAAGTCAGAATTCTGTCTTTTTTTCTCAGAATTGCATGATATAAACTCACAATTGTGAGTTATAAAGTCAGGAATAGAATTGCGTGATTAAAAACTCGCAATTCTGACTTTTTTCACGCAATTCTGTTTATATCTCGCAATTCTGACTTTTTTTCACAATTCAGACTTTTTTCTCAGAATTGTGAGATAAACTCGCAAATTGCGAGTTATAAAGTCAGAATTTCGAGATATAAACTTGCGAGCAAATAAAAAAAGAAGGAGATTTTATCAGAATTGCGGTTTATATCTCACATTCTGACTTCCTAACTCGTAATTGTGAGTTATAAAGTCAGAATTATGAGATAAAGTCAGAATTGTGAGACAAAAAGTCAGAATTGTGAGTTTATATCTCCAATACAAAAGAAATGTACAAATAAATATGGAAGCCCGTTTCCGCCATGAATAAAAAATGAAAGAGGTAATTGCGACTTTTTCTCTCACAATTCTCACTTTTTTTCTCCCAGGGGGAAATTTTTTTTTGCCGGTGGGAATAAACTCGGCAATTCTGAGAAATAAGTCAGAATTGCGTGATGTAAACTTGCAATTGCGAGGGACAAAGTACAATCTGAGAATACAAGTCAGAACTGCGACTTTGTCTCGCGATTGCAAGTTTACATCACGCAATATGACTTTATCCTCAGAAATGGGGGTGAGTGTATCGCACGCAATTCTGAGAAAAAAAGTGAGAATTGTGAGATAAAAAGTCGCAATTACCTTTTTCATTTTTTATTCAGTGGCGGAAACGGGCTTCCATATTTATTTGTACATTTCTTTTGTATTGGACGCCATTATATGATTTAACCTTATAATTAAAATTAGGTATAAGTAGGAGTTATGAGTTTTTTGAGGCATAGTTAATAGTTAGTTAATAGTGAGATTTTGGTCCAAAAAAAACAAAACCCCAAACACTTTTAGTATGAGCAGTAATAATCGTGATTAGCAAGATTTTGTGTGCGTGGTCCTGGTATTCCTATTCCCTATGTTATGGGGACTAAATTTCTCAGTAAATTTGTCCTTGTGGGGACATTGTTTGGTCCCTATGAGAAAAAAATAAAACACAGCTTATAAACCAGACAGAATTAAGTTTTTCAAAAATCTAAAAATGCAGAAAGTTTTGTGTGAGCAGTAGGTATCGGGGTAGGGTTAGGGTAAGGGTATAAAAACAGGATTGTGAATCTATAAGTTATTTTATTGAATAAGCTGTTGTCGCTGAAGGAAATAAAGCAATTGATATTCAGACCTTTAGAGTGCAGTGCATCAAAATGCTCTTTATATCTGTCTTTCTTTGACGTGCCATCCTTTCAGAATCACACAGAGTGAAAAGAGGATGAAGGATGAAGGCAAAGTTTGTTTAGTAGACTGAATTCTAGCCTGCTATAATGCTAGATGAATGGAACTGCTTTATAATGCTGTTTTGTAATGCTTTATCTTGGGTTAAACTGCATTCAACCTTCCTAACCTGTTCAGCTCGCCTTTTATCACCCATTGTACTTTTCTTCACTCCCTTTTCATGAAACCTTATCAGATTCTTCTCCTCTCCAAAGGGGAGACTAAATCATCGGTTGTATGTTTTGCTGTTCTCTCACCCCATGAAATCTCTGGGGATTCTTGGTTGAACAGACAAATTATACAGAATGGGTGGAGTAGAACAAGATGACTTCATTGAGTGATTTTATCGACATTCTTAGGCTCTCAAGCCCTAATAGAAAAGTAAACAACAGTAAAGAACAACGTTGCGAAGGGCAGTTCAATAAAGTGGCGCGAAGCCTCATAAAACCCTTCCATCCTGTGTTATCTCCAGTGAAGAGATGGTTAAAGCTCTTTTCATGGCGCCATTTTTCTGTGAGAGACAATTTCTTGAAGGAGAAAAGAGTTGTAGGTTTAATTTGAATACACTGAAAATAAACCTTTCAAAAATAAAATAAAAGTAAAAAAAATACAAAATAAATAAATCTGCTGAGAGCCAACATGCATGGAATGTATATCTCAAAGCCGATTCAGCCATAGGCTTTTTTCTGTCCTTGCAAATGCAGTTAGTGACACTAAATTGATTGGATCTCTCCGTCACAGACTTGTTGATCAGATGTAATTAATTTCACTCAACAGCTGAATCTTAATAGATGCGTGCGGAGTGTTTACCCTGAAAAGCTTGTGTGACTATTAGCCGAAGAGTTACAGTTATCAGTTGTTTCCCAGTGAATTTATTTAATAACGACACACCACAGAAACTCAGTATGCTTTTTCCAACGTGTCCTCCAACCCATATGAATGGTTTGTCACTTTCCTGAAATTCAACCCATAGGAGTGTTTACCTAATTAGTGTCCCTACTGACAGCAGGACATGTCACAGAAGATTTCATATTACTGCTCTGTTCCCTTCTATCTGCATTATAATTTGGGATTTGTGTAGCTCGATTGCTAGAGAATTGCGTTAAAGCAATCATGGGTTTGATCTCAGGGAACACATGTACTGATACAATGTATACCGTAAATGCACTGTAAATCACTTTCCAAAGTGTCTGCCAAATGCATACATTTAATATGTGAATTAGAAATAGGAAAAATGATATAAAAGTCTTGCATTTAAACGAAAACCAAACCAAAAAACCCATGTCATGACCCCGTTAAAATCAAGTAATGGATCAGTATCAGAAAGATATGGATCGGGAAGAACTGCGCATTTTTTATTGAATTATGGTAGAATTGTGTTTGCAATTATAGTTTTACTTTAAATTAACATATACATTTGGATGACCATTCATAGTTGACTAGTCATGCTTGGAAAAAAATATGTAATTCCAATCTGTGTCTCTTTGTTACTGTTCTCAAATATTTTGCTAAGCAAATTCACCAAAGTGCACCCAACTGGGCAAGCACCTGGCCAACAGCTGGCAAACACCCCACATGCAGCTCAGCAAATCAAATTAAAATTATCTGAAAAATAATTTGATCTTTCAGCAGAAGTCTGACTCAGATTGAACCCAGAGGGATACAAGCTGGCGAATCAATAAATGCTTGTGAAGTATTTATGATGCCAAAAATTCTGAAGTCGGTAGCAATTTCAGGGAATGTATTTCAGGTATATACAGTAACGGCAGTATCAAGCATTGAAGTAAACAGTAATGTAAATCCAGAAAACCGTGCCTGTTTATTAGGAAATTAAAAAAATGACATATTTCTGCTCTTCCTATGGGATATCAAATACTTGAGATATTTTACTTCATTACTATCCTTTAAGTATTATTTTGGGGGATTTGTACTTTACTCAAGTGCAATTAAAACGGTCTACTTGCTATTTTATTTTATTACATCTCTGAAGTAAAAACAGTACTTTTTGCCCTGCACTATTGCATTGTTTGCTTTAATTCCCCCCTTTGTATGCCTGTCTGATCAATGCAAAGTGAGATACATTGTGCAATGTATTTCACTTTGCATTGAGAAGATGATTCAATATGATGAAACAAGAATCTCCTCTCATGTTTTTATATTTGCTATGGATACTTTTTAATAATAAGGTACAATTTAAAGTTGTACTTTTTTACTTTCACTCAAGTATGCTTTTGGCGAGATACTTGTACTTTTAATGTGTTTGCATTTTCACTCGGTATCTGTAACCTCACACTATAATTAATTAAGATAACTAAGATTTATCTCCGAATGTTAGACTATGGAATTCTTTTTTTTTTTTTTTGTAAATAGCAATATTCAGATAATTAATAGCACACTGATCCTCAATGAATCACATGTGTTGCTTTTTCATGCTTGGTGCACGATGACTTAATGCATTTGTTTAATACATAGCTTCTTCAAATACCTAACCCTACATATTAGCAACCCAAATATGATGCGTACCTAACATCACAAACTTCACTTTCTTTAACGATATTTTGCGACTGTGTTTCCATTCAGTTAGGATGCCTAACTCAAGGTTCCAACATCAATTTATGCTTTTCATTTCTAAATATGTGGATTATGGAAATTCTAGTAATGACACACAGTAAGCTTCATGACAATTGTGCATTCCTCTCAAGGTAATGAAGGAGAATCTATCTTGTTTATTAGACTTTTCTGCCTACAGGGTTGGAATGCCCTTTCTAGTGTTGGAATGTGTTGAATGAAGACGCATAATGAGCAGGCGTTGCTGATAGCAGGCAATGCGCCTGGGGTTCAGAGTTCTGTCTAAGCATACAAGAGCTTATCTCTGAATATTTCAGAGAGCTTTAATGCTGTTTGGGACAGTTCAGCAGATTCAAATCACACAGATGTCTTTATTTCCTTATTTTTCTAAAGCATACATTCTCTTTGCACAAACAATGTAGCTCAGTTGCTTAGGAACAAGACATGACTAAACATTAATTATTACAATTAAGAATGTCTTTATTCAGATAATACACAAATGATATAATTTTTGTAATAACAAGTAAAAATAAAAAACTTGATCTCACATGAAGATGTAACATATCGAAACATTTCATGCTCAAGTGTTTGTGCTATTATTAGACAATTCAGGAAATGTCGTATTCATTAGGTAACTGGATTTCAAATATAAACCAATTCATAGTTTTGAATTAAATTTGAACTACTTGGCACAGGTTTCCAAAAAAATAATAATAATACAATTAGATTTGCTTCATACAAATTTTGGTAATAGTGTTGCATTTAGTGTGACCTCCTGGGACTGATGTTTTCTGAAGATTTTCTGAAGGATAAGTACCTTCGTTAACTGACCATTTATTGAAAAAGGAGAGAAAAAATGTAAATGACTTCCAGGCCCTATTTTGAAGGTCATTCATGGAAAGTGCCTTCTATATACTTTTAACCTATAGTATTGTTGTGTAGCAGGGTCAGCCAGTGCTTTTTGAGGAAGCACAGATTTCACTTATTATTTAGTAACTAAAATCTATTCTCTCTCTCTTCTCTCTGTGTGTGTGTGTGTGTGTGTGTTGTGTTGTGGTGTGTGGTGTGTGTGTGTGTGTGTGTGTGTGTCTTTAATGTTACCTCCTAAAAGCTGCTTTTCAAACTACCACTGAACAATGAAATTACTAAACAAAAATAATTGCTCAAACTGAGAACTGCATTTTACAGTGTTTATAAAAGGCAATACACACGAGACAGCATTATTAACGTCAAACTGAGTGCTTTGCATGACATGATTGACTTTCATAAACTCAAAAATCTCTGAGCACTCAACGCGCTGTCAATCATGTATATCACTGCTTCAGTTAACCATTCGTTGCAAAGTTTTGCCTACTTATATACATACACATTAAACATACACACTACATGAGATTGCCGCGATATTAAGGGTTTAGGGAAAGCTCAGATTTCCATTCTAAAAAAAATGCCACTAATATGTACGCAATGGAAGCTAGGTTGGTTGTGCACCACAACAGTACACATACTAATGACTAATTACTAACATTCATGATGAAAAAGGTCAATTACATGTCTTTAGTCCTCCCACATACCAGATGCACAGACAATTATCAAAGATAGATGTGTAAACTAATTATTTATTTATTTTGTTTATTTTTTTCTAACAGCATATTAGCAAGATGGTGAACAGCTAAATATATGATACCTATGAATGAGGCTAAATAATCAAAACACAAACTCTTGGTCTTCTGGGTACGCCATTGTGCATTGTGTTTAACCATATGTCACATTATAAAGTCATCAACCTGTTTGGAGCAAACATTTACAAAGTCAAAAGAGCTCAATAAAGAGAATATTATATAATATTCTGAACCTTAGATATGGCTGTTCATTGTAAACCTAGTTTTTTTTTTTTCAGTCAGTATTCATCTTCAGTATGTAACTACAGAATTTGTGCCATGGATAAAATGTACAAAAAAAAAATTGAATGATATGAGCAGTATCATACATAATAAATCACATACAGTAGGTTTACTATACAGAGTAATATCTAGTGTCCAAAATATTATATAAACTTGGGAATGGACCTTAGGGAGAAAGTATAGCAACACCCTACCATGTTTCCAGTGACTTTTCTACAGGCAAGCACCACTCACCATTACAAATCTGGTTGTGGTTAATATTACCCTCACCCACAGAATGTTCTCTATCTATTTTCATACCAGTGTCAATATGGAAAAAAAACATTATTCATATATTATGCCTCATGGCCTCTCTCTTTATTGAGGAGATTACTTTTTGAAGGTCATGGTACGAAAAACAAAAAAAAAAGTTTGTTGACAAAGTTTGCAGAGTAATTTGAATAACAATTCTGAGTCAGATCTACACATACCCGAGATGCATTTAACCAAAGGCAGTTTGATTTAGTAGCCATGTTCCCATTGGCATATATATCTAATATTTCAGAGTTCCATAATAGAAGCATTGTGATGAACAGGATACATCTGACACCCCTTCCCCACAATAAGCAAACAATTGTGTCCATCTTCAAAACATCTGACTGCAATTGGATTGATCTGCTGACCTTTCCACTTAATGCAATTGACAGTAGAGATCAAAGAGCAGAGGAAAACGCATGAGCTGATCTGAGCTCAGAGTGCTCCTTTAACTGGTTGTCAAAGACATAAGACTAAGCATAAATGCTTCATTACGAACTACCCATTATTTCACAGAGCTGTGGTTCTAATCAAGGCTTAGACTAGTTATTTTAGAATTCATAAAAAGCGGCATGAAAGAGAGGTGTTGAGGCACCTGGAAAGATATGCTTCAGCAATGGGAATGTATTTGAACCATTTCTCATCACTATGTCAAGAAAGTGCCAATCAAGCCATGTGTCCGTTCTGGTGGTCTGGAACATTAATAATCAAGATCGGCTAATCAGAGAGCTCTGTTGCTGACCTCCGGAGATCATTTCTGCTGCTTCAGTGATGGGAGAAGAAAATTGTAAAAATCATCTATCAAACTTGTAACTCTAAAACTGACTAGTTCACATAGACATTTTTTTTCCTCAATGTAAGTACAACGTTTATGTTTTCTGGTGCCATCGGTGGTTTCTAAGGCATTTATATGTGGTTTCTATATTTTTAGTGTGTTTCTAGGTTTATGTGGTTTCTAGGTTGTTCAAGGGAGTTTCTATGGCTATTCTAGGGAATTCTAGATCATTGCAAGTTCCCACACAAAAGTCTTACACACAGCTCCTCAGCAAGTCCTCAACAAAGTATCCTTCATGTTGGTAGCACAAAGTGTATGGAATGAATAACATGGCATATATTACTTTATGCCATATATTTACATAATCCTAACAATAGAAATAGTGATGACTGCCTTAGTGAGTATTGTTAACTATTCATCCGTATACTGTTCACAAAAGGAGAGCGAAGATAAATTGGATGTAACTGCTCTAATACAGGATTATTGGCAAAAAAAAAAGAAGATTCTGCATTAGCTTATGCGTCTAATAAATTCCACTAATATTTTCTGACAATATGTGTTCAGTGATAATCAGTGGAATCAGGAGCTGAGTTTGGACTTGCTAGAAGCTGAATAATTGTGTCAAAGGTTTATATGAGTCTTTAAAAAAAAAAAAAGGACAATCTGCCCCAATCAGAATGTGATCTCAATAACAAGTAGGAAACTTAGAATGAAAAGAAAGCATGCCATATGCTCTTGGTGTTTGATATATGTTATTCTTGTGCTTCCAACAGAAGGTCAGATGGTTTGTTTGTCACTAAGTAACAGAGGGACTATAATAAGTTGGAATTCAAGAAAACAATGAAATATTTTCGTAATACTATTCATATAGCATTTAAGCTTGTGTGCACTAATTACAACTACAAATATCTTGTGATCTGAAATTTCTTGTGAACTTCCACATCATTTCATTGGTTGGAATTGCAGGCACACGGTGAGAGATCCTGACCTGTAATTTGGCATGCAAGAAAGATTGGTTTGCTTTTGTTGTGTTTTGGAAGCTTCTGGGTAACCGCATGCCTTGTTCTGAGATACCCTACACTAAAATCAATTTCAAACTGAAGTGCTTCTCAAGACTAAAAGAGAGTCAAAAAAAAAATTGGAACTGTGGTCTTGCAGCTGCCGAAGATATCCCATATATGTTACCGGTGAATCACCATAAAGGTGGTAATTGCATTTCGAGGGCTTCCTAACAAAAACAGATTTTCAGGGGATTAACGGACTTGTCCCAGCTCACATAGTCAATCTGTGATTAAAAGAGGATCGGACGTTGTGGCTCCGTTGTCATTGAGTAATCAAGTGAGTCCCTGGATGCGACAGTTTCCCAGTCAGTCTCGCACCGTGGAAGAGAAGCATATTACCCAAGTGGCATTCAATTAAATTTTTCTCTCTTGATTCTGTCAAGGTAACTTTTTTTTTTTTTCAAATTGAGGCATTAAAATGTTCGACTGTTAGGGAAAAATCTTTAGTGAAGTGGTTGATTTTCCAGCAGCATTTGTTTAGTTCTGCCACACTGGAGTAGACCTGTTGTTGGTAATATGAACTCTGCAGAATTAATTGGAAAGTTTTCGGCAGCCGTTAGGGATTTAGAGGTGCAACAAAAGTGCTGAGCTAGTTCATATTCCTCTTGTGTTGGAGAAAATTAGGACATATGAGCTGTATGACAGGACAAGACTCATTTCACACTGATTTGCAGACCTTTGGAAGAAAAAAACCTTTAGACACAACACGGATGAGGTTTTCCAGCTTGGTTGTAAACATGATATATCAACTGCATGCTTATCTAAACACAACAAAATAACTGTTATCCCTTCACTTTAGTTGAATCCCCTTTGCATCTCACGGCTAGCCCAAATCTGGTCCAACAGTTAGATGCCAGGAAAGCCCACAGTCACTCCCTAGCTGGCCAGTGCGATGTCAGGAGGCAAGAGTCCAAACCATGGCTCTTCTTCAAAGCTTACATTTGTCACTTTAAAAGACAGGGAAAGAGAGTGGGAGAATAAGAGATAGCTGGCAGGAGTCTGTCTATAAGAAGATGTGAAGTCCCTCTCCGGAGGATAGTGCTAAACACTGCAGGCTCTTCCAGCACACAATCCTTATCCCCGCCTAAAATATTCCCACCTGCTCATGAGCTCAGCATGTTGGACCAGCATTCACTGGCTTTGGGCTTTGTCCCCTGCCTTACGCAATAGTCTCTCTCATGCCACTGACTGCAGAGGGGCTTTGACCTTAAAGATTAACAAATACAAGACACTTGAGATCTGAAACTCGGCAGTAGGTGGCAAGCAAGACGTTCTGTCATATTAGATGAATGAATTGAAAGAATGAATGAATTGTTTCATCAAGCCTGAAAAACTGAGCCAGGCGGACAGAGTTGGATTGTTACTTTGCAGGTTTGATCTTGATTATCGCGATCACAATCATGTATTTTAGCAAGGAACTTGGGCCATGTTGTTCAAGGGGTGAGTGACGGTGCAAATACATATCCAATACTTTTTGGTCAAAGTAATAGTAAACAGGCAGTATTTTAAATAGTACACAGGTTGACTATCCACAACATGAGGCAGACCATCATTTTCCACATGAGCACTAAGGCTCAGTCTGTAGCACATGAACAACTGCTAGGCCTTGGCTCTGAGAGTTTTCACATACTTAATACAGTCTGGTCAGGTTCTACTTAAGATACAGGCTGCTGGCTTCACTACTACACAATATTACTGTACCCTGTTGATCCAATCTTGGTGTACAGGATGCTGTCGCAAGTAATAGACCAAGCTCACCTGGCTCAAATCAGGCATCTCTCATCATTTATGACAAACTGCTTCCTCACAGTCAGCCTGACAGTGGGACTTTCTTTCCTATCAATGTTTATCATAGACTTCTAGGGAGATGAATTGCAAAGCAGGGTGCCTTATTTGTCACATCAGTCTCCATAAGTGAGGCAGAGACTATTTGGCGGGTGCTAGATTTGATTTACCAGGTGATAGCAGCTGGAAACACCGCAAATCTAACATGGCCTCCGTCTGTCTTGTTGGCAGCTAAGAAAATTCACCTCGCAATGGGAAGGTGTGCTAATTAAACGGCAGAAGATAAGCACACACTGACACTGCCTCTATATTCAGTGCACTGTTTCTATCTACGCATCTCCAGACAGCAATATCACAACAGAAGCCTCGCCAGTCATATCAGCTGCCTGAACTGAGCTCAAGTTTGTACCTGAAATGAATGGATATGTGGCTTTGATGGTGAGAGGCCAAAGACAATTAGAACAGACTATGAAAGGGAAAAGAAAGAAGAAATGCAAGGAGGCCGATAGCTTCAAGAGATTATTTCTAGTGGACTCACAGAAGGGAAAACATCTCCTCTGGAGTGTTCGAAGGTCAAAAGCAGAGGTATAGGTGTCAACGGCCCAGTGGAGGCACTGGCCGAAGAGTTTAGATCAAACCCTAATAAAACACAAGTGAACCAGTCAATCAAGGTCTTCAGGATGACTGGAAACAGATGTGTCTCTAGGACATTGGCCCCGAGGAGCAGAATTGGACACTCATGGTCAAAGCCATAGCCAACATATATACAAAGTTCCGCCCACGGTCAAAGGTGAAGGTTATTATAATATTTATTGAAGCTGAAGATCTCCAGAGTATGTGAGAGAACAGACACGGAGAACGTTCATGGTGCACTCATTGTTGGACAGATGGAGTAGACTATCACTGTCTGGCCAAACGGTGAGGTTTAAGACTTTGGGCATGCTGCGATCTCAGACCGAAAGCCGGCTGAGCTTCTGATTCAATATACATGAAGTTCTGGATCTGTTTACCCTTTTTTGTGTTACTGATTTCGGAACCACACACACAACAATACAGTACATATGATAACGACCGTAAGCCCTATGCACCCACCACATAGTATATATATTATATTTATATATATAATATATATATATATTGTGACGGGTAGGCTGCTTCCCCCCTTATATCATCTAACCCGCCCTTAATTCGCCGGCCCTTAGCCAGGCTCCCGACGGGAGTGGGTGGGTGAGAGAGGAGGGGCGCTGAAACAGCCGGGGCTGGCGGCGTGTGATGGGGCACACCTGAACCGAATGGAGCCTCGTCACCGCCGCTGTTAAAAGCTGAGCGCCTCTCCTCGAGAGATCGGTCTCTTCCCCCTTTGCATGCATGCTGGTGTCCTTGTGGGTCCAGGAAGGGTGCATAGAGGGATCTCCGTGCCGCCGACGATGCGAGCTACCGGACCCGTGGTCCGGACGAGAACCGCAACCCGTTACACGGCCGTCGGGCCAGGATCCGCCATAGCCCCTCCCATGCCGGGGCCAAGGGCGAGAAGGATGCTGCCGCTGGCAAAGCGCTGCACCGAGTCGCGGACGGGAGGAAGAGGGGAGTGCGTCGGCGACGGGATCGCCACTTAACTGGAACCCATCCTTCATGTCACTCCCTTCCATGCAACGAAGCACGCCAGGCACGACGAGGGAAGAGGGGACACAAAGGTTCACTGTTTATTTTGGACAGTAGAAGCCCCTTTTTCCCTGGACACTGTATTATTTATGAATAAAAGCCTCTCCGAGGCCTGACACCACACCCACTGTGTCTGTCATTTGGTCCTCCCGCCACATTGGTGGAGAATGCAGGCAAGGCGGAGCCCAGACGACACAGTGGGGAACGCCTGATGACGTCATCCCCTCTCGCCCGGGAAAAACCCTAGTGGGAAGCCAGACTGGGACGGCAGAGACGGCCTCCCCACCACAAAAGGGGTAAGTGACGTTTTCTTCCATTGTCATTTACCCTGTGGTGGGTTGAGGCTGTCGACTAAAACCCGGTTTCTCTGTCCCGGTTCCGGCGTGGGGTGAGAGGGAGAACTGCCCGGAGAGGAATCCCCACCCCGCCCGCTCCGACTGCTTGGAGCCTGGTTGAGGATGGTAGCACTCCCGTGCGGGCGGCGGCGTGACGACGGGGATGTCGCTTGGGGAGGGGAATGTGACGAGTCGGCTGCCTCACCCTAATTATCATCATCACCCCGTCCCATAATCGCCACCCTTCGCCAGGCTCCCAACAGGAGTGGGTGCGTGAAAGAGGAGGGGCGCTGAAATAGCCAGGACTGGCGGCGTGTGATGGGGCACACCTAAACCGAATGGAGCCTCATCACCGCCGCTATTTAAATGCCGAGCGCGCCACTCCTTGGGAGACCAATCTCTTCCCCGTGCATGCACGCTGGTATCCTTGTGGGTCCAGGAGGGGTGCATAGAAGGATCTCCGTGCCGCCGACGATGCGAGCTACCGGAACCGCGGTCCGGACGAGGGCCGTACCTGTTACACGGCCGTCGGGCCAGGATGCAGGGCCATCTAGTCCCTCCATGCCGGGGCCACAGGCGGGAGAAGATGCACCGATGGACAAAGCGCTGCACTCGCGTCCGCGGACGGGAGAGGGGAGTGGCGTGCGTGCCGCCGGACTCGCCCCACCTGGAACCTCCTTCATGATCACTGCCTTCCCGGCACGAAGCCCGCAGCACGACGGAGGCACCAGGTGACCTGTATTTGGAAAATAGAAGCCCTTTTTCACTGGACACTGTATTAGGTATGAATAAAAGCCTCTCGAGGCCTGACGCCACACCCCCTGTGTCTGTCGTGTGCTCGTCCCGTGACAATATATATATATATATATATATTATATATAAAACATGTTTCAGATACCCTCTTTACATCGCTTATACAGGAAGTCGGTGCTGGAGAATTCACTGTCCTCATTCAAATGCAATTGCTCACTCAATAATGTACTCTGGGACTGTAAGAACGTAGGTGCACATTGCCATCTGTGTTTGTGCACTCAAAGCCGCATAAGGGTCAGGTTGGCACTGTTCCACCCAGATTGACGGCCTGTCCTCCCAATCAAAGCTGCCGGAATATACCAATTATTTCGAAATAATTCTGCATTTTGTTACACACAAAATAATCATAGCTTAGATGCATACATTATCATCATATTCATATTCAAAGCATGGTTTTGTGTCACTTGAATAATTTCTCTCACAACATAAAACCTAGGATACAATAAATAGATATCACAGTGGGAAAGTTATTTGGTTTGCATTCTGTTTTTAAATTCAAAAAAGAAATACAGTAGATACAGGGGCTGGACAAAATAACATGAACACCTGGGAAATTGGCAGTATTACTTTATTAGGGTGTTTTACCACTATTTGCCTTTAATACAGCTCTCAACCTTCTTAGAATAGACTCATACAACTTTTGAATAGTGTCCAGTGGAATGTTGTCTATCAGAACATCTGTTAGTTGGTTTGAATAAGGGATTCTGCCTTTCACTCTTCTCTTCAAAACCATCCACAGTGGTTTGATAATATTCAAGTCAGGTGATTGGTCTAGAAGGGCAGAGTGAAGGTGTAGGGGTGCTCCAACTATCCAGGTTTTATGACCAAGACATAATTTACTGATTTATGTGTGTGGTGTGTGTGTGTGTGTGTGTGTGTGTGTGTGTGTGTGTGTGAGTGAGTGTGTGTGTGTGTATGTATGTATGTATTTATTTCTTCTTCTTCTTCCACTGTAGCCTGCACAAATTATATTAACCTCTATAATAATGGGTGTTCACATTATTTTGTTTGGTATCCTCAATAACCTCAATAACCACAAAATTAAGGACTGAGATTATAGTAAAATTAGAAATAACACAGTAAAATAAGTAAAAGAGTGAACAGAATCTCAGTTGTTTTCATGATTTCTTCATGCCATGGTGCATGCTGGGTAGTGTAGTCTTGCCTCTGATGCCACAGACAAACTCTTAGTAACTTAGAGTAAAGATATATATACCATTACGATAGTACTATGAACTGTTTGGGGTTAAATAAGGTACAACCATGTCCCTTTGAGGGTACTGCCTCAGTGACAAGCTGTTGGAATGTAATAGCTGGTTGAGCAAGGGAAGTCAAGCTATAGTTAGCAGCAAACATAGCATATGCTAGTAACCAACAATGCTAGTATTTTCAGCAGGGTAGGCAGCACATTATAGTTTGAAACCGAGACAAACAGAACTGTACAGACAAGCACATAGTGATTTTTGATCATAGTCTTTTAAGACTCTTGAGATAATTTCATTTCATTAGTCAACTGCATGATTAGCATAGCATGAAATCAGTCGTATTAGGCTGTTATTAAAACGATCTTGTCAAGGAATTTTTTTTGTTCTTGCCAAGTGCAAAATCTGTTAAATTAATTGCATGCACACAGTCCATGCATAAACAATGCACAGGAAATTATGTTCCATGCACAGGTGGCTCACTCAAGCATTTAGGTGAGACCCACATGCTCACATTAGCGGATGTTAGCACACAGGCCCAGAGAGACACGGACTACACTACATGTGCATTCCCACCTCAACGATTCTCCTCATTTCATCTGTCTCAAGCTCTATTTACAGTAATGGATGGTCCTGCATCTAGATGGCTTCCAGTGGGAAAAGAGAAAAGGATATGGTGGTGTGTGTGTGCGTGCGTGCGTGCGTGTGTGAACGAAATGGTGAAACATACAGAGTGAGAGACAACCCAGTATTCTCTGTCTCCCCCTGCCTTTACCCTTTATATTTGCAATCACTACTTGTGGAACACATACACACACACCTCTCACCTGGGTGTTACAAAGTGTAAATGTGAGAGCACATCTGCTGCTGGAGTACACATTAGCTTCTTGGAGAGATACACGGCAAACAGGGCTCTCATACCTGGCAGTAGCTTCTTCGCTAGCAGGTGGCAAACAGATGGACCAGCCAATACGCACATCACCAAGCAGGTTGTTCGTGCAAGTGCATCATATATCACACCATAGCTAAGTATATGTCCAAAACCAAATTCTGACAAGTAAAACAACAACTAAAGACAACAATAGCAACTTTCGATTTAAACAAATTTTGATTATTGTAGCTGTAAATTTATTAAAATCATCCTTTGCATGATTTTTTATATTTTTACCGCAACATGAAGAGACACAAGAGCCTCAAACAAGGACTTGAACTCAGGTCAGCCAAAAACACCACAGTTGCCCACTAGGCTATTCATAGTTTTCAGTCACGTGACTGGCGGGAGACCTGGAGGGCAAAACATCCATAGATCTGCAGCACAAGCCTGTCAATTTTCCATCTGTTTCTAAGCCGCAAATATTTAATATCAACTTTCAAAGAATAAAGATATGTGTGTTTTTTGCAATGGGCTCAATAGTAAAAACACCTTCTGCTGGGTTTTTTTTATTGTTTTTTTTTTCATCCAAATACAACAGGGCATTCTAAAACACTTAAAGTAAAAAAAAATAAAAAAAAAAAACACGGAACGCTGTAATGTACAGAAAGTGACATTAAAAGATGAAATTCAATATAATATATGTACAGTAGGTAGTCAACCAGAATGCCTGTTAATCACTCAAATGTGAAATTTGTTCACGAAATCACACTATTTGTTCTATAAAGTGAATTGTGACGTTTTTACTTGTGAATGAAGATAAAAAATAATGAAAGATATGACTAATAGTTTAATAACAATAATAATATAGCATTATAACATTAAATCTCAACTAATTACTCATCATATAGGTTAAATGCTTAAAGTTTCAGCTATTTGACTACTGTTAGAGTGAAATATTAGTGACGGCAGTGCTTGAAGAGTGGTTACTTTTTACTGTATGGTATCAGCCAGTATTTGAGGTGTGCATATTTATTTTGTCACCATTACTGTCACAGATAAAAGGTTTGAAACTTAAATTTAATAATTCAATGATGCATTCCAGGAGTTAACGTACATACTAATTATCTATTCAAAATTGTAGATCACTTTTTATGAAACCGTTATTTCATATTAGTTCAAACATAAGAGCACAGTTTTTAGTCGTTCCAGCGATTTAACTAAAGAAAAAAAAAAACTGGTGTTTTCCCCATGACACATAATCAGTAATATTTTCTAAAGAGTCAATTCTGCTGTTTTCCACGTGCAGCACGATCACTGGCAGTCATGGCCATGACTTACCATTGGACTTGACTAGGCTGCAGCATGGGCCCCGTCTTGCAGGGGGCCCCGCCTTTGCCCATTTACTTTTGTTTGATTTTTTTCAGTTATGCCTTCCGAATGATAGTTGTATTTCCACTGTGCACACAAGGGCTAAATGGGCCAGCCCCGGTTAACAGTTTGCAACTACGACCTTCGCGGCCATAATCAAACAGCATAAATTGGTATTTATGATTGTTTCACATAGAAGAAAGACACACGTATGATCGTGATGCGGGATTCATTGTCATACATGGATAATTAAACAGCGCATTACGCTTTGCACAAAAAGAGCACACATTTAGAAAGATAATGATAAATTATCATATGTTCACGCTTCATTTCTTCCCAGAGGATGATTCTATATTATATTAATGTTCCACTAAATTATGTGATCTGAAGAGTTTTGAACGCTCTCTCCTGTCTCACTGCCATCACACATAGTGGGGCAAAAATATCATCATAACGATTAAAATAATAAAAATAGCCATTGAATGAGTTTCTGGTTTTATAACATATGATATAGGAGTTATCACACAAGCAAGAGTCCTGTTTTTCCCAATATCTGCATGATCGCAAATGTACAATAAACAAGTTATTGAGAACTTCAGTCACAAAAAGTCAATTTTGCTCATACAAAAAAAAAAAACGGAAAAAAAACAGCAGAACCGTGTTTTGTTCCTCAGCGTTACACAAACCAGTAAATGATTCAATCAGGCTATAAGTACAGTCATGTTCTAAGTTAAATGAATTAGCATTTTAAATGAATCGGTGGATTAAATATTCCATTCACTCATTAAAACAGTTACTTGCTGCCTGGGGGTGTAGTTTCATATTTGAAAAAGTAGCTTATTATTTCATTTTTGGAATCTTCAATATTTTACATTAAAAATGTATATTAAACAACATAATTATGCATAATTATATAGGGTTTGTTGATAGTGATTTAAGATTGTATTAAGCCAACATGTATTTTATCCGTTGAAGATGAGAATTAGAATCTGACTAAGAGGATTATAGGCTATGACAATACATTTTTTAATAATAATAATATATACATTCTTCTTGGTTTTTTTTTGTTTGTGTTTTTTGCTCGGTTGGATTCAGGGTTTTTTTGATCTCTCAAACTGAGAGAACACATCCTGTGATTGTTTATAAGACTATTAATTTAATCACAACTTGACTAGTCTAGCAGTGTCATATTAGGTGTACTTATATGATGAAACCTCAAAGGCATATTGAATTTTTTGTTTAGTTTGTGTTACTCCATTAATGATGTTCATGTGAGGCAGTTGTAGTGTATAGGGTAGAGGGCGACGAACCTTAATCTCAAGCCCAGGGGCCCCAGGACCATAAATCCTGCCATGGATGGAAGTTAGTATATAAACATAAATAAAATCATATAACACAGTAATGCAGGAACTGCAACTTAAGTGATGAGGCCCTGATATTTTAATATACAAGTGAGATAAGAATACCTTATATAACAGTGCTTTGCTGTCGTGGGCGTGGCAAGTCATCGAAAAGGGTTACTGTCTGGCCCTTAAGGGAAAAATTAATTTGTAGGTGAGTGGTACACGCGTTGGTGCAACAGTGTAAAGGCAGTTCAGCCACTGGTTTCAAATCTGTAAACCTTTTGTAAACCGTGAAAAGGTGTCATACGTGGGGAAAGTTATAAGGTTAAGCAGGTTATACAATAGATCTATTTTTGTGTTATGTTGTATTCATTATTAGTTTTATATTAAAAATTTTGTTGCTATATAAGTCTTGTTGTTAAATAATTGAGATTAACGTGTGAGTTTAACATGAGACTTGTTTCTAATTGTCCCATCTTTTAGTTTCATTGTGTTTAGCTAAAACATGGCAGGTTTATTTATTGTATTATTTAGTGCTTTATTATTTATTTATTGCTAAAAGGGGAACTAAAATACAGTGTGCTCACATTTTCACTAAAATTAAGGAAGGAATTATTATTAAAAAAATGTTCAACGATGTCTTAATATCTAGGCATGTCATGTGCAGGAGTAGCCTACAATCTCTGTCCTGGTAAATAAGGACAGATAACAAAGTACGTCCGTGACATGTAGAAATTATTACATTTAATGTAGGAATTATTCAATGTAAATTTCAAGCATTTGTATTTGTGTCAAACATTTAATGTGATAACAATGACATTTAGCATATCCATATTGAACGTGCTTCCACTTTTAATGCACCAATGCAAAGTAAACCCCTTTTTCTTTATTTTATGGTAATATAACATATGATTCAATAATATCAATAATACTGCACACCTTTTAAATGTGTACATCTAAAATACAGTGTAGTACTATGTAGCAAAGTAAAATGTAAGCACACTGACTCACTATCTTGACAAACGCACTAAATTTGCTTGTGAATATTCATTATTTTAACCAGTTTATCTTAAATTATAGACTGACTTCAACCAATTGATCCACTACCTCAGCCCTCAACGAGCCCATCGGCAGAGAACAATATGTGAGGGAATGAGCTCCAACACGTTCCATTCAAACTTTTCAAAGTCTGTGGTTAAAGTGCCATTTAGCAGTAAAAGGCAGCAAATACACATTTCTAATGTTGAGTACCATCTGTATTGCTGATACATGCTATACACAGACAAGCAGATGAGCCCAGAAAATGAATGCAACATGTTAAATTTCATGTTAAGTGTTTTCTTTATAATTATTTTCTATTAGAAAATGCTTAAGATGGAACTTGCCTGTACACAGTATTTTTATTTTATTTTTATTTTTTTATGAGGTGTATACTGTAGTTGGTCCAATAATGTAACTTAATGCTACACTCTAAAAAATCCTGGGTTGTTTTTAACCCAAATTCTGGGTTGAGCCTTTTGGGTAATTTTTTGGGGTTATTTTTCAGTGTTTGGGTAGTTTTTGTGTTACCCAGCTCATGGGTCAAATGTAACAACCCAGTGTTTGGGTTGTTTTGCAGCCCCTGGGTCAGACATAACCCAATGTTTGGGTAGTTTTTGTGTTACTCAGATCCTGGGTCAGACGTAACCCAGCGGTTGAGTTATTTATTGTGGCGATTTTGCGTCTTCTCTTCACGAGAGTGCAGATCTAAGTGCCATCGAATTGATGCATTATTCGGTAAAATACAGGTTTGTGTACATTTTAATTTATCTATAAAATCGTTAATGTGCTGTATATCGTTCAATTTTATGCAGAGCACCATACATGCGCGTTGTGTGAATCACCTTTAACGAGTGTCACGTTTTTTTCGCGTGATGGAAAAGCCTGATCCTTTGCATTTAATAAACGATTTTATTCATAAAGATACAGAATATAATACTTTGGATGTTAAAACATGTCCTCAGAGCTGTTTATTGTATTGGCAGGTTATGGAGTCACAGCATGTTTCGGCTATAGAGTGAAACGCAGGGCGGCGGTCCATTAGCAGTTCACTGCCGAACACGACTCCAGCTCGGGCACGAGAACCAGCGCCGTTACGGTGGAAACAGAATAACAGAGAAACCAGTGGTTGTGTGGAGTATTTTAGAAAAGTTTAGAGGATTTAAATTGATCTGTAAACATTATTTAATGTATGAAGTAAAAAATAAGCTAGTAATATAGTAAAAATTAATAAACCCATTAGCTAGGTTAAATCAACCCATTATGCTGGGTTAAATAAACAACCCAATTTGCTGGGTAAATTTAAGCCAAGATGGGTTCTGTCCTATATTTACCCAGCCCTTGGGTTATTAACAACCCAAATTGGGTTGTTTTTAACCCAGTGTTTTTTAGAGTGTACATTAAGCATTTTCTTTATAATGGTTTTCTATGGGGAAAAGCTTAACGTACAAGTTAGCATCTAGCCTGTATATAGTATGCATCATCAACAAGGTATAAACTGAATTTAGTCTTTTAATATCACTGATTTGGTTAATTTTTACTTACAGTCCTGGTTAGAATTATTGGTACTCTTGATAAATGAGCAAATCAGGCTGTGCAAATACATCTGCATTGTTTATTCTTTTGATATTTCATTAAATAAATAAATCAATCATAAAATAAATCTCCATTGGCCACAATTATTGCCCCCCTTTATTCAATATTTCTTGTGACCTCCATTTGCCAGGACAACAGCTCTGAGTCTTCTCCTATGATGCATATTCTTCCAAACAGAATCTCCCTACATCCTTCAAATCCCAAAATCCAAGTTGGCGCACTATCCTCTTCAGTTCACCCTGCTAATTTACTACAGGGTTCAGGTCAGGGAACTGGGATGGCCATAGCAAAAGCTTGGTTTTGTGCTCAGTGACCCATTTTTGTGCTGATTTTGATGTTTGTTTTAGATCATTGTCCTGATGCGGTCGTGCTTCACGCTGGAGTTAACGACAGCAAGCTGCGGCAGACGGAGACGCTGAAGAGGGACTTCAGGAGCCTGATCGAGACGGTGCGCCGCACATCGCCCGCGACGACGATCATCGTGTCAGGACCGCTTCCCACGTATCGACGACGACACGAAAGGTTCAGTAGGCTTTTTGCTTTAAATGAATGGTTATTGTCATGTTGTAAAGAACAGAAACTGCTCTTTGTTAATAACTGGGAGCGTCCTAGGCTTTTTCGCACTGATGGCCTGCATCCCAGCAGAGTCGGAGCGGAGCTCGTGTCGGACAACATCTCCAGGACGCTGCGCTCCATATGATTAGTAAGTCAAATCTCAAATAACTGCTATGATGACTTTTGTTCTATCCGCTTAAATGATAGAAGTACTTGCGTTGTCCATTCTATAAAGACTGTGTCTGTTCCCCGTATAGTGAGGTCAAAATATAAATTGAATGCAGGATCTAGGAAAAAACTGATCGTGATTAAACCAGAAAAATTTTAAATAAATGAACAAAAACAATTTTTAAAGTTTGGGCTCCTAAACATTAGATCACTCTCACCCAAAGCAATTATTGTAAATGAAATGATCACAGATAACAGTTTTGATGTACGCTTCTTGACTGAAACCTGGCTAAAACCTAATGATATATTGGTCTAAATGAGTCTACTCCACCAAGCTACTCTTATAAACATGAGCCCCGTCAGACTGGTCATGGCAGAGGTTTTGCAACAATATATAGTGATATTCTAAATGTTACCCAGAAAACAGGATACAGGTTTAACTCAATCGAAATACTAATGCTCAATGTTACACTGTCAGATATGCAAAATAAATCTATCGTATCTCTTTCTCTGGCTACTGTGTATAGACCACCAGGGTCGTATACAGATTTCCTAAAAGAATTTACAGATTTCCTCTCAGACTTATTGGTAAATGTTGATAAAGCACTAATTGAGTTTTTAACATTCACATTGATAATACAAATGATGCATTAGGACTTGCGTTTACTGACATAATAAACTCTTTTGGAGTCAAGCAAAATGTCACTGGGCCCATTCATTGTTTTAATCATACGCTAGATTTAATTGTATCTTATGGAATTGATCTTACTGATATAGATGTCGTACCTCAAAGTGATGATGTTACTGTCCATTTCCTTGTATCGTGCATGCTGCTTATTACTGATATTAACTATATGGCTCCACGTTATCGTCCGTGTGCAGAACTATTGTTCCAGCCACCAAAAGACAGATTCACAAATAACATGCCTGATTTATATCAACTGCTCTGTGTACCAATAAGTACACATAAACTAGACGAAATGACTAGCAACATGGGCCCTATCTTCTCTAATACATTAGAAGCTGTTGCCCCCATGAAATTGAAAGGTTAGAGGAAAAACGTACTGCGCCATGGTACAAAAGTAATACCCATTCTCTCAAGAAAAAAACTCGTAGTCTTGAGCGCAAATGGAAAAAACTAACTTGGAAGTTTTTAGAATTGCGTGGAAAAACAGTATGTCCCGCTATAGACAGGCTCTAAAAGCTGCCAAGACAGAGCATATCCACAAACGTATAGAAAATAACCAAAACAATCCAAGATTTTAACAAATAACCAGACGCCACCCGATCTTAATATTCCCTCACAGTTTAATAGTAAAGACTTTATGAATTTCTTCACTGATAAAAAACATCAGAAATACAATAACAAATTTAAATTCTACAGCGTCTAGTACTTCAGCTTCATTCATCACACCCAAAGAAAAACTGCAGAGCTTTACAAATATAAGACAAGATGAGCTAAATAAACTTATCACTGCATCAAAACCAACAACATGCCTGTTAGATCCAGTACCCACTAAATTACTGAAAGAGTTGTCACCTGTAGCAGAAGAAACGCTTCTCAATATTATTAACTCATCATTATCTTTAGATCACGTCCCAAAACCACTCAAGCTGGCAGTTATTAAGCCTCTTATTAAGAAACCACAACTAGATCCTAGTGAACTGGCAAATTACAGACCCATCTCAAATCTTTCTTTTATGTCTAAAATTTTAGAAAAAGTTGTGTCTGCTCAATTGTGCTCCTTCCTGCAAAAAAATTATCTCTATGAAGAATTTCAGTCAGG
Source organism: Sinocyclocheilus anophthalmus (assembly GCA_018155175.1). NCBI lineage: Eukaryota > Metazoa > Chordata > Actinopteri > Cypriniformes > Cyprinidae > Sinocyclocheilus > Sinocyclocheilus anophthalmus. The sequence goes on along the minus strand of JADLZN010008562.1, from coordinate 95,405 downwards.
TTTCAGGCCCCACCATAGCACAGAAACTGCACTTGTTAAAAATACAAATGACTTGCTTCTTGCGTCAGAACAAGGCTGCATCTCATTGCTAGTTTTAATTGATCTTAGTGCTGCGTTCGATACTATAGATCATGACATACTCATAGATCGATTACAAAACTATCAAGGGCAGGCTTTAAGATGGTTTAGATCCTACCTGTCCGATCGCTACCACCTTGTTCATTTAAATGGAGAGTCATCTCAGTTATCACCAGTAAAATATGGAGTGCCACAAGGATCTGTCCTAGGTCCTCTGCTATTTTCGATATACATGTTGCCCCTTGGTAATATTAATAGAAAATATGGGATTAGTTTCCACTGTTATGCCGATGATACTCAAACTATATATCTCAACAAGACCGGATGAAACTTATAAATTATCTAAGCTAACAGAGTGTGTGAAAAATGTAAAAGAATGGATGACCAAAAATTTTCTCCTATTAAATTCGGATAAGACAGAGATAATACTTATTGAACCAAAAGACAGTACAACGAATCTCGTGTATTACAATTTGCAACTAGACGGATGTACGGTTACTTCCTCTACAGTCAAAAATCTGGGTGTTATATTAGATAGCAACTTGTCTTTTGAAAATCATATTTCCCATGTTACAAAAACAGCATTCTACAATCTTAGAAACATTGCCAAGTTACGAAAAACATGTTACCTGTTTCTGATGCAAAAAAAAAAGCTAGTTCATGTATTCATGTCCTCTAGACTGGATTATTGTAATGCACTACTAGCTGGTTGTCCTGCATCTTCAGTAAACAAGCTACAGGTAGTCCAAAATGCAGCGCTAGAGTCCTTACCAGGTCAAGAAAAGATGATCATATTACCCCAATTTTACAGTCTATGCACTGGCTAACTATTAAGTTCCGTATCAGTTACAAAAAATTATTACTTGCCTATAAGGCCCTTAATGGGTAGCTCTGTGTACTTAACTAGTCTTCTACCACGCTACAATCCATCATGTTCCCTAAGGTCGCAAAATTCTGGACTTGTGGTAGTACCTAGGATAGCAAAGTCCAATAAAGGAGGTAGAGCTTTTTCGCATTAGGCTCCCAAACTCTGGAATAGCCTTCCTGATAACGTTCGGGGTTCAGACACACTCTCTCTGTTAAATCTAGATTAAAGACACATCTCTTGGCCAAGCATTCAAATAATGCATAATCTTTTACTGCAGTTATATCTAAACAAATGCACATTATTATTCTTTAGTTTGGGTTAAACAAATCAATTTTGCTTGTTGGAACAGCAGCTACGCTAATTATTTTTGTATTTGTTTCTCTGTTTTTTGCCAAGGGATGTAACTAGGATTTACACAAGCTCATTCTGGATCCCGAACACCTGAGAAGAGATGATGCAAACCCCTCAGAAGACCTCAGGATGATGCCAACCCTGAACAACATACAGAAATACCACATTTTGCTATAAGTTTGATTACATCATATAATAACTGCTGTTAATATTGTTCATCGTCTGTTTTATTACGTCTTAAATTGATTTTTCCGTACTGCTGGTTCGTCTGGTCAGAGGAGAACTGGCCCCCCGACTGAGCCTGGTTTCTCCCAAGGTTTTTTCTCCATTCTGTCACCGATGGAGTTTTGGTTCCTTGCCGCTGTCGCCTCTGGCTTGCTTAGTTGGGGACAGTTATTTTCTCCTCCTACCTCTCTCCCTCTCTTCTCTCTCTCTCTCTCCTCTCTCTCTCTGCGCATGCAGGCGTTTGTGGAGCGTGTGTGAGAAGATAAGTGAGTGTTATTAGGTGAGTGTACTTATTTATTTATTTATTTATGTATTTATTTCACTTCTAGTTTTGTTTATTTGATTTGGTGTTTGTCTTGTGTGTGTTTTGTTCGTGCTGCCTGCTTTCTTAGCTCGGGTGGGAATGGGCTTGATTTCCTCACACGGCATCATGGAGTCAAAATTGTGTCCGTGGCGAGTATGGAGGCTTGCTGTCTGGGTGTAGGAGAAGTTGTTGGTCATCAGAACATTCTCTCTGCATCCAGAATGAATAATGCGACCGTAATTTTCTTGAATACGGTGGAAAGAGCGAATGAGGTGGTTGCGCGAGGAATTATCATCGAGGACATGCTTACACCTGTTTTGCCTCTGATATTGCCGTCAAAAAAGTCACAATATCGAATATCCCTCCTTTCCTTAGTGATGATATTGTGACACAAGCACTTTCACGCTATGGAAAGTTGGTTTCACCGATCAGGAAGATTGCGATCGGGTGCGAGTCTCCTTTATTGAAACATATTGTTTCATTTAGGGGATTCGCTTTTATGATAATCAAAGATGACGCGGAACTGGACTTGGCACTTCATTTTCGTGTGGATGAGTTTGAATATGTAGTGTTTGTAACTACGGATGATGAAAGATGAAATGCTTCGGATGCAATAAGTCAGGCCACTTAATCCGTTCATGCCCTGACAAGGGTAACGCAGCTGGAGGTAGTAAGGACAGTGATGCAAGTGAGGTTGATAGGCCTACTGTTAAACCGTCTGAGGTCGGTCCGGCCGAAGCACTGCTGACCGCGGATAAACTTGCTGGGGAAAGAACATCGGTCGTGGGGCCTGTGGAAGCTGGATCGATCTCAACAGCATCAACAAGTGAAGGTAGCGATGCGTCAGAAACTCCTCTGAATACAGAAGCTGGATTGTTGAACAGTGATGTAGAAAATGTGAGGGAAGAAGATGTGTCTGAGGTAGAAGCAGAAAATAAGATGTTCAAGGTGCCAATAAAGAGGAAAAATGTGGAAAAGATCAGTAGTGCAAAGTGTTTTAAAAAAGGAGAAGTGCTTGAAGAACAGAAGGAGTCAGAAAGGGAAAGTGAAATGTCTGATTCCAGTATAGTGTTGTCGCAGACTGAAGGGTTAAGTAGAAGCTACGATGTTGAGGACATAAAACGGTTTCTTAGCATCACAAAAAACAAAAGAGGTGTGATTATAAAGGAGTATTTCCCTGATCTAAGGCAGTTTTATGACAAAGCTAAAAGTCTAATAGCAGAAGCGTGCCTTTCAAACAAGGAAGTTTACCGGTTGAAAAAGATTGTGAGGAAGGTTGGTATGGATTTAAATGAAGATGAGGATTAAGAATATTAGTATTTTGGGTTTGCTTGTGTTTTTTTGGTGTTTTATTTATGTCAGTATGGCTGAAGTACAGATTGTCTCCCTGAATGTTAATGATGCTAGAGATTATAGGAAAAGAGCTGAGCTGTATGAAATCATCAAGCAGAAAAAGTTAGATGTGACGTTGATTCAGGAGACGCATAGTGATGTGAACAATGTAAATGATTGGATGAAGGAATGGGAAGGGTTATCTTTTTTTTAGCCACAACACCACGTTAAGTGGAGGAGTAGCAATCTTGTTTGCAAAAACTTTTAACCCAATCTCGTACCAAGTTGAGGAGCTTTTAAAGGGTCGACTTTTAAAAGTGAGAGCACAAGTGGAGAATTATACTATACCCAACTCAATCATTGATAGGATGTTGTTTTTAGACACACTATGTTCTGTTTTACAAGATGCTTCTAATGATGATTATTTATTTTTGGGAGGTGATTTTAACTGGACAGTGTGTAATTGTGACAGAAATCACATTGAACCCCATATGCCTTCAAGGAAACGTCTTATTCAAATAATTAATAAGCATGAGTTAACTGATATATGGAGGTTTTTTCATGAAGACAAAAGACAGTATACTTGGTCACATGCACATGACAATGTTTTATCTTTGGCAAGACTGGATAGATTTTATGTGTTTAAGCATCATGCTGGTATTTAAAAAAATTGTTGTATTTTTTCTGTTGGTTTTTCAAACCATTGTATGGTACAATGTTCTTTCATTTTAAATTATGTCAAGCCTAAAGTGTGTATTGGCATTTTAATTTAACTTTGTTAGATGATAAGGATTTTATACGCACTTTTAATTTGTTTTGGGCTGATTACAGAACAAAAAAATCATCTTTTCAATCAATACAAAAATGGTGGGATTTTGGAAAAATACAGATTAAACAGTATTGTCAGCAGTATTCTCACTACAGCACCAACGTTTTAAATCAGTCAATGAAAGACTTAGAGACGGACATAATTACAATACAGGAATTGGCAGAATCAAAACAACAAGGTTTTTTGAAAATTCTTTCTAAAAAAAGAATCAATTGGCAAAGCTATTAGGGGTTAAAACACAGGGGGCTTTGGTCCTGTCAAGATTTGTAAGTCTTGACCAGATGGATGCACCTTCAAAGGTTTTTTTCAATCTTGAAAAGAAAAATGGACAAAAAAGAATCATTCACGCTTTGCGATTTGAGAAAGGATTTCTGTTGTCCAATCCTGTAGCGATTAGGAGGAGGGCAATTGGTTTTTATGAGAAACTGTATAGAAGTGAATTAGGACCAGACAGTATCAGTGAGAGTGTTTTCTTCAAGGATTTGCCAAAGCTGTCTGATGAAGCTAATGCAGAGATTTCAGGTGTGCTCAGCCTGGGAGAACTGCATAAAGATGTTCAGAGCATGGAATCCGGAAGGGTGCCTGGTATTGATGGAATACCAATAGACTTCTACAAATGTCTTTGGGATGTTTTAGGGGAGGACCTCTTGGAAGTACTCAATGGTAGTTTGGACGAAGGTCTTCTACCTTTGAGTTGCCGGAGAGCAGTCCTAACCCTCCTTCCCAAAAAAGGAGACCTCACAGAGATCAAAAACTGGAGGCCTGTTTCACTTCTGTGCAGTGATTGTAAACTTCTTTCCAAGATTTTAGCAAACAGATTATCAAAACGTATGAATAAGGTGATTCATCCGGACCAAACCTATTGTGTCCCCAAGAGGTCAATTTTTGACAATATTTCCCTCATTAGGGATATATTTGATGTCTCTAAGTTATCAAATAGTGACATTGGTTTGATTTCGCTAGATCAAGAAAAAGCATTCGACAGGGTTGAACATATGTACCTATGGGAAACGCCAAAAGCTTTTGGTTTTAGTAAAAGTTTTATAGATAAAATTAAAGTTTTATACAGTGATGTTGAGAGCATACTTAAAATTAATGGTGGCTTATGCACTCCTTTTAAAGTTTTTAGAGGTGTGAGGCAGGGATGCCCTCTCTCTGGTATGTTATATTAATTAGCAATTGAACCTTTTTTAGAACAATTAAGAAAAAATGTACAAGGTTTTAATGTGCCAATGTTTGGAAAGAGTATAAGTCTCTCTGCATATGCTAATGCTGTTTTAGTGTTTGTTAGCCAACAGAGTGATGTTACAGTTTTAATGAGTGTACTGGATGATTTTAAAAAACTGTCTTCTGCTAAAATTAATTTGTCAAAAATGAACATTAATGGAATGCCTACTTTTTATCGGAATGTTTTTAAAGTTTGGAACTTGTTCAAAGTACAAAGAGAATAACACTTTGAATCTCTTTACTGGCTCCTTGAGGGAACCACTAATATATGGAGCACGCTTTGATTTAGCACAAAATGACTGTACAATTCCTGGACTCACTGAAACACTTGTTGCTTCCAAAGTATGCACAATGGGGAGTCTAGTTAATTTATCTGGACCAGTTTTTGAGAATGTGGAAAGAGTTGCTACGAGTCTGAAGATCAAGTCAAGACGATTTGTTTTTCATTTACTAGAAAGATGGAAAAAAAAGACTCACTTCCGATGAACTGAAACTTTTATTGGACCACTGTGAAGGAAAAAATGTGCCTAATGAAGAAGATGTTTTATCTGATTTTATTATTTTACCTGTTTTAGATGATGTCTCAGGAATGTTTTTAAGCTCTGGAAAATCCCTATGTCTTAATTTTTTTTTCAAGTAATGGTAAATCTTTTTATAAAGTGTGTGTTTTTGTTTTTAACAAAAAAAATCACTTGATAAAAGGGTTGACACACCATGGCGTGATGTTTTAAAACTGGATGATGATGTAAAACCAGAATGGAGGTCATTGTATAAGCCACCTTTAAGCAAAAGAGTTGGGGACATACAGTGGAGACTTTTACATGGTGTGTTAGCAGTTAATGCCTTTATTTCAGTTTTAAATTCTGATGTTACTGCAGAGTGCCCTTTTTGTTTTAAGAGAGAAACTGTTTTTCATGCGTATATGGATTGTTTTAGACTAGAAAGGATGTTTGGGTTATTACATAATTTATTTGATAGTTTTAATGAATCTTTTTCTATAAACGTATTTATTGCTGGTTTTAGATATGTTAGAAGAAAGAGGTTTATTTGTCAGTGTTTAAATTTTATTATAGGTCAAGCGAAACTGAGCAGGAAAAACAAGATAGAGCTGGATGTGGATCAGGATATTAATACTCTGTTTTTAGCCACCGTTAAATCCAGAATTCTTATTGATTTTAATTTTTATACATCCATGGATGACGTTTTTACTTTTGAAACGAAGTGGTGTAAGAATGATGCTCTGTGCTCTGTTATTGATGGAAAAATATATTTTTCTCTTTTACTAATGTAAAAAAGGTTTTTGTTTTACTTTTGTTTTCCTTGTGGTATTAAAAGGTAAATGTAAAATGGTAAATGTTGATTTGTTGAAAAAGTGTTTTATGTGAAATTGTATGTTTTTTTTCAAAATTCAAAATTATTTTTCTAAATTCTAGGTCCTCTTGACTACAGACAGAAAGACAGAAAAGGCTGCAGAAAGATAGAAGCTGCCACTTGACACATCTCAGATTCTGAGGCCATCCCACTGATGAAAAATAATGTCAACTGTCTCGATGTGTTTGCCTAAGAGACCAAAAGTATTTTCAATCTTAATCTCTGTAGAATAGTATCGAAAGCGACTGAAAGGACATAAGGGCAACTGAAAGAGAAAAAATGACTATTGTTATGTATAATAAACTACATGGGGAAATGAATGCAGACACATGGATGCTGCACTTATATGGGCCCTGTCCTGCTACAACAGCTTCCACTCTTCTGGAAAGACTTTCCACTACACTCTTAAAAATAAAGGTGCTTCAAAAGGTTCTTCAAGCAATGCCATAGAAGAACCATTTTTAGTTCCACAAAGAACCATTCAGTCAAAGGTTATTTAAAGAACCATGTCTTTCTTACCTTTTTATAATCTCAAGAACCTTTTTTTCGCCACAAAGAAGCTTTTGTGAAACAGATGTTAAAGCTTCTTTATGGAAGCAATTAGACAAAAAGGTTATTCTATGGCATCGTGAAGCACCTTTATTTTTAAGAGTGTAGATGTTGGAACTTCTGCAGGCATTTGCTTCCATTCAGACAAAAAAATCAAAAAATGAATCAAAGCTCTTGGACCTAAAATGTATTGATTCAACATTCACAACTCTCTTGACAGACAGAAATGAAGGGTTTGATGAATGTATAAAGAACATTTTAAGAGAGAGAGAGAGCGAGAGAAAAAAAAAAAAAATGTAATATGCAAACGTCAAAATGTGTTAGTTTACAAATCATGCACTATGGTAACAGTGTTTTGGGTCATAATATACTATGGACCTTTTTCACATTTCCGGGTTTCTCAGCAGCGGAAGTCGTCATAGTTGAGTTAACATGAAGAGCAGTGAATGGGAGAGTACCACAAATATATTTTTTGCTTTCCCATTTGCTCAAATATCAAAATAAAAACTCCAGAATAGCTTTTAATAAAAAAATTAGAGAGAGTGATAACGGCAGTCAGAAGAGAGAACGATGTCAAATTTACTATCCCTCCCATAGATGCTACATTAGAAAAATCCTCGCATTAGTCTTAAATGTTTTTTTTTTTTGTAATTTGATGCCAGTAGATGTATAATATGTACATTTTCTAATTTGGCTCCATTTTAGTGATTTAACTGCCTTAACTTGACCTCAAAGTAGTGGTGAACTTGATCCTTCGTGTTGCCGTTTTGCTTAAACCTAATTATACACAAACTGCTTACTGTTACCTATAAAATACCTGCTGAAATGTTGTTATGAACGTGACTGTCAGCAAAAAGGTAAACACAAATTATAGAAGTTTAAGTATAGGAAATAAAATGTTAAATTCAAGACAGTCTGTAACTTTACTCTTGTCAAGTGAGGAAAGGAATCTGTGTAAGTTATTCTAAAAAAAAAAAAGCTTCACAAAAGTGTGTGTGGCGCACTTTCTGATGCCCAGACATTTGTTTCAAACTTTCAGGCAGAAAATCAATTTTGGTTCACTGATTAAAGGTTGGATAAAAGACAAACAGCGCATTGAAAGTCACTGAGCTATTTGGCCACATTTTACTGAAAATGTTTGTTTGGCTATATGGCTGATGTTATTCACCTGTTAATGATGGGTGCAGCTGAAATACACAAACATGTTAGTTAAAAGTGGGTGTCTGCATTCGTTGACTCTGTAGAGTATAATTATATCCAATTTAACAAAGATAAAGTTTCCCTTGAATTCTTGTGGTGCAATTAATTCTGCATGTCCTTGGCAATACTAATTAAAATTTGATAGTCCAGCTTGACAAAGTGAGCAGAGATATAAAGACGTTGACAGCCAATCAATAGTACAAGACAAAAGTGACATTAACATTATCTATTGTGGTGCATTAACCTCATTAGTCATGTGACTAGAACAGTGCACTGCCAAGGGTGACAGGTTAGCACGATCCCATTAGCCTCTGCTGGTAGATACTGGTAGGTACTAAAAAGCCTCTTTGAAATCAATTGCATATGCTGATGGAATAACATTTTATTGTAGTAGTATTGCCCTAATGTCATTGTTACTAGTTTAACTAGGTCCCATGAACAAAGAAAGCACATTTCAAACCACATAATCCAGAGGGGTCCTGTGCCAGCCAAGCAACTGCCATTGAGATGAAACGGAATGCTAATATGCTCATTCCACCAGGTTGTCTTGCAAAACAGCTCTCTTTCTTTCTCTTTCTTTCTTTGTGTCTCTATCTGTTTCTTTCTCTCTTTTATCCTCCTCTCAAGCATTGGGTCAGTTTTTGATACGGCTGTGATCTGGCATCATGGATAACACTGATAAGAACTGGACCTCTATCAGGGAATAATTAACACTATCGCAGTGCCAGGAGGGCTTGGCAATATGGCGGCCATCTTAATGACTTCTAAACATAAAAGGCATCAGCTCAATCCATGTCAGCACAGGGTTTTATTTTTCTCCAACTTCTTCTCATTAATTATTCACTCTGGGGTGTGTTTGATTCATTTATTTATCTGTGAAGGCAGTAATTAGGCTTTATTGTGTGTTTGCAGTGGACAGTGGTCGAACTTGGTATTGATCTTTTTCTTCTGAGGCTCTGCATTTGTCTTTCACAAACTCTCAAGGCACCACAAGGCCATTCCAAGGATAGGAGAACTACAAAAACTGTGTGGTAACTGTGGGTAGTTGCTGTAGTGTTGCTACAATGTTTTCATCTTTATTTATTTACTTACTTACTTGCTTACTGGCCCACATCGGAAGACCTTTTGTTAATTTGTCTACTAAGAATGCCCCAACAGTAGACTCATGAAAATATTACCACTGCAGTGACATTTCCACAGTATTTCACATAATTTACCTTTGATAGCATTCTGTAGTAGAAATGACGGCAGTGGAAATTACATTTGGAACATTTCTGGTATAAAATGTTAGACATCTTTGTATTTCTATGTCTATATATATATATGTTTAATAATTATGATTTTAAAAAAGGTCATAACGTACACCTCGTTTTACTACTCATCGCATCGTCTAGTAACGGCCTCGCCGTCTAAATTAAAACGAAACAATCAATAAAATGTATACATAAAACATGTGAATAACAAGAAATTATAAATGATGAGGGCACTGAAAAAAGATTTCCAATATGGTTTTAACATGACCTTTACATTAAACATTGACTTTGTGTATAAATCTGGATATTTAGCTGGTGTGGGTACAGTATGCCATTCTGGGATGTCAGTTTAATTAAATAGTTTTAACAACAAATAGGACAACTCTCCACAACAAGCCACATAAATCATGTATGCCCATAGCATACACATTACAGAATGAGGCCAAACTGTAATACTTATGTTTAGCAGTTTGCTAAGCTTCCGAAACCTACAGGTAAATATAAGTATGAGCAACAGTAATATTGACACTCAAGGGCGTCGCTAGAAGGAGGAAAGGTGGGACTGATTCCCAGGTTTCCTACCAATTTTCTGGAGAAAACACATTTAAGCATGACACTCTGCACTCCTAGAAATAAAATCAAATGTGTATAAATCCGTTTTTAAGTAACTTTATTTTCAGCCTGCGCACTTGCTGAATTTGTTTAGGGATATATAGGTCTGTGTGTATTAGGACGGCTTCATAAATCAGTAGTCAAACAAGGATGTAATCACTACTCGCACAGGCGTCATGCCCATTCAAAGTGAGGGGACACGTGCCCCCTTAGATTTTTGAGCCAAGTGGATTTGGAATGCAGCTTCTAATAGACAAAAATAGACTTTCATTTTTCAATATTTAAAGGGGTCATATGATGCTTTTTTAAAGATCATTATTTTGTGTATTTGGTGTAACAGAATATGTTGACATGCTTTAATTTTCAAAAAACACATTATTTTTCAAATACTGTACATTATTGTGGGTCCTCTATGCCCTGTCTCTCTCAAACACGTCGTTTTCAACATAGCCCCCTCCTTTGACAAGCGCAGTCGGCTCTGATTGGCCAGCTGACCCAGTGAATTTTGATTGGCCGAACACCGCAAGCACTCATCAGAAATGTAACACCCCTTACCATAATCACGAACTTTCATCTTTCAAAATAGATGTAAAGACAGAGCCTGAAAGGGGAATAGAGTCGCGTGACAGACAGTGATGAAGTTGGTATGTGTTTGCCGTACACAAGCCACGGTTAAGACAGCTGACTCCACTGGGATCATCTCTCTCTCTCTCTCTCTCAACTCACACACGCGCTCACCGCACCGTCACTCCACGCACTCCGCACGTCACACACACACCCACACACACGATGCGCAAAACTCCGCGTTTGAACAGTCAATAGCAAATACTTAAAATAATAACAAAACAGTAGCTGATTCAGAAGCTCCAGATTGTCATAGCAAAGTCGGAATTACCTCCTCTCTTAGGTTCACGAAATGGTCGTCCATAATATGCATTGCTGTTCTGTTGTAAGTGATCTTAAAGATTCCTAAATTCATCTACTTTTGGAAGGCCAAATAAAGTTATTTTGCTTTCGCTTAGAAACACACAGTGTCTCCCTGACATTGCTGCTTCAACACTAACTGCGTTTACTGAAACCACGTCTTATTTCTTTGCGTTCACATTTGGGCGGCATTATGCAAATATTTCAACATAGTGAGGTAGATATGTGGGGGCATATTAGAACGAGCCGTTTTAGGGGGTGTGGCAGAGTCTTAACTTTGTTAAAGTATATCTCTTTGGTTTTGAGACTTAGTCTTTGCAACATCAGGGATCTTATCTATGGCATAATCCGCTTGTAACACTCCAAAGAGAAAGAAAACTTGAAATTCGCATCATATGACCCCTTTAATACAATCACACTGGCGTGATTAGAACGTTCAGTGCGTCGTATCATCAGCTGCTAAATTCAAATCTGTGTTTGCTGACTGGCGCTGAGCCAGAGACAGGTCTCTGTCAAATGAGCTAGGTTTTTACAGAACTGTGCATTATAACCAATCACACACAATCCTGTTGAGCTTATGAGTGCATTGACCAATCAGAGGTGTTCAAATGAGTCATCGCTAAAATGCCGGTGTTTTCTTCACTAGCTCGCTGATTGAATACCTCTTCCTGGCGAATTCTCTCGTCAGAAACAACAAAGTGCAAATGTGTGTACAAATCTGTAGGATATTAATTTCATAGTGTGAACAGCTTCAGTGATTTTAATGGGAGATTTTGAGAGCGCTTGAACTCTAAACTGTCAGTGAAAATGTTCTTTGCTCTCTTTCTGTACAATGAAAGTGTTATGATTAGTAGCCTAACTTGCAATGTTTTTATTCATATTAACTTTCAATGTTAAATTCACATTAAATATAAAGTCGTCATATTCACATAGTTATGGTATGACACCCATATCTGTTACTTAAGTAAATAGACAGGTTTTTATGCATAGTTAATAGACTTCATTATTAGGTTACTTTGACCATCGTCCACTATAGATCAACAGCTATAAAGGTGAGAATCAAGATATTTCATGATATAGTTAATGCGTTTGGAAATGTTTCGAATAAACAGGAAAAAATAAATAACTGTGCTGGTGGCTGCTGTGGATCACATGACGTCCCCACCCCCCCCCCCCCCCAACTCGGTCCCCCTCAAAAATAATGAGCGCATGACTCCCCTGACTACTCGCACAGATTTTTTCTTTTTCATATGATATTGCCCATCTGGAAAAGAGCTCAGAATCATATTGACAGCTTAAACCGTAACACACTAAATGGTACTGCTGTAATGCATTTATATAAAGTGTCAATCACAAAACTATACTATTTTCTTTACTAAGAACAAGTTGTTAATTCAGTTTTTTTTTTCATTTTTCTTTTAGGACTATAATTGATGAGCTATACGAGACCTCTCGGTTTCCTTTGCCAGGGTTTCTGCCATCCTGACCAATCACGTCACATAACGGTGACACATTCACCTGACAATATGGCATTGGCATTGATTAGCAGTCGCCGCCAGCGGCCTCTGGGGCAATATATCCAGAACCTCATTGGAATATTCATTGGGCTACAAAATCGATGGATGACTTGTGAAATATGAGAGGATTTAGCTGGATCCCAAACGTATTTCCAGTATGCACTTTTTGCCTAATTAGAGGCACAGATATGTTTTCTCCTTTCACCCACTGCCTGCCATTTCCAGTGTAGGGCGACTACGGTTAAAGCAAGAAAGCTAACTGCATTAGCATCAATTTACTGCTTTGGCAAAGGACAGCTGTGTACCACTAGGCATTAGTGCTACATGTGAAAAAAGATGTCTTGATTTTGTGAGTAGTATGTGCTTTGTTTTGTTTTGTATGTGGGGGTGTACAGTTTCACATCTCCCCGGTTTTGTCACATGCATTTTTTTATTCCTGATAATGTGCTGTCATGTTGTGCGTATACCTGAAGAAAGGGGAGACCAATGCGTGGTTCCCTTTCAGTTGGTCACTATGAGTCACGTCATTCGAAATGATGCACAGCAGACACTGAATCAAGTTTGGCAGACTTATTTTTCACCTACTGTACACATTGCTCTTATTGTTAATTGTTTAGTGTTAAGGAAACTGGAGTTCCCGTTCTCGGTCACCTTTCGGTCACTCTCGACGTGAATTGGGATCTCGCTTTGAGAGACCAATCTACTTCGAGTGTAACTAAACGAGCCAATGTGCATTGGCATGCAATTATTGCATCCAGCTGCCGCTGATCACAGCTTGAGCATAAAAAGGCAGTCGGTGCAACACATACCAGGTTTTCGCTGAGGAGCCACGACAACATCGTTCTGCTCCAATCCGTTTCCTTCAGGAGCTACCGTTCAACGCTCTTGGAAGCTTCTGGTGTTGGCGGAAGGCGCTTCAGCTGTGGTCGTTCCTGTGTTGAATGGGTTGCACACTTCAGGCTGCACTACCCCCTGTCGTGCTGTAAATGGCCGTTTCCCCTGTGCGTCTCAGCATGTAAAAGAGTATTTCCCTAAAAGAGCAATTTATCTAAAAGATTACAATAAGTGGGTGCGTCTTTGTAAAGACGACGTATCATCTTTTTAAAGATGCCGTTTCACCGGTGCGTTTCTGGATGCGGTCGTTACCAGGCTCGGGATGATGACCCGTGCAGGAAGATGACTACATCTTGGAGCTGTGGGTCAGCTTCCGTTTCCTTCAGGGGGGCGAGCTCCATTGCCTCTGCCACCTATCTACATCCAGGCTTGTACTACTTACTTCGTGCCGTACTGGGCTTTTCTGAGGGTTACAGTGGTGTCAACCCCGCAGGCAAAACCACAGCGCGGCCGGGACCATCTCTCCTGCTATGCTTTGCACAAGGTTGAAGCCGCCAAAGGAACGCGCTGGGCACCCCTTTAAAGAGGACCATGTAGCCTTCGTGCTTCCTACCGCGACTGGATGTGGATCACTGCACGGAGGAGAGCTCTCTGGAGAAGAAGACTTCGGCTGCGCTGCCACACACGCCAGACGGTGGCACGGCCTGATCGGATCCAGATAGGTCGAGCTGTACTTTCCCGGGCCCGCCGAGAGGGTAGGCTCGAGTGGAACCCCACCGCGTCCCCGGGCCCTCGCGGTTTGGGACGATAGGGTTTCTCGGGTGGTTCGCGGTGAGTTCTCAGCGCCACCGCGCCGTCAATGCCTTTCTTCCCGGATGTGCATGAGGAGCTCAACAGGTTGTGGACGGCACCTTTTTACTGCTGGAAACCGATCTGCTGTTTCCTCCTCCCTCACCACCCTCGATGTTGGGGCAGCTAGGGGGTTACAAGGGTCGCTCCGGTGGAGCGGTCGGTTGCGATGAAAGTGTGTCCTAATACCGCCTCCACCCCGCAGGGCGAACCGTGCCTCCCCTCCCGGGCCTGTAGGTACTCGACTGGCCTGTCCGTCGATGCTTATAACGGCCCCGTTGAGAACTTTCCTGCGATGTCTCACTTGTGGTCCAGGAGCGCCATCTTGGCGTGGTCTGGTTGGATATGATGGACCCGACAAAGTTCGTTTCCTAATGCCCCTTTGTCTCAATCTGCCTCTTTCGGTGATGCGGTTGAGACTTGACCTCGCGACTCCCCACCAACACCGGAACTCACTCATCCTCCTCCTTCGCCAGCTGGCAGCAGCGGGCGGTTTCAAGAGTGTCAACAAAGGCCCTTCTCACGCACCCTCTGCCAACCTGTGGGACCATGTAAGTGTTGCACCGCACACTCAGACCCCTCTCCGGTCCGCTCACAAGCCGCCCGAGTTGGGTCCCTGCGTTCCACCTCGCTGCACCACTGCGGGTACGGCGGTGGTTCCGTTGGTCCCACTTGCACGGTATCTGGGTGCCTGGCTAGCGCTACCCAGCCCGTCTCACTGGCTTCTGTGGACCATCAGCCTCGGCTTTGCAATTCAGTTCGCCTGGCGTCCCCCCAAGTTCAACGGCATCCGCTTCACCACAATGAAGGCGGTCGATGCTCCTGTCTTGCGTGTGGAAATCGCAGTCCTACTGGCGAAGGATGCGATAGAGCCGGTCCCTCCAGCCGATATGAGGATGGGGTTTTACAGCTCCTACTTTATTGTACCCAAAAAAGGCGGTGGGTTAAGACGAATCTTGGACCTGCGTGTCTTGAACCGGGCCCTTCACCGGTTACTGTTCAAGATGTTGACACAGAAGCGCATCTTCGGATGTGTCCATCCCCGAGATTGGTTTGCAGCGATCGAGCTGAAGGACGTGTACTTTCATGTGTAGATCCTTCCGCGTCACAGACCATTTCTGCAGTTTGTGTTCGAAGGATGGGCATACCAGTACAAGGTCCTGCCCTTCGGGCAGTCCCTGTCTCCCCGTGTCTTCACGAAAGTCGCGGAGGGGGCTCTTGTTCCCCTCAGAGAGCAGGGTGTTCACATTCTCAACTATCTCAACTTATACTAGCCAGTCTCGAGATCAGTTGTGCGAGCACAGGGACCTGGTGCTCCGGCGCCTCAGCATGTTGGGTCTTCAGGTCAACTGGGAAAAGAGCGACGCAGAGGATCTCTTTTCTCGGTATGGAGTTGGATTCGGTCGAACAGACAGCACGCTCAAGGACAGGACAGCGGTCCCACTGAAACTATTTCAGAGGCTACTGGGGCCGTATAGCAGCTGTAGGGCTTCTGTACCACTCACCCACCATTTTTAATTTGATTTAACAAATCAATTATTCATTAGATTACACAATCGTCACAGTCCCCTCCCCATAACTGAGGCCGGATGTCTGCCACCGGCCCCCCTGGTTCCATGGTAACCCTGAAACCCGATACATTTACGACCTCCTGGATTTTAGGTGAAGAAAATCGCTTCCTTGTCCATAGGGAAAATCCACAAGGGAATGACTTTTCTTTGCTAATTAATTAATAGAAAAACCTTTCTTTGAATGAACACACATGACCGTCAGGTCATTGTGTATATTATTGTCATCGTGTATTTTGTCTTTGAGATTGTATACTGTTTTATGCAGGCTTATGATCGAAACACTCCTGTCAGCTTACATATATATAACCCTACCATGTTTAGTATCTATGAATTAGTATTCGGATGATCTAATTGAGAGTGTATATTGTATGTTTATACCTATGCAACATATTAGTGTTCTAAGAATATTTTATTAGTTTGTGCATCCACACCCCAAGCGGATTACATTTGCAAGTTACCATGCCCTCACACAAAGGGTCGTAGAACCCTCCAGCAATTGCAACCTCCCGCTTGGAATTTCTGCCTTTCTCATTGGACAAGCCCACCTTGAGAGGCGTGACTCTTCCGAGACCTTAAAGGCCCCGCTCCAGGGACCCGCCCAGGGTCGGGGGTTCTGTTAGGTTCTGAGAAAATGTGAGCTACAATGCTCCAGGAAACTCTAAGTATGTGCCAGGCTTCGGCCTTGTCTTTTCCATTCAACAAGCTTCTCTGACTCAAACTGGTTCTTTTCCATCAACCAACTTCAGCAAGATGTTGGGCTTTAAGATTGCATCAGGAATCTCTTTCCGACAGACGAGACTTGCAAGTATCAAACGTAGTCTTATTAATTGATACATTAGGTATCATTGGCACCTTTGTTACAAAGGTGTTTGAACTAAGAATCTGAATGTTTCTCCTCAGCGTGTAAACTGCTTATATGCAATGGTCATAACCTTACTCACTTAACCTTTCCTATACAACTGTGTGTGTGGTTATTGTATGTAGCCAGTTTTAAGTGTGTGTATGTGTATGTTAGACCAGTTTAAGTGTTTATGTAGTATGTTAGACTAGTTTAATATTTATGTAGTTAATAAAGTCTTACTTACACTTGACGTTGTTCATTGTTTGCTCATAAATGGAGTCACTTAATCATGCAGATTTATGCTGCAAGCTTTTATAGAATTGTACAGTAAGAAAGTTAACGTTTCTTAGAATTGAAATTAACGTTCTTAGAATTGACAGCCAGTTGACCCTGAGAGGTCAAGTAAATACTTAGAGCGGATCTAAATATTTATATTTAATTATAACTAGTTATGATTAATTATTCATATTTCCCCATGAGCTGATTCGTTACACAGCTGCACCGGCACTTACACCGCTAGGGCTATTGCATATGAGACCACTTCAGCACTGGTTTCATGGCCGAGTCCCGGGGTGGGCGTGGCAGCGCGGCACTCACTGGGTCAAAGTTACACCGGCTTGTTGCCAAACTTTCACCCCGTGGTCAGACCTTACGTTCCTTTGGGCAGGATTGCCCCTAGAACAGGTCTCCAGGCATACTGTAATTTACACAAATGCCTCCACCAGCGGCTGGGGGCCACGTACAACGGGCACACAGTGTCGAGGGTGTGGATGGGCCCCCAGATGTACTGGCATATCAATTGCCTAGAGTTGTTAGCAGTGCGCCTTGTCTTGAACCATCTCAAAGGGCGTTTATGGGGCAAGCAGGTGCTGGTCCGAACGGACAACACTGCAACCGTTGCGTACATCAACCGACAAGGTGGTCTGCGTTCCCGTCGTATGTCACAACTCCTCCTTTGGAGTCGGAAGGTTCTGAGGTCACTTCGTGCCATTCACATTCTGGGCCTGCTCAACTGTATGACCGACGAGCTGTCTCGAGCTACGCTCCCGGGAGATTGGCGACTCCATCTCCGGACGGTCCAGCTGATTTGGAGATGTTTCGGAGCCGCTCAGGTAGACCTGTTTGCCTCTCTAGAAACCTCTCACTGCCAGTTGTTCTACTCCCTGACAGAGGGAACACTCAGCACGGACGCACTGGCACACAGCTGGCCGCGGGGCCTGCAAGTATGCGTTTCCCCCAGTGAGCCTTCTCGTACAGATGCTGTGCAAGGTCAGGGAGGACGAGGAGCAGGTTCTGTTTGTGGCACCGTATTGGTCCACTCTGACCTGGTTCCCCGAACTAATGCTCCTCGCGACAGCCCCTCCCTGGTGGATTCCTCTGATGAAGGATCTTCGTCATTTTCATGCAATATCAAATGAAAAAGAGTGAATATTCAGAATAGCAATAGGATATGAATGTAACATTGCTGTAGTTTAATATAAAGATTAAGATGTTAATATCAAGTAACACGTTTCAGACAAAGATTGACCAGATATATATATATTTTTTATCTGACCATGAAAACAGTTCTAATCTAATTAGGGGAGTGAAACTAATTGTCCCTTATGAATTTTCACATTTTAACAGTTTTTTTTTTTTTTAACAAACATAATATAGATCTGTACATACAAATGATATAAAATTAACAAAACTAAAAGTCAATTTAAGTTAATGACTGTTTCTTAACCCAATATACAGTAAGTACAGTTTTTAAAGCTGATATTTGTAAATGTCAAATTAAAGGTTTTACTTTAAAGTACATTTTTAATTATTTGTTTTAATAATCTTTTGCCATGCTTTAAAGTACACTTATGTTGATGTGTTGACCACCATACTGCATTTAACTGTAGTGTGTAATTCGATATGACATTTAAAGTTAATACTGTATTATTAATACTGTATAATTTTAAATGCACTACATTGCAACTTCATCATTATAAATTTGTAATTATAAATACATTTAAATAGATGACATATCAGTAATAGAAATCGCATTTAAACTATTTATTTTAGTTTATAAATGCTTGCCAGTACATTTGGCAGTCCACTTTAAGTGCCACTTAAGTGGGTCAAAAATGCTTTCTTAAGTTCAACTAACTGCATTTAATATAGTTTTAACATAATAAATGAAATTGCTATAATTGTGCTCATTTATTTGGTCTTTTCATCATTTTGATTTTTTTTTCATTCAAGGTTTGAAACATTTATGTCGGTGAGCTTCTGTCCGTTCCTCCCTTCTACTGGAGATGATTTTATGAGGCCACTGAGGGGCCCTGCTCTGAGCTCCAAAATGTTTTTAATAGGACAGACGCTCCTTCAAAGGTCATAGCTCATAAAAATTGCAGCAGGATTGTGTCTGTCTATTCCAGCCGAAATGTCAGGGAAACTTCTGATCAAGGCACCTTTCAGTCTGTTGCGTCTGTTATTTTCAAAGATAACTTGAAATCAAGGCAGGGAATTTGGGATGATTCACAAACGCTCTTATATTAAATGTAAACTAGTCTTATACATTTACAGAACAAAATATGACTTCTTGTATGTACAAAACTCATAATCACAAAGCTAGGGTTTTCAGTGAGGTGCTAGGCTTTTCTGAGTGGTTGCTAGGGCCCAAGTCTCTGTGATATTCTGATCCCTAGATAAGAGTTATCTTCTTCTGCAGTGTCAGTCTAGGAGATTTTTTGCACTTTTTTTATCATCCACCTTACATAAGTCTGATCGCTTAAAAAAGTTAAAGCACATCTCTTCTCAAAAAGCCACATGCTTTTTTTTTTTGGTGTGATACAACCACAGCAGAAACATGTTAAAGTGTATTGCTTAAGATAACAGTCATTCAAATCTCTAGCCTTAAGAGTGAGCAATAGAAGTAGTGATAGGTAATTTAGCTTGGGCTTTTAAAGGGTACTCTATAGTAAAAATGGTTGCACTTTATTTTAAAGTATGTGAACTTACTTGTACTTACAGTGTATTATAGTGTACCTACCTAAGAAAGTACTGGCAATATATGGTAACTACATGGTGTAGGGTTAGGTTTAGGGGTAGGTTCAGAGTTAGTACCTAGTTATTACCTAATAATTGTAATTAATATAATAAGTACATAGTTTGTACATGAGTAACACGACTGTAAAATAAAGTCATACTTTAAAAATACAGCTCTATAGTACAACTGCAGACTTGTACAGTTACCAAAGTGATATGCACAACAACAATTAGCTCTTTTTAACCCATGAACAATGCTGCTTTTTACATTTATAGTTTTAATAACGCAAGTTAGAAGGTTTGCATTTTACTAATAGTTATAGTTTGTATTTTGCCTATGGGAAACCGATTCTAGACCAACAGTTAAAATCAGTCTTTATCCCATAGCAACAATCTAAAACAGTAAGAAGTGGATTGAGTGAGATTATTCTGCTGTGAATCCTCTAGATGTGACTTGAGGTCAATATTAATGTGATCATATGTTGGAGGCATAAGGGTGAATAACTCTAATTTGCGACTATACATTAGAAGGCTGATTTGCAAGATCAAATGTGACAAAACTCCTTCATTTCCTAATAATATTTAATGTAGTGCAAACAATAAAGTAACGTGTTCCAACTAAAAAAATATAAACGTATCCATATCCCTGCAAATAAATAAAATCACTTTAAATAAGTCTTTTTTTTATTCTATTTTATAAAATTTTATGTTCTTATTTTATTTTATGGTTAGCTCAGGCTGTAAAATATTAATACGATGTATTATAAAGGAATAGGTCTTTCTTGAAAAAAAATAATTATATTATAAAATAAAAAAATACATATTTTAAATAAAAATTGATAATACGTAATGAATAAGATGTGTACACTGTTATACCTCATCGACCCACTTGCACTTCCTCACTTGTGCTTCCTAACAAAACAGCAAGCTCCGTTGCAGGCAAAAGTGAGCATGTAGCAAAAGCCTATGGTGTTTTAAAATGTGCTCCTTTTGAAAATTACACTGGAACATGTTGACAACATAGTATCTGTGAGTAAGTGGTCTCGCTGTGAGTTCTATCAAAGTGTTGCGCGCCTTCCATCTCAATGTATGCATCATCAGCCCACCACCAGGTGTTAGCTTCCCACAAGAAGCGGCTGTCAATAAACATCCCCCTTTGTAAACTGGCACATCTCAGCCAAGAGGCATTGAGTGAAAATGCTGCAAGGGCATTTCACTAGCTCTGTGTATTTGCATTTCTCTTTGGCAGCCGCGTATTGTTTTTGGCAGAGGAATCAATACCGGTGCAAGTCGCCAGTATAACTCAATTCTGTATTCGAATAAACATGTGGCCTTGGAATGTGACGATGCATGAAAGAAAGGAGGGGTTGGCACTTCCACATACAGGCAATTGCTGCTGAGACCGATTCTGTCCATGTTCATGAAGCATGACTTTGGTTTTGTTGTTGTGTTTCCTGTGATTCTGAGAGTCTCTGGTGTCTGAAAGCTATAGTCTGGTTGACTTTTGAAATATTGTTACGTCTGCCTCTGTTTCCTGCCAGGCATTCAACAAAACGTACGAGGCTGCACGCACGTTAACACAAGAGGGCTGAATCAATAGTTGTACTCCATCTATTTGCATGGCTCAGATGTCCTTCTGCATTCTTCCAGAGGAGAAAATGCTTCTGTGTGCTTGACTAAAAGCAGCAAATGCACACTCGTACTCAGCCATATTTCAGACATTGACTCATTGCTCTGTAAGATGTTACTTAAGGTGTTTTGAA
Source organism: Sinocyclocheilus anophthalmus (assembly GCA_018155175.1). Classification (NCBI taxonomy): domain Eukaryota; kingdom Metazoa; phylum Chordata; class Actinopteri; order Cypriniformes; family Cyprinidae; genus Sinocyclocheilus; species Sinocyclocheilus anophthalmus. Next base: position 73,889 of record JADLZN010008562.1, on the reverse strand, counting down.
ATAAGGCAGACATTGGCATGGAGGTGGAAGTATCACAGACAGACAGCTGGGAACAGCAAGGTTGTCTACAGGGTCTGCACTGACATTTGGGAGGTGTAAATAAAGGGGCTCTTTTTAGTGCCAAACAATCAATGCGGCTGCAACAGAGTAAAATAAAATGGGGTAATCCTTCTTTCTAAATCTTACTGAATTTTTCTAAATGTAATCATGCATAAAACGCAGACCTTTTTTGTAACACTTTTCTTTTTTTTTTTTTTTGCAAAATTTTACAACACAAATAATAAATACATGTTGGTCAAGGAAAGTGAAAATTACCTTATTTTTCTTTGTTTTGGTCACATATCATATATAACTTACACTGTAAAAAATTATATGATCAGCAAGTCATGGCAACTTATGTTTTTACATTACTTTTTTTTATTAATAACGTTATATAAATTCAAGTTGATTTTAAGTTGTTTTAAGTAATTTAAGTTTAAATGAACTTGTACAACCAAGTGATTGTTAAAAAATTTAAGGCAGCACTGTAACAGAGATTTTAAGTTGGAAAGAGGTTGGTATACACAGATATATCTAATATATATATATATATAATAATAGATATATATATATAATATATATTATATTATATTCCTTTCCCCTCTTCCACTGTCCCATGTCTCCGGACCTCAATCGTTTATATTTTTTTCTGGAGTTTTCATAATTGTTGACTGAAAGTCAGGTTTGGGCAAGAGTAAAACATAACTCTATAAATAAAATTATTTAAAAAGTCTGGAAAAAATACTTTATGTTGGACACTGAAAGGTTTCCAAATAAGTTTTTAAAGGACCTTCATCTATTAAAATAATGGCCCCAATTTATATTAAGTGGCCTTAATTACTATGTAGTTACATCAAAAAATAAGTACAATGTAATTATTGTGTTCATATTGTATTGCAAAACACCTTTTCTGTAATGAGGTGGGATACGGGTAAAGTTAGGGACAGGTTTGGTGGTATGGGTAGGTTTAAGGGTGGGTTAAGGTGTAAGGGATGGGTCATCATACATTATATAAATTAATTACAGATGTAATTACATGAAGGTATTTTTAAAATATAAGTACAATGTAAAAACATGTATGTACTCAATGACTGCATTGTACCAAACTATTAATTTAAATGTAAGTACATAGTAGTTAAGGCCACTAAATATAATGTGGGACCAAAATTATAAAAATAAAAAAAAACTGAGTTGAGATACTGTATGCTAATTTTAATAAAAATCAACCCCTGGAACTTAAAAGTGCTTGTAGTTCAGCAGAGGATAAGTCAACTCATAAGTGTGAAGTGACTAAAACTAACCAAATCGAATGTAACATTGGCTCAGGTTTTCATTATGCACTTTTTAATGAATGCAATTAGCCATTTACCATGGAAACATGTTTATGGGCACTTGGGAGTTTCAGAAGTACTGGATGTGTGTGATTACATTGCACTCTATATATATGCCATGATTTAATATGCACTAGTATGCAGATTAAATCATGACTAGCTTCTTTTCCAGTCTCTGTAGTGAATACGTCCAGCACAGCTTCAGCGCATCGCTCACCTACATCTGTTGACTTGGGCGCTATATTTCCAGCTCATTAAACCTGTTTACTTAATGACTAGCGTTCTTGTGGAGGAACAACAGCAACAATATGTTACTCACCTGTTTTTTTATGAAAGCATTTTCTGGCCTTGTTGCTTATTACAAACTGTCGCTGATTCTTTATGGTGTGAGTGTATGAACTCACTCACAAAATAAACTGTTATTACTAAACACCGCCAGCAGCCATGTGATGCATATTTTCTAGTAACAAAGTACTTTATTTAAACAGCTAGTATAAATATACAGCTAGTTGCCAAAGCATAATTTCTCATTTTTATTTAGTTTAATTGGATGATCTAAAACTAAAGCTGAAATAGAAATTAATAAGAAAAATAGCTATTGTGGGTTCCTCAAAGACTTTCACAGACATTCTCGATTTTGTATTATTAATTTGCATTCACAGTTAAGCAAATACATGACGCACGTTGACTGCCATGTAACATTTACTGATTAGTTAAAATATTAAATCTTTAGTGCTAATAACCAGCTGTAGACTTGCCCAGATTTTTGAAATTGCATAAATATTTTTTCAGAACAGAAAAATGATATATCTAATTTGATACTATTTTATCTCCAATATGACATCACCACTGGTGGGCGGGGCTTGTCTCATTGTTCATTGAGATTTGAGTTGTGCCATGGGTCATCTCAAAATGAAGAGATTGTTATGTGCTGGAAAAAAAAATCTATTGATTTGTGGTCTGGTGCAATGGAGATGGTGCCCGTGTCACTGAAGTGGTCTGCTCATGTATAATTATACTAATCGAATGCAAAACACTCTACGAATATGCAAATGTTCCCAGTGATTACTGAGGTCATGACAAAGTGTTTGACCTCCTAAAAGACTGTCAAAATAAATGTACTGCTTCCCTTTAAGGCAAGAAATATGTAAATAGAAAGATGGTCTGTGGTCTTTCTCAATTTCCTAGCTTATTTATTTTCCTTTTGTTCCAAAGCTATGGTCTAAAGTTACCAGTTATTTAGAATGACAATAAACACATTTCTAATACATCATGAACAACATGTATCAGTCAACTGTAAAATGTCACGACACACCTTATACAGGGACATGAATTGTGCCTACATGGTAATGTCATATACAGTAAATAGAGCTGAAATTAAGCTGAATCTCAAAAAAAATTTGATAACACTTTATTTCGATAGTCCACTTTAGACATTCTATTAACAGTAAGTAACTTTGCAACTACATGTCAACTAGCAGTCATTAGATTATTTGTAGACTGTCTGTTTAATATCTTCTAACACTTTTCTTTGTCAACTTATTCTACTAACCCTAAGCCTAACCTAACAGCCTACTCTGAGAGTTAGCAGACATGTAGATGCAAATTAATGAGAATTACTAGACATGTAGTTGACATGTAGTTACAAAGTTAATTATAGTTAATAGAATGCCTAAAGTGGACTATCGAAATAAAGTGTAACCAAAATGTTTATTGCCTGATTGACTAAGATCTCAAATAAGCGGTGCTACTGCATTTGAACTTTGTGGTCGTTTTTACTACAGCAAGAACAAATAAGTTTTGTTAAAAAAACTTCAGAGAGTGCAGGCCGGTTTTAACTCAATCTGATATAATCACAGCTGACTGGTTTCTTTTCGCATCAGCAGCCAATAAGCTTGCTGCTCAACATACAAATACTTGGCTAGTGCTTGCTGTAACAGTTGCAGCACCCTTCAGGAACCCTCCACCTTCCCAAGCTCCACCTGTATAGATCTGCTATGGGGTAATCTCATGGGACTTATTTCACATATGATATACTTGCAGCAGCAGCATTTCTTACATGCACACAGTAGCATGTCTGTGGATGTACTGGCAGTAGCAAATCTCGGAATACTATAGCTCGGGCCCAAACAGCATAGCCTAGCAGTATTGGTCCTATTTCACCAAGACCAAACACATTAACACTGCCATGTATATTACCATGCTAAAACTCTCAGAGAGTTTTTCTACAAACGTGTAAATGGCTATAGTTCAACTGGGTTTTGTATACATTCAGAAGTGAAATACTTAACACACAAAAATGAAAATTCTGTAATTGATTACTCACCCTCATGTTGTTCCAAACCCTTAAGACCTTTGTTCATCTTCGAAACATAAATTAAGATATTTTTTAATGAAACCTAAGAGATTTCTGTCCCTCCAGTGAAAGTCAATTTACCTAACGTTCAAGCTTCAATCTTTCAAGACATCATAGTCCATATGAACTGAGAGGTTTAATTCATTTCAAAACTTACTATAGCTTTTCTTAAGAGGCATTTTATTTATTCCTCTAAACAAAAGCTTACTGTAACGGGGCTGACGAGACGTGAGACATGTGGATCCATCTGCAAGCTTTTATTTAAGAGACGTGGTCGTAACAGGCAGGGTCGAACAATGGCAAAAAGGTATATGGCGGGCAAAAACACAAGTATAGTCCTAGGGCTAGCGTAGGTCACGATCGGCAGACAGAATCACAGGGGACAAGACGAGAGGGAGAAATCCAGGAAAACAGGCAAAGATCAGAAACCAAGAAAACAGACAAGGCAAGACTAGGCTAAGACTATCAAAGGGAAACAGGCTCCGTAGAGTAGCTATCGCTATGAGAGTGATAAACGCTATACAATACTCGGCAGAGGGAAGGGATCAGAGTGAGTGTTAAATAGTGAGGGAGTGATATGAAACAGCTGTGTGCAATCAGTGCAATGAATGATGGGATATGTAGTCCGGGGTGATATGCAACAGTGTGTAGTGCGAGAGTCAATGAAAATGTAAAGGGTGACCTCTGATGGCTAGCAGACGGAAGTTCATGAACCGGATTCGTGACACCCAGAGTATATCAGTTTGCTAATTGCTTTAAAATATTTTGGGCCTTTTTTTTGTAATTCTGAAATGTTGAATTCAATGTGTTATAGCTTGTGGAATGTTTGGTAAATGTATGATGAAATTAATAACTGAAAACAAAATTTCAGACACAAACAAAACAATAAACAAAGTTTATTATTTGGATTTCCTATGATTATGTCAACATAAACTTCAGTTATTTTACTTATCAGTTATTTAGTTAACTAACAATTACAATAATGAAAGTATTTTCACTTATTAGACTTTTTTATGAAAGATCAATGATAAAAAAAATAACAATAATAAAAAAAAAAGTTTTCATAACACAAGCACACAATTATTACCTTAAGGCATAAAAACCTGAAATCAATTTGCACACATTTCTCTCAACACGCCAGTCCGATTTCTGAATAAATAACAAGGTCCACAGGTGAGTTTAGGCTTTGGGAAAATCGAATCCAACAGTGTTGGAAGAGCTGGAAAGCAGAGAGGAGATTACAGTTTGTTTTTGTTTTTTTTCAATTGGATATACTCTGTGACTGAATCAATACACCAAGGCATCAGTTCATCATGTTGATATGGCAGAAACATAAACACATACCATTTCTGGCATATCACATATGCCATTACATATTAATCAATGAATTCCTTACATTTATATAGCACTTTTCTGGGCACTCAAAGCACTTTACATTTTCAGGGGGTATCTCCTCAACCACCACCAGTGTGCAGCATCCACCTGGATGATGCGACGACAGCCATATTGCGCCAGAACACCCACCACACACCAGTTTATTGGTGGAGAGTAGACAGAGGGAAGAAGCCAATCAGCAGATATGGGGATGGTTAGGAGGTCAAGATAGCTAGAGGCCAATGGACGAATTTGGCCAGAATGCCGGGGTTACTCCCCTACTCTTTTTCAAAGGACATCTGGGATTTTTAATGACCACAGAGAGTCAGGACCTCGGTTTAACGTCTCATCTGAAAGACAGTGCTTTTTGTCAGTATAGTGTCCTCGTCACTACACTGGGGTGTTAGGACCCACACAGACCACAGGGTGAGCACCCCCTGCTGGCCTCACTAACACCTCTTCCAACAGCAACCTTGTTTTCCCAAGAGGTCTCCCATCCAGTTACTGACCAGACTCAACCCTGCTTAGCTTCAGTGTGGCAACCAGTCTTGGGCTGCAGGGTGATATGGCTGCTGATAAGCGTGGTTTCTACTTTTCAGATGATATTACTTCCACAACATTCCCTGCTAAATCCAACTTTTTTTCCCTTTTTTTTCCACCTGGCAGTGTAAAATGTACAACTAAAACCCACATCCACAAAGTAACCCTTCTTGAGGCAATACACAAACTGTAATCATCATGCTAGCGGCCTTTCATTCCAGGAACTACAAACCCGATTCCAAAAAAAGTTGGGACACTGTACAAATTGTGAATTAAAAACAGAATGCAATGATGTGGAAGTTTCAAATTTTTATATTTTATTCAGAATACAACATAGATGACATATCAAATGTTTAAACTGAGAAAATGTATAATTTTAAGGGAAAAATAAGTTGATTTTAAATTTCATGGCATCAACACATCTCAAAAAAGTTGGGACAAGGCCATGTTTACCACTGTGTGGCATCCCCTCTTCTTTTTATAACAGTCTGCAAACGTCTGGGGACTGAGGAGACAAGTTGCTCAAGTTTAGGAATAGGAATGTTGTCCCATTCTTGTCTAATACAGGCTTCTAGTTGCTCAACTGTCTTAGGTCTTCTTTGTCGCATCTTCCTCTTTTGATGCGCCAAATGTTTTCTGTGGGTGAAAGATCTGGACTGCAGGCTGGCCATTTCAGTACCCGGATCCTTCTTCATGATGTTGTAATTGATGCAGTATGGGGTCTGGCATTGTCATGTTGGAAAATGCAAGGTCTTCCCTGAAAGAGACGACGTCTGGATGGGAGCATATGTTGTTCTAGAACTTGGATATACCTTTCAGCATTGATGGTGCCTTTCCAGATGTGTAAGCTGCCCATGCCACATGCACTCATGCAACCCCATACCATCAGAGATGCAGGCTTCTGAACTGAGCGCTGATAACAACTTGGGTTGTCCTTGTCCTCTTTAGTCCGGATGACATGGCGTCCCAGTTTTCCAAAAAGAACTTCAAATTTTGATTCGTCTGACCACAGAACAGTTTCCACTTTGCCACAGTCCATTTTAAATGAGCCTTGGCCCAGAGAAAACGCCTGCGCTTCTGGATCATGTTTAGATATGGCTTCTTTTTTTTGACCTATAGAGTTTTAGCCGGCTACGGCGAATGGCACGGTGGATTGTGTACACCGACAATGTTTTCTGGAAGTATTCCTGAGCCCATGTTGGATTTCCATTACAGTAGCATTCCTGTATGTGATGCAGTGCCGTCTAAGTCCCGAAGATCACGGGCATCCAGTATGGTTTTCCGGCCTTGAACCTTACGCACAGAGATTGTTCCAGATTCTCTGAATCTTTGGATGATATTATGCACTGTAGATGATAACTTCAAACTCTTTGCAATTTTTCTCTGAGAAACTCCTTTCTGATATTGCTCCACTATTTTTTGCCGCAGTATTGGGGGAATTGGTGATCCTCTGCCATCTTGACTTCTGAGAGACACTGCCACTCTGAGAGGCTCCTTTTATACCCAATCATTTTTGCCAATTGACCTAATAAGTTGCAATTTGGTCCTCCAGCTGTTCCTTATATGTAGATTTAACTTTTCCGGCCTTTTATTGCTACCTGTCCCAACTTTTTTGGTATTGTGTAGCTCTCATGAAATCCAAAATGTGCCAATATTTGGCATGACATTTCAAATGTCTCACTTTCAACATTTGATAGCTTATCTATATTCTATTGTGAATAAAAAAAAGTTTATGAGATTTGTAAATTATTCAATTCCTTTTTTACTCACAATTTGTACAATGTCCCAACTTTTTTGGAATCAGGTTTGTACTTCCCCTGCTCACTTTTCGAAGATCCATAATAAGTTGTCAAGTAATGCACTATGTTGCCATGGGCAGGTTACCACCTGACTGTTTACACAAATAACAATTTGGAAGTCCATGAAAAAAATGGTCCCACTTTATATTAATTGGCCCTAATACCTGTGTACTTACATTGTAACTTGATGTGTACGTAGTATGTAACCACAGAGTAAGTATACATTGGTACATTTCTATAGCTGTAATATTTATGTAGCTATACACATGTAACAACCCTCCGAATGGTTTGTGTTAGTACAAATGTGTAACAGGAATTATATAACTACATTCTGTAACAACATGTATAAGAGTAATTGGAACAATTTGATCCATGGGGTGGCGATGGGTAGGTTAGGGGTGGAAATGGGGATCCATGGGTGGAGATGGGTATGTTTAGGGTGGTGGAAATGGGATCAGGGGGTGGAGATGGTAGGTTTAGGGATATATACAGTGGGAGGAGTTGGATCTCAAGTTGTGGAGTTGGTGCACCGCTGTAATACCAGTGTACTTACATGGTAACTCCCCAGGAACTGTCCACTTAATATAAAGTATAACATTCTGGACACCAACCACAATTAATATGTAATCCTAACTTACTGGCCGCTGCTGTGTAAAATCAGAGTAATTAAATGATAAATCCATAGGAATTGTTTACTACTATGAATTGTGACCTTTATTTACAAAAGTGGCTGTTACCAATGTCCCTGTTACACAGTTGTGACTTTCATTACCAAAAATGTTGTGTACCAATGTCCTGTTACCATTGTATTACACATACCCATTCAGCAGTGGGTTCTACATATGGTGTAGTGTACACAAACATTACCGCTGTAATATACGTATGTACCAATGTTTTACTTACATGGTGGTTAATACTATGTACACATCTATTTACTTATGTAAGTACACAGTAGTTAGTCTGCCCTTAATATAAAGTGGGACCTAAAACAAAATAAAATAAACAATTACATAATAAATCATAAACTAATCGATATATATGATTGATATTATATATATATATATATATGATATATATATATACCTTTGTAACACACTGTACATCGCTGTCTAAAATATATGCCTCTGAAGCATAATATCTGACAGGATATCTTAACTTTGTTGTATTTCTCATTTTATACAGACTACATTATATTCCTAAATGGTTTGCTAACGTAAAGTAACGTTAATTTCGTGTACCATCCGTAAAAAATTCTTAGGGAAGTCAGTTCACTCTGCAGTACTGGTAATGTCCCCAGGGACCTATTTCCAGTCATGTAAGTTCAGCTCCACTGTACTTGAATCAGAATCCTGCAATGGTCTTGATTTGCCGGTACCCGCAGTGCTTAAAGCAGTGGTTCTCAACCCGCAGCCCGTCACAAATTCAAATGGAGCCCACCATGCTGAACACAATTAAAAAAATTACTTTCAGTTTTACAATTCATTTTATTTTTTATATTAATTAAAAACTGTACTAAACAAATATACGCTATAATGTTTTTGTTATGTAAAATAAAAATGTTCATATATTATTTTCAGACATGAGCAAACTGTACTCCACGGAATTATAACGTTCAACAACATTTAACCGAACACTTACAGCCGCCACTTGTCAGATTCATTTAAATAGTCAACAGCCAAGCCATTAGTTTCGGTAAAACAGCATCAAATGTACACTTTTGTGCTATTACGGTAGAAAAAAACTAAATGTGAAATGCCAGCGAAGGAACACATACAAACAGGAATATAGTCCCAGTATTCTTTATTTCAAATGAAAGGTAATCGATCGATATCATAATATTTAACTTTAAGTATTATAACTCGGTTGGTTTGTATGGTGAGAGGTAAATGATTGCGTGCGGCCCTTGGCCTTGGGACTGGACCATAGTGCGGCCCAGGGGAACAAAAGTTGAGAGAACCACTGGGCTTACAGGTCTGTTCACCTAAAGTCTGCTTGTGTTGCTCACCCTGCGTGTGTGTTCCGAAACCTGCATAGCTTTCTCCTGTGGAACATATTCTGAAGAATGTTGGTCACAGTTTTGGTGACTATTGACTTCCACTGTACGGACAAAATTAAATAAAAATACAAAAAGACATTTCTCTCAAAATATCTTGTGTTATGCCCCAACGAAGTATAAATCTTAGAGAAAGTCGATATCAGATATGTATTTATTTTAGTTTTACAGAAATCTATCGATAGAGCTTTTTCTAATATGGGATCTAATAAAGTTTGGGAGTTTGACCTGCAGTTGGTTGGCATCTGATTAACAATTCAGACACTGCAGTTTAACAAAATGACAGTTGACAGTGGGATGAGCCTCAACAGCATTCACGATTCACTGGAGACACCGAATCAAGACCGGCTCATCTGAAGGGAAAGCAATGAATAGTGCTTCAATGACTGATTGTTCATTTCATTGCTTTCATTGCAAAAATCTTTACTGGCCAAAAAACTGGGATAACAGATTTTTGCTAGCAAAAAAAAAAAAAAATACTACTACTACTTTACTAGTAATAAGAATAATAATAAATTCCAAAATATTAAATAATAAAAGAAAATTGTGATTGAATATCTATTCGGGATGGCTTATTGCATGCCATAATATGATTCATTTTGCATTCATTTTTATACACCTTACCTGATATACAGTTTTTCAGTATATTACTAACTCCTCTCTAAAGCTGTGTGGGGCGCCCGGGAATGGCGTCAACGGAATCACTAACCATTCATACCCGTGTGACCGTTTATTGACAAAATAAATAAATAAATAAAATAAATGACTCAAAGAACTGTAAAAAGAAAAAAAAAAGCTGAAATATTGTCAGGATTGAACACTGAACACTGTAGTGTTGATCAACACACCTGCTATTTAATACATAAAAAGCTTAATATTGCAAATCTACGTGATTTTAAAACTAGCGATGCTACTGAAAAATGTAGTTAAGCTACTAGTTTCACAGTTTGTAGCACTGCCCAACACTATATATAACTAATAAAAACACTGTTGATTCTTGAAGAAAAACTTCACCCAAACATGAAATTCAGTCATTATTTACACACCCTCATGTTATTCCAAATCTATATGTTGTTGTTGTTGTTGTTTTCCAGCAGAACACACAGAGACATGAAAATTCACACAGATTTATATTTCCATGCACCTCAAAGTTACTATGGCCTGTTTGTATATTATATGTTGATATAATACCAAATAAAATCAAAATAATGACAATATTTTTATTTTTGGGTGAACCAAAAACCACAAATGAGGAGTTAACAACATTTACACACAGCCATCATGTCGTAGCTCAAACCAGATTAAGCAAAGCATATTGTTAAATTAGAATCCCTGAACTGTGGCATCATTCTCATTGTGCTAATGTGCTCTTTATTTCAGACCTCCTTCAACAAATTGACTTGTTAAGATAAGCTGTCTGTTTTTAGCTGAAGAACTCTCATTATTATGTGGAGAGAGGTTTTTGGAGCCAGGCTCAAGGTAACGCTTGCGAAAAGGAGAGAAAGCGGGAGAGACTGTGAGAAATAGAGAGAATCAGTGGAAGGTGTCTAATCCAGTACTGCTGAAAATCACATACTTGGAACTTCCTATTTGAGTAAGTACCTTAGGTAATGGCTGCTTAGTTTTCCAGAGGCCAGATTTATAGTGGTTTATACGTGTCCAAGTTAGTTCTGACTCAGTCGATACAATGAGATGGAGGTGGGAGGGTCATTTCTTCCTCAATGAGGTCAATCTGGACATATAATAGCCCCATAAATCAGAGTACGTAAGATTTATGCATTATTTGCATGCACACAAAATGCCTAATTAGGTGTAGATGGTTACGAATGGGACAATATGACCAAAACCGACTTTTTTAAAGTCATAATTGCAATTGTTATTAGCTTGTTTAAAGTCGACATGAAATTGCGCTAACTTTCACCATGTGTGATATCGAAATAAAACAGCAAACAAAATGAAAAGCGAAAGTCGGACGTTAACATACAGTGGGGAAAAAAAGTATTTAGTCAGCCACCAATTGTGCAAGTTCTCCCACTTAAAAAGATGAGAGAGGCCTGTAATTTTAATCATAGGTATACCTCAACTATGAGAGACAAAATGAGAAAAAAAAATCCAGAAAATCACAATGTAGGATTTTTAAAGAATTTATTTGCAAATTATGGTGGAAAATAAGTATTTGGTCAATAACAAAATTTCATCTCAATACTTTGTTATATACCCTTTGTTGGCAATGACAGAGGTCAAACGTTTTCTGTAAGTCTTCACAAGGTTTTCACACACTGTTGCTGGTATTTTGGCCCATTCCTCCATGCAGATCTCCTCTAGAGCAGTAATGTTTTGGGGCTGTCGCTGGGCAACACGGATTTTCAACTCCCCCCAAAGATTTTCTATGGGGTTGAGATCTGGAGACTGTCTAGGCCACTCCAGGACCTTGAGATGCTTCTTACGGAGCCGCTCCTTAGTTGCCCTGGTTGTGTGTTTGGGGTCATTGTCATGCTGAACGACCCAGCCACGTTTCATCTTCAATGCCCTTGCTGATGGAAGGGGTTTTCACTCAAAATCTCACGATACATGGCCCCATTCATTCTTTTGTTTACACGGATCAGTCGTCCTGGTCCCTTTGCAGAAAAACAGCCCCAAAGCATGATGTTTCCACCCCCATGCTTCACAGTAGGTATGGTGTTCTTTGGATGCAACTCAGCATTCTTTCTCCTCCAAACACGACAATTTGAGTTTTTACCAAAAAGTTCTATTTTGGTTTTTATCTGACCATATGACATTCTCCCAATCTTCTTCTGGATCATTCAAATGCTCTCTAGCAAACTTCAGACGTGCCTGGACATGTACTGGCTTAAGCAGGGGGACATGTCTGGCACTGCAGGATTTGAGTCCCTGGCGGCGCAGTGTGTTACTGATGGTAGCCTTTGTTACTTTGGTCCCAGCTCTCTGCAGGTCATTCACTAGGTCCCCCTGTGTGTTCTGGGATTTTTGCTCACAGTTCTTGTGTTTTTTGACCCCACGGGGTGAGATCTTGCGTTGGAGCCCCAGATCGAGGGAGATTATTAGTGGTTTTGTATGTCTTCCATTTTCTAATAATTTGCTCCCACAGTTGATTTCTTCACACCAAGCTGCTTGATTCAGTCTTCCCAGCCTGGTGCAGTTCTACAATTTTGTTTCTGGTTTCCTTTGACAGCTCTTTGGTCTTGGCCATGGTGTTTGGAGTGCGACTGTTTAAGGTTGTGGACAGGTGTCTTTTATACTGATAACGAGTTCAAACAGATGCCATTAATACAGGTAACCAGTGGAGGACAGAGGAGCCTCTTAAAGAAGAAGTTACAGGTCTGTGAGAGCCAGAAATCTTGCTTGTTTGTAAGTGACCAAATACTTATTTAACGACCGGGGAATTTACCAATTAATTCTTTAAAAATACTACAATGTGATTTTCTGGATTTATTTTCCTCATTTTGTCTCTCATAGTTGATGGTATCTATGATGAAAATTACAGGCCTCTCTCATCTTTTTAAGTGGGAGAACTTGCACAATTGGTGGCTGACTAAATACTTTTTTGCCCCACTGTACCACAGTCAAATAGGAAAAGATAAGTTATTTCAGTCATGGAGCATATCAACAAATTAAAATGAAAAATCTACTTTAAAATATGTATAAACTTGTTTAGCATTTTCAGGAAGCATTTAAATAGAATGACCCTAAAAGTGTATGACTCTAAAATGTAATAACTATATATAGCATATTAATTTTTTTTCTGCCAGCAGTAAACACTCTTTATACATACTCGTTGCCTTTTCTTTGTCATAAAAAGGTTAAATTATCTAATATTTTAATAGACTTACTGATCTATTTATTTCTACATGTTGGTTACATTACATGAAAATGTTGTTATTTATTTTCTAAGAAATAGTAATAAACTATTGTCTATGATTTGTTTTTCTTCATTATGAAATCAGGACAGTTACATTAGTTTAAAAAAATCATATAAGAGGCGTATTCAAGTCTACTAACCCTAACCCAAGTCTACAACTGCATGCATAAAAATGCATTTTTAATTAATTTTTTGAATAAATGAATAGAACAGAACCAAACAATCGAGAATAATGTCATTGACCCACCATGAACATGAATTAAGAAAATAGGGTCCATTTGGATTTCATTTGGACTGTAATTACTGTGCGCTGAACAGAATGAATGGCTATCCAGTCTCAAGAGGATGAATGATTCCCACATTCCCTAACCCGTGAATAAAGCTGATAAAGGACATGGATGGAGCAGAACACACCAGCTGACATCCCTGAACTTATTCACAGAGGAAGCAGCATATTATTCATGAGAGAAAGAAGGTCATTCTAATGATCGATGGACAAGATGAAGTAAATCTAATGCAGGTGGGGTTTCTTTGTCTTCTAACAGTCGTTTTTGTCATTAAATGTGTTCAATACGTGTTCAATCTAGGATAGAGAGAAAAAGAAGAGGACAAAACGTCAAGGATGTGGTTTTATGCTTTTCAGCTTGCAAGGGACAACTGAGAATAATTGTAAGCATGCTGATAAGAAAAAGATTTTGGCACATCAAACAAAAAACAGTTGCCAAACTAAACTCAGAGGAATACGAAAAAAATCGTTATAATTAGCATACAAAACCAAGTATTGATTCTGCCACACTTAGTTTACAGCAACTCCGTATACTTCTCAAAGATGGCCAACTAATTTCTCAATGTTCAAGGAGGTTCAGGAAGGACAAGTGAACTATTTATCGCATTGCAGCTCCTCAACTTCCTCTTCCAGCATGAACGTGCTATGAGCACCTGCTGTGAATAATGCATAACAGAAAGGAACTGAGAGGTGATCAGAGAGACGCTACTGCCAGCTTAGCTTTAAACCCCGTCAGCAGACACTTCCTAGCTAACAAACACGTGCACTAATGACTTTCATAATGACCAAACAGCCTCAGTCTATTGTAAAGCTGGGAAACAGAGGCCCTGGCACCCTATAGCTACTAAAATATTAAAATCACACTGTCAATGTCATACTGGAACATTAGCGGCACACAGCCAGCATCCCTGCCTGCCAGCAAAGACAGATATTTATTCAATGAACACAAGAATAGTCAAGGGGCAACCACAATAATTGTTCTACTTTTACTCTGCCTGAGGTAGCAATGGATTTTGGGAGAGTGGGATTTAAAACAATTTTGGAGTCATGTATGACATCTATCTTTGTATTTCTTTTTATTAATTTTATTAAACACAAATTATGTTCTGATGGTTTAATACATATTCCTTTGGTACACCGGATTAATTAATTAGGATTCTGGGGAATAAATGTTCAATTTATTTCATTAAAATTCAGAGGTAGACATTTTGCCAACTTTGTTAATGGAAATATTTGGAAGATTTTTTAAAGGAAAAAATAAATGGAAGCCATTCCGTCACAAATGATCCAACACCAACAACATTAACAGTGGTTTGTTAACATGTGTTTATCACAGTCTAGTGCTGTGTCTCCCAGCCCTGTTCCTGGAGGCACACCAATGGCACACATTTTCCTAATTAAACACACCTGATTAAACTCCTCAACTTGATTCTAAAACCTGCAATTGATTTGGGAGATAAGGAAAACATCCAAAATGTGCCTTGATGGTGTGCCTCCAGGTTGTCAGTTAACAGAAGTCTAATGAATATAATCCATACGCACGTTGCAAGATTCCTCAACCTCAAAAGGCTTGTTTTGTTTTTTAGACAAAATTGACTACAAAAATGATGGTGAAAGGTTTCTGACAAGATCATAGCTTATCTTATATATTATATATTATTATTATATTATTTTAGTATTATTTTATTATATCTTCTGAAGCTCGTGTATGGCTTCTAAAGTCTTGGAATAAAGTTCACAAGTTGTCCACTACTTTCAACTCATTCTCACTCCCAAGGCATCAAAAACTGAAGCATAGTTAAACACTTTGCTCATCACTTTTATTTGCATGCATCTGTAAAATTAAAAGTATTATATAATTTCATTATTTTGTATATATACAGTATTTTATACAGTATAAACATGGAAGAAAAAAAAAGTACATTCTCAGTAATTCACAATAATTTATTGCAAAAACAAACAAAAAAAAAGAGGAAAAAAAAAAGCATATAATGATGCATGCTGCATTCCAAATCTTCTGGAGGCATATTATATCTTTATGTCAGAAACACAGTGAAACGTATATGGTTTTATACTGTATCACATTGAGGAATGGTTAGAAGTTAGGTTAGGTATTCAACACTTTCTAAATGCAATGCAAATAAAATTATTGTAGCTGTTCAAATTGAAAGTCAAACCCCAACATATGTCATAAAATTAAAATTATATCACATTATATAATTCCATGACAATAAAGTTCCCATCAACCTTCACACATCAAATTCCCTTCACAACTGTGTATTGACGCTAATGGCAATCCTAGTTTGTCAATATAGTGATGCCTAGAGGTATCTTTAATAGCTTAATAGTGATGAACAAAAACGAAATAAACGGTTTTTGATCCCTTAAGTGTGAGAATGTGTTACAACTTTTATGATTTGTTTGGTTATTCATTTTTGGAGCACTATACATCTCTTTCCACGTTCACTGTATTAAAATATAGAGAATAGAGGTTATGTAGGTGCTTTACAATATCACATTCGCAATCCTCATAAAAGCATCAATGATTACCGTTTTGTGATATTGCTTTTATACAACAGTTCCATAAACAAGTGGGTAATATTGAGTAACTTATATCTGAAACTAATTTTGGATAGATTTTATATTTTTCTCCGCTATAAAAATTGTTCAAAAAGAAGCCAAAATATCAAGTTGTGCATGTTGCCAGGCAACACACAGCCTCAAAAATATTTTAAGATTATAATGCTAATAAAAAGAACATAAGTTGCAAACATCTTTTTAAACACTCGCATCTCAGTAAAGACATTTGAGTGTTATTTAAAATGATTAAAAACATTAAAAAAAGGCTGTGTAGAATGGAGTGTAGATGGATCTTAATGAGTTTCAGGGTCAGACCTGCAACACTGTAAGGAGGTTGAGAGAAAGCAAAGGTCGTAACCTTACCTAATAAATACAGCTCTCACATCAGATATAATGATTATATGTCAGGTCAGGAGAGAGGAGGTGCATATATATCTGAGCGCACGTGGCACTCGTGTCCAGATGCAATGGCAACCATACATAAAAAAAGTTATATTTATGCAAGACACAGTGCTTCTGTATAAGTTACTTTGGAAGATGGACATTGGAGAAGTGGTATGGACTAGCATGCACCTCTAGAGCCAGTTTATGACTTCTTAGCACTGATTGGCTTATTGCATATGGTAGGTAATTTATGTAACTCCTGAGAAAATGGGCAAGAATGTTTCCTAATGCCCCTGGAAGCAATATTTTACAGTAGACATACGCCATAAGGGACCTTGGACATTATTAGCCCTGTAATGGAAGACAGTTGGGATGTTATTGTCAAATGAATGCACAGCACAGCAGTTGTTTGGAATTTTTCCTTTTTTTGCCCCGATTGCCTGGACACATTTTATAAGTGCTTTCCAAGCCCTTGTCAACTCCATGGCCACACATATATCTTGGTGCACAGGCTCTTTGACATTTGGCCATAAACAAGCTGCCCACACATCTTTTAAAACTACAACATTAATTTTAAATCTAAGCACCTAACAGTAATATACTGTATATATATTATTTGTGTCTATTATCGGCACAGTTTATTGTGATATCGTTAGTCCATTATTTTTCATTTGTAATGTATTAAATTGACAATATCTTTGTGATCCCCTTTGTGATTGAATCTATTGTAATTAAGCTCCAGTAGAACAACAATGGAGCTTTGCTGGCATAACTGCTGATGAATCACATCTCCCAATCTAAATGCCTTAATATCTAAATATCCCCCTTCTGTTATTTGCCGTCCCACTTCTTTCTCAACTGGAAGATACTTGGGCTATTGTGCAGCATGTGGTGTCTCGTTTTCTCTTGAGCAAGAATAGATACTGATCTGCATCTCACCCTCGCTAGCCCACATTTCTCCCTTTCATTCGTCATGCAGGTCGTTCTCTCAAATCCCTGGCTGTCAGGAGACCTGACGGCGGATCCACTACCTGAGGAGCTATTGACCCACCTTGATGGGTGTCTTCAGATGAAACCTTTGCTGTTTATTCAAATCGTTCTGCTCTTTGGAAGGCCTAGCGATTGATCAATATGCAGATCTCCTTATGCATGTGCTGGCTTTAAGTAACTGGAACCTGGAACCAACCATGACATCTTTGCAGGGATCGACAATACGTTTGTCTGGGCTTGTCCACTGATCGTTGTCCAAAAAATAGTTTTAATAACAACTTCTGTGCAACAAAGAATGCAAATTCAAGAATTCCAACATGCAGTAGCGTTACATTAAAAAGTATCCACAATTTCAGTAGGTACAATACCAATTTTCACACTTCAGTTCTTGAAAATGGCATGCTGCTATTCAGAACATTTCCGCAGTTCAGGCTGTTCAAACAAAAAAGTTATTCAATGGTCTAAAAATGCATCCTTGAATGAGGTGAGAATGCAAATTATTATCATTACTATCATAACATTCGCTGTGTTACAGAGGCCAAAATTATTGCTTGAATCACCTGGACACATTTTTATTTTACAAACCTTTAGAGGGGCATCACAAATATGTTGCTCCCACGGCTCTTTGACATTGTGTCATAGCAGGTTGCCTATGCATGTTTTTTAAACTATATTATTATTAATACTGGTAGTAGTAGTAGTAGTAGTAGTATATCCAATATGTTACAGAAGCCGTCAGAGTTGATATCCTGTGTCAAATATTCATATCCTATTTGCATCTTATCTTAATTAAGGTTTAACATATTGGTATTCTGTAATATTTAAATAATTTGAAATTGGAAAATATACTGAGACAAGATCCTTGTGACGATTATGTGCCATACATTTTACATGCAAATTGATCACAAAAAAGCTATTTCACTTTGAACTTAGCATCTGTTTGCCATGAGTTAAGTATCTAAAACAAACTGTATACTATGCACAATTCCAATTACTAGGTAGTTTTCAGTCAGGACTAATATTCTCCTGTGATAGTGCTACATCACAGCTGGCAGTGCAAAGGACTAGCATGCAACATTATACAACCCAGGCTCAATGGAAAAACATGCCTGTGTTGAAATTTCTGCAAAATAATATATTACGTTGCTTCTTGCACGTTTCATGACACTTTGAAAACTTTTTTAGTACATTTTTTTAGTAAATGGAGCTCAGTTTTACAGATGAATCTGGCAATGTGTTATGATGTTGGTTGTTGTACATATAGAGTCAGTTCAGTAATGAAATGGCGAGTGGCGCTAAAAAGTTAATGTTTATGTAACGTTAATGGTGTAACGTTTGAACATAACATGCCACCTACCCTAAACCACCTACCTGCGGTTAACAAAGGCAAGCATGACATAACACATTTGCTAAATCAACCATGGCATTTTAGCTCACTTCAAGTCTTTGAGCTGGTTTATTGAGGCTTGTGTTTCAATTGGAGAGCTCATACATTGCAAGTGCAGTGCTGTACCAGGTGAGCTGCTGAGTAAGTTTACTATGTCAGAAAAGGCATTCATATGAAGTTGGTTATGTGATGAAAATGTACAAATCTTGCACTATGGTAAAAGTACTTTGAGGACATCCAACATAGGCTCATTCGAAATATGTGCCTCTAAATACATTTCTGCAAAACTTAAAAAAACATACCTATACGTACGAATCGTTGAAATAAACACTAGAGGCAGTAAAACTCCAACAACTTTTATTCCTTTTCACACAAAGTATGATTTACAGGTCCACAGTTTCGATTAATAAAGTATTAATTTAATTTTAATTCCTAATTTTCGCACAATTACTTGAGGAATATTATGTTATGTATTCAATACAGTTTTAACATGCGGCGAGATTTCAAAACGTATACTTTTGAACGTTAGTGTCACATATCCAGCTTCATGTGTATGGGTTTTCATATTCAGTAGGTTTGTTCGGTAGCTCACCCGATACACTGTTGCACTTGTGAAGTAAGGTGCTCCGGTACGAATCCTGTGAAACTATGCTTCGACAAAACTGTTCAAACCTGCATATAAGAAAGTTCAAATGGCACGGTTGCATCAAAAAAAAAAATTTATATCAGTTTTGCATTTGTTAACACATTTTATATCAGTTTTGCATTAGTTATCGGGTAGGTTTACGGTTGGGTTTGGTGTAGAGAATATTTCCAACATGATAGATCATTAACTTTTAGCGACAGTCCCCGGATATTTGAATTATGAACTGCCGCAATACGTACCTGAAGCAACGTAATAAAAACACAGCACTACGTGCCTATATCAACGTCAAAAAAATGTGCCAGGGTCATGTATTGAACCCGTGTTTTAGCACCACTCACTGGACATTTCACTTGCGAAACGTGCAGTAAGGTACGTAATAATGGTGTTGCAGAAATGTATTTAGAGGCACGTATTTCGAATGAGTCTGGGTTGAGGACAACACATAGTATTGTCAAAGGAACCATGTGAAAATTAAGTATTTTTTAATCAGTAATTTTCCCCTGAAATTATAATTTGTGTGAAAAAAAAAAAAGAATAAAAATAGTTGGTGTTTTATTGACACTAATGGTCATTTCAGCAGGAAACTGCAGTGAATTGTATATATAAGTATGCTATGTTTGATTCCACTACGTGCATATACTGTACCTGGACCTGTGTGTAACCGACATAGCGGAGTAAACTAAGGCTGATATGTGCCTCCAAATTCTGTGTAAAGATGTACTGCCACATCAGGTCAAGCCCTGTATATATGCCATATTCATGGCTGATGTTGAAGGCCTATCACAAGATCAAATGGTTAGACAGTGACAGCAGTGGGACACAGTCTCTGTGGGCATAGAGAGGCCTGTCCATCTCAAACCAATATCACGAAGTAAATGTCATTGAACCATTTGAAATTGTCCCAGTTGCTGAGTTATGTATGCATTGCTTTGGGCCACTGTGAGATGAAAAATATCACTTGCTTAGATTCAAAGCATAAAAAAAGCTCAATAAAGCAGTCTGGCTTATTATCATGCGATGAGGCCAGCATGATTGTCTTATTGCAAAACTGCACTGCAGAGTGCAAAGTTTTTGTTCTTATTTTCATTGGGCAGGAAAGATAGTGAAAATTTTATTTATGTTCCGATGTGCAAGCAAATACTTGCAGAGCCATTTTCTCTCCCTCTTTCAGGGGTGATTCATGTAGGAATGGTAAATGCCAGCAGTTTTGAGGCATTTTGTACTGCACAGTCAAGCAGTTACGACGTGGCAATCACTCACTTTGCGATCACTGCCTGACTTGCTTCTGTAGTGTACTGAATTATTTTTTTATCCACAATAGTTTATCAGTCACAATATTTGATGCAACACATTCATTTGGTTACGTTAGTAATCAATTTCCTTTAGAAAAAAAACTGTTGTTTTTAACTGTAAAAGCGAAAGTTCAATACAACATATGTAGGTTTGTATGTTGTTCAGAGAACTGAGCCACAAAAATGTCTTGAAGAATGATGCTCTGACAACCTATTGTGGAAAAATACTGATGGTTACTGTAACTGATTGTGAATTTTTTTTAATATCTCACAGCTACCTTTTTCTTAAATCTGAAACTTATTTCTTTTTCTTTTTTTTTTATTGTTTGGTACTCCATGCAGATGCTGAATTGGTACAAAATAACGCATATTTTCTATCTTTATACTGTGCCTTTTTTTTGGGGGGTAAATAATTTGTAGGTTTTCCCTTTTCCTCTCAGTGTAACTGGCAATCTCGATGACAGTAAATGCCAACCAAGTAATTGTACAGTTACTAACCAATTGTAATCATACACTCATAACTATAATTTTGTTCAAATCCAGTATTTATCCCTCAAAAAAAAAAACTTCATATTGAGATTGCCTATCATGTGTGTTCTGACAAACATCCATTGCTAGATTTCCCACCTAGTCTGACTCTCGGAGAACAACTTAAAATCCTCATTGCGTCATGTAGTTAACTGCATAAAGGTGAAGTGTGTATTTTTTTCAGCCAGCAAATCAAACAAGCTCTTCAAGATTACTGTCTGTCTGCATAGTGAAATGACTGAAGAACTTACTTGTAAGCATGTAGTATAAGCACATTCCTCTGACCTGTGAAGTACTAACAGCAACCAGTTCTTCTTTTCACATACTATAACAATGAACTAAGCATATTCTGTAATAGTATAAGGTAATTATAACTTCATTCAAAATCATTCAGTACTACACTGAGCAATAATTGAGTTTGATGACCAAATTTCAGTATTCTTCTCATGCTGCTAACCAGAAATTATCGCCTTGCTTTTTACCTCTACAGTCCTGGGAGATTTTGTTTGCTCCTTAGCACCACAACGGCCTTCTTAAAGCATTCTATGAAAGCATTTCACTTTGAAAGCTTTTTCACAACCTGGCCTGACGACCCGTCCTTGTCGACACAGCGGCTGGAAGTTCTATGGGGCCTCGCTCATTCTTTCTGACAGAATTGCCTGGCAAAAGGAGAAGTGTCTCCCCTCAGCCCAGGGCACACACATAAAGAGCGTGATTGGGGGAAAATGGATACCACCACGTCTTTTTCCAGCAAAGGCAATAAAGTCAATACAATCAATCTCTAATGACCCGTTCCCCTGTGATGGTCTCTGTTTAATCAGAGTAAGACCACAAGGTAGCCTCCCTGCTCCGCTGCCGCCATTAATTTTGCCTCTCCCATCCGTTTGTTTGTTTTTTATTGCTTCTCCAGCAGGCGGCTGACATTCATCAGCCGTCTGATTGAGCCCTGCTCAATACATAAGCAGTAAAGCCGGGGGAGATGGATGACTAGGGGCCCGCTTCCTCACCACTCAATTCAAGCACATCTCCAACGGGGGCCCCTCGGTAGTCAACGTCCTGACCCACATTTATTGCAAGCTATAGCAGAGCACCAATGGGCAGAACACGTGAAGACCTCTTGATCTCCCCTCCTAATCCTGTCCTGAAGTGCTTACTCATGAGTGATGGTGCAGACCCTTCAACTTGAAGCCTGTGATAGACCCTCGGGTACCTGGCTTTGGCTCAGTGGGCAGGAGAGAGCCATCAAGTGGCCACAAATGAGTGCAAATGGGTAGATCAAAGAAGCTGTCAGGCTGCCAGCTCTTTAAGAGCTGTTTCCTTCAATCATTAGCCAAAGACTGGACTCGGCTCTGTCCGTTGGGTCCATCAGCCAGTCCAAAGCTGTTTAATCCTATCTGGATGAGCAATCCTGACTATTAAAGAAATAGTTCACTGCAGCATTTTAATTCTGTTATAAAGTACCCACCTTTTTTTTCTTCCATGGAACACAAAAAGTGATTTTTTTAAAGAATATCCTGTGAAAAAATATTTTAAAAAGCGATTTTAAAAGCATGATTGAAGTGATATAATTGACGCAATCAATTGATTCTTTGAAATGATTTGACTCAAAAAATGAACTGTTTAACAATCAAACATCATTACTTCTTTATACTCATGAAGGCACCATTAAAATGTATCATAGAAGTGGTCTGTATGACTCAATGGGATATATAGGTCTTCTGAAGTCGTACGATAACTTTATGCAAGGAGATGCACTTTAACTGGATTAAATCGGTGAGTTGAACTTGAGAACCAGATCGGTGTAATTCATGAATGAATCATTCAGACCAGTTATGTGATCTGAATCAACTGATTCTTTGAAATTATTGGACTTGAATGATTCGTTCAAGAGTAAGACATCATTACTGCTCTACTCACATGAAGGTGCCAAAGAGAGCTAATGTAGATACTATAAAGCTTGTGAGTCATATGAACTATATTATGACATTTTATGATACTTTATGGAGTTTTTGGTCATTTTGGAACATAACTGCTCCGTTCATATTTACTTCATTATATGGAAAAGAGTGGCTTTGGGATTCTTTAAAAAATCCCCTTTTGTGTTCCACATTGTGACGTGTGGGGGCGTGGCCGAGAGCCATGGGAACGGAGCGAGGCCGGTGGAGTAATTGATAATGAGCAACACCTGCACCACTCACCAGTCTCGAGTCCCACGGAGGCCTCCGGGGTGGGGGGGGGGGGGGGGGGGGGGGTGGAGGATAAACGGAAGAGCTACGACAGTGAAAGACTGGACCAGGCCTGGATTTTATTTTGTGTTTTGGTTCTGTTTGTGCGTGACAGTCATCCGCGAGGGGCTGTTGCACTGTTTTGTGTTTATTTTATTACTAAAGTTTAGTTTGCCGTTTCCCACCTCCTTCTTACCAAACTACGAACGTTGTTACATTGGTACCGAAACCCGGGAGGAAGGAGGAACACGCTGACAGAGAGCCCTCGCTGCTGAGGGGGATCGCGGTGCTGAGGAGATCGGGCAGCAGGAACAAGCGAAGAGACCGCCGGTGGCTGCCCGAGGCGGTGGTGCTGGAACGATGGAAGACTAGGTGGGACGGAGAGCTCGCTGCCGCGCTCCTGGGTCGAGGATGGGTGGCTGCCGTCCGAGAGGGAGCGGAGGAGTCGGCCCCCCGTTCACCAGGAGGCCAGAGCCTGCTGCCGTCCGCCATGATTGGGGAGGAGCAGGGAACGGGGGACTCGCTGCCGGGGTGGGGCCGAGAGCCGTGGGAACGCAGCAAGGCCGGTAGAGTAATTGATAATGAGCGACACCTGCACCACTCACCGGTCTCGAGTCTCACGGAGGAGCTCCGGAAGGATAAAAGGTGTTACGACAGTGAAAGAGGAGAGAGGACCAGGCCTGGACTTTATTTTGTGTTTTGTGTGCGGCAGTCGTCCACGAGGGGCTGCCGCTTTACTTTCATTTTGTTTTGGTTTATTTTATTAAAGTGTTTAAATGTTTGCCAGTTCCCGCCTCCTTCTTCCCGTGACTACGAACTTTGCTACACACATAAAAAAAAGTTATATGTCATGGGGCTGAACAAACAATGGCAGAATTTGCAAAAGGGGCATGCAAAACCCAAAATGATAAAAAGTATCTCAGATGGGAAATATAATAAGAATGTGTACAATCATTTTTGTGCAAAAAGCAGAGTAAAATTTCAGTCATTGGTTTCAGAAAAATGACATATGTCATGGGGGGTGATCAAATGATGACAGTTTATTTTGGAGTGAAATTATAATACTTCACTGTCTGTCAAAAATAAAATGCCAAAGCTAAAAGGTCTAAACCTCCACCTGGAGGAACAAGGGTATATTTTCCTATTTTCACACGTGTTCATTTGAACCACTTTTAAACCCAACTGTTTCATCTTATTATTCTGAGATTTGAGTGTAATACCCAGAATTGCATTTATCATATTTACAAAAAATATATATTTTCTGTCCCAAACTGTAATGATAAATAGGCCTATATACTGTATATATATGTGTGTTTTTTTCCCTTTTGGTTGGTTGTTATTTATTCTAGGATCCATGACACTACATCCCTGTGGAATAACAGCAAAAAAAAAAGAAAGACTAAATCGAGGAAGGAAAACAGATGTTGAAATTAATGTCAGAATCTATCCGTCACAGATTTTTACAAATCTGTCATGCATGTCAGAAAGGGCATTTTGTCATAGAGCGTTCACAAGTTCTGCTTTAGTCTCATTTCAAGTATAATGACGTAAAAGATACTTATTCCTCACTTCAAATTAATGTTAAAAATTATCAAAACTTTGAACAAATATCAAGATTGTTGCCAAGCGAAACTCCAGCGTTCTGTCCTGTCTCCTTGCCATTGCCCTGTTCACTTCCACACTTACTAAATGACCAGCGGCAAACGTTTGAAAAAGAAAAATTAGCAAAAGCTCTGGGGTGAAAGCCAAGTCTGTGGTCTTTCAAGGAAGGTCAGCTTAATGTCATTGAGCTGGGAGTTATCCAGTGTGATCGGTTACACTCGCTTTTCTCTGCACTGATGTGTCAGCTCAAAGTGATTCGGATCACCTACAACCAATGAACTGGGTTGATGTAAATGGTTGTGAATCTTAGCCAAACCTTCGTGGTGTTAGTAGGCCCTAACATAGCTCTTACATAACAACCGGTATCACTTAAGAACCAAGTCACTCAGCGTTTATATTGGTAACTCCCCCAGGTGGCTGTCTGCAGTCATGCAAGAGCAGCTCCTGAATGGGAAAAGTCTCAAATCTCTAAAACTGTTGGTCAGGATTGCATTACAATATTATATTTCAAATCAGGAATTAAATCTGAGACAAATGGTTCTAAAGTGTGCTTAAATTATGTAAAAGCCAATCAATAATAAAAACGAACCAAAACTGAACATCCCACTGCCCCACAAAACTTACAAGTAAACATATATAACATATTTTGCCAATTTTTATTTCTCTTGTAAATTAGAATTTTGAAACTTTTGGTCATCCCAAACGGTTTAACTCTCTGTAACTTGTAACTTGTCAGCAATGTTTTATGAAGTCGTACATATCTTGCATATATAATCAGCTTCATTTTAAAAATGAATTAAGAATGATCATTTACTCTTGGTTTCCAATATTTGCTCTTGGTTTTGCGCGTACCCCTAAATTCTTAATTTAAGTTTTAAGTTTTAGTGTGCCACCCTAGGATGTTTACTGTGCCATTGTCTGCAATGCCAGTAAAGATTCAAAGGGGAGTTTTAACCAATATTCAGTGTATGTTTTTTTTTCTGAAACTATGGACATTTGACCTTTTTTCATTATGGTAAAATGTAATTTTTAATTCCAGTCCATTTTAATTCTGCTTTCTTATATTCAATTTTGAATTACAGTTCTACATCAAGTTCAATTCAAATTCAGGAATTTAATTGGAATTTAAAAATCATTCTCAATTAAATTCTGAATGGCGCACAATCCTAGTCAATTGGCTCTGTAAAGTAAAACTACAGTTGCATACTACAGTATGTTTTATTTCATTGAGAGATTGAGTGGTCCATCTCCTTCACTTGTAATGTCTATGGTTATAGTTAAGCATAAATATAGGAAGCAAAGAGACTTTGGAAGTATGTAGTCTTCCTTGGCAGTCCCCAATTTTGGGCCTCCATATTTCATCTGAAATAATCTGTGCTCTCAAGTGTACTGCACAAGCCTACTGAATTTTCACCGCCAATCCAAGAAGTTCTGACTTCGTCAATCTTTGATGCCAGGCTTTCTTTCTCCATCAAACTCTCTCTTTTTTCCATTCACTCTACTTTTCATCCACTGCTCTGAAGATAAGCTCTCCATAAGAAGAGGTATCAGAGCACAGGATGGTTTGGAGTGGCACTCTGCATTCAATTCTGGTGACCTGACTTGACAGAAGCTCACTGGCTCTCACCAAGCGGCTCCACACCGCTGAGCACATAGATGTGTGGTGTGCCGTAGTGTGAGGTGATAAGCCCCAGGCTCCATCTTGCTTAGGCAGAACCCTATTTTCAGTAAGTGGTACTGGTTTCTACATGGTGGCAACAGTAGATGATGTGAAAATTGTCTCCTGCTGTGTTTGGCACCTACAGGTATTATTTGATGTGGCATTACTTCACATCCTATTAAAGACTAGTAAACGGAAAATATATAATATATATATATATATATAATTATAATATATATATATAGATTTTACTCATGCTCATGTCAATCAAAGTAAAAATATTTATTTATTATAAATAGGGATGCACCGATACCACTTTTTCCAGTACTCGCCCGATACCGATACTTTTATTTTTGGTACTTGCCGATACCGAGTACCGATACCAATTTTTTTATTGCATTTGTAAATGTTTTAAATATTGGGTACAGAAACAAAAGAGTATGTATAATGTTAGTTGACTTCATTTATCAAATAGATAGTCAAACCAAAATGTTAATTCAGACACCTTCAACATTTCTCACATTATCAGAGTTTATTCGCTATAGATTAGAAAATGGTAACAAAATATGAGAAGAACTCAGAGTTAAACTGTGTCAGAACAAATTCATCTTGATAATGTTAGATAATTTTGATAGAAAGGTATGTAATAGATTACAATCAACCAAAAATTATTCAGACAGCTGTTAGTATGACAGTATTTACACAACTATCAATACTTTGTCGGGCAACATTTAGCCTCAGTGACAACCTGTAGTCTCCTGGGCATGCTGTCACCCAACTTCATGCAAACCTCAACTTCAGTTTTTTCCCAAATTTGTATAAATTTTACTGGTAGTTCACTGTATGAATAATTTTTGGGTATGATTTTTCACAGTTTACTTTATTTTGCTATCCTCAATTACATAAATGAACTATAGTGTCCTGCACCCACTAGTAAAAAAATATCAAAAATTATATCTGGTCTCTGAATAATTTTTGGTTTGACTGTATATCCTTTGGTTACTTCGGCTGCGATTTATATTCCAAAGCCACTCATATAATGCAGAAACACTCAAGCAATCAAAACACGCGCAACGCGTGCACGTATTTGTACTGGTGCAGCATGAGAGGCAGTAGTACATCCTAGCGCATTTCACACAGGCTGTTAATTTCACTTTCGCCAGAAAGTCGTGTATGCCTAAGGTTGAAAATAAGTGATGTTTATAGTGAATTCCCCTATGAATGGTTTTATTTTTATGATTTATTTTTAATCCAAATGATGCGTGTGCTAAGTGAGTGAACATCAAAGATCACACAACAAAAATGCATGCTCTCTCTCTCTCTCTCTCTCTCTCTCTCTCTACCATTAAATAACTTGTGCATTGTTTTACTTTGCTTGTTTTTTGACATATCCGCCGATACTACAAACTTTCCAGTTGATGTCTGTGATAAGATATATTCCCTCGACAAGCTCGCGCATCTGCGCCGCCGCGCGCTCAATCCACTCAGTGTGATTTGCTTACCAGTTGGCGCAAATCAGCTATACAGGCATTGATACTGAATGTTTAACGTTATATTCATTGGATACATATACTTTGTAGTAGACATCCTTAACTCCTTTCTGCTCTCTGTTGTTCTGTTGTCGGTGCTTCTTTGTTTGAATATGGCGCTTAACACATGCTGTGTGGTATCGGCGTTTGGTATCGGGGCATTTTAACGAGTACGAGTACAGGAGACCAGTATCGGGCCCGATTATCGGTGCATCCCTAATTATAAAGACTGAAAAAAAGTATGTTGGTATACATGATTTAATCACATAAAAAATTTTTTTTTACATTAATCAAGTAACAACCATGGGCATTCCCTCCAAGGAGGCAAGGGAGGCAGTGTCTCCTCAAAATATTGGATAAGAAAAAAAATTATTGTACAAAAATAAAACAACACCAATATTACAAAATATAACCTTAAAAATGAGTGTATAAATCACTCGTTTTTCTAAAGAAAGACTGTCCAACAGCGACAACAGCAGGTAAAGTCACAGTGGGAGTCCGCTGTGATCTGTGGGAGTTTTTAGCAAGAAATCAGCTTGGTGAAATTGAAAGTAAATTTCTGTGACTGTGACCAATATTTACTGAGCTTTGATGACTGATGATCCGAAAAATAGTTAAAAACTAACTATTAAAAAGAATAGCTGAACATAAGTTCACAAATAAAATATATTATTTAAATTGTTATTGCCTTGAGTTATTATTTTGGAATAAATGTAAAATGCTTTAAAACACTAACTTGATAAGATTCATATTTGGCTTTAATAAACAGAATACTGATTACATTGTTAATATAAAAATTTGCCCCTGTTTCTGTTCCTGTTCCTGTGCTCCCTTTTTTGGTCATGTTCCTGTCCTCGTTTAGTTTGATTATGTTCCATTGATGTCAACTGTGTTCCCCTGATTGCCCTGTGTTTAAAAGTCCCAGTCTATTCAGTTTGATTTTGTCGAGTCTTGAACGTCTTCCTTGTGTTCCGTGTCTCCTGTTGGATTCTCCCTTCATCGTCACCTCCCTGGTCTCTGTCTGCCGGCCCCCTCCCGGGTGTCCGTCCTACTCCTGAGCCTCCTCCCAAGTTCCCACCTGTCTCATCTGTTCATTTGTTTTGTCAGGTCTTGAACATCTTCCTTGTGTTCCGTGTCTCCTGTTGGATTAAAAGACTCTCGTTTTGTGAAATCTCCACGTTTACTAGTTCCTGTACTCCAGCGTATCGTGACATGTTGCCTCCTCATTTCAGAACACCACCGCACACCACTGGTAACAACATATTTGTTCATTTAACTTTAACATCATTAAGTTAATTATAAGTGACCAAAATAAGCAGTTTCAAAGTGATTTTATATGGTTCCCTGTTAGCGAGCAATAGCACATATTAGCATGTTAAATCCTAAGTCTTTTCCTTAAAGAGATAGTTCACCCTAAAAGCTAAATTCAGTCATCATTTATTCACCCTCAAGTTGTTCCAAACCTATATGAATGCCAGCTGTTGGAAATGAAAGAAAATATTTTAAAGAATGTTGGTAATCAAAGAGTTGCTGGCTAGCCAAGAAAAAAATACTATGGAAGTCAATGGCTACCATCAACTGTTACAATATTCTTTAACCCTTAAACACATTCCTCGGGTCTTTAGTGACCCGAGACGTCATTCAATACTCTCTCCCTCATTCGTTTTTTTTAAGTTAGACATCAACCTTCTATTTTTTTTTTTTTTTTCGATGTGTGTGTGTGTATAGGGTCACTTCACTAGCGACCCAAGGTATGTAATAGTGTAAGTATATTTTTCCTATGACACAATAATTAAATATCTGTTATTCAGTGCTTTCCTCCAAATACTTGAGCTGTTCGTCGGATGCAATGAAGGAAAAATTACTTGTCACGACTATTTCCCAAAACCTTAGTAACTTCGTCATGCATCTGTCATTGAACCAACAACATGCCTACAGAACTGTCATAATGACACCATGCAGATATCAGAGTAATAATGTCTGTTGGTCAGAGACCAAATTAATGTCACATTATTAATGTAAATAACGAACATGGCATCTGAGGACATCGGAGGCTGTTTTTGTTCTCCATTGTTTTGTTTTATTTTCAAATGGCATTGATTCAATTGTGGCTTCACTCTTGCGTCACACTCTGCAGGCTGTTTGCTTTGCAAATGTTCATTGGAACCATAGGTGCCAATTTATATTTCTGCCGATGGGTGCCCAACCTCATTGGCTGGCCGCATATTACGTTGTTTATTACTTATCAGAGCTGTTGAAACCGGAGATTCACACTAAATAATAACAAAATAATCTGCACATAAGATACAATCGACAGATGCAGAATTTGATGAAGCCTGTGTGCATTAATGTTCCCATAGGAAAGAAAAATCAAAAGTGAGATCTCTTTAACATCTCAAATATTTCTCCAAGACAGAAATGAGTTTACTTTAAGATCGAATTGAGATTTTTGCTTGAGTCTCCTGCTTCTCAAACCGGTCTCCTGAGGCAAAAACTCTAACACTCTCACAATGGTCTCCTTTAAAGCTTTAGAATAGATCTCAACAACATCACACACTGTGCTCAGATATTTCTCCTGGTCTAAAGACTCTGGTGGTCTCACATTTGTCTCCTCCAAAGTTTCAAACAAGATCTCAACAGCATCACACACTGTGCTCAGATTTATCTCCTTAGCTACAGACATTGGATCTAAATCATAAATCCAGAGTTAAAGGCTATATTGAGAGAGAAATTCTGCAGAAATAAGGATAATGATACTTTTTTATAAAACAATGTTTATGCACATAGTTTGTTGTTGGAAATAGTAATGTACCAGATGCCTTAATCAAAATAGATTTACAGAAAATATAACCCTTGAGCTTTCTTTGCTGAAAGGCACATAAATGGCTTATGACTCAGTCTTGATTATTAATTGACTAATTTGATTATTAATACATATTATATGGTAGACATGTTTGAGCTCATATTGAGGCATTTGACTTAGTGCACACTTTGTACATTTATTGAGATCACTTCTGAGATTTAGAGGAGACAAATGTGAGAGCTCCCGAGTCTTTATATTAGGAGAAAAATCTGAGCACAGTGTGATGTTGTTGAGATCTTGTTTGAAACATTGGATGAGACAAATATGAGACCACCGGAGTCTTTAGATTAGGAGAAAAATCTGAGCACAGTGTGTGATGTTGTTGAGATCTCTTTTAAACTTTTTTAAACTTTAGAGGAGAAAAATGTGAGCGATCCATTGTCTCTAGTTAAGTTCTCCTTAACTAGAGACTATGGATCTCTCACATTTTTTCTGATCTGAGCACAGTGTGTGATGTTGTTGAGATCTCTTCTAAAGCTTTAAAGGATACCATTGTGACAGTGTTAGAGTTTTTGTCTCAGGAGACACGTTTGAGAAGCAGGAGACTCAAGCAAATGTTTCCATTCAATCTTAAGGTAACCTAATTTCTGTCTAGGAGAAATATTTGAAATGTTAAAGAGATCTTTTTTTTTCCCTCTGGTTAGCTTCCATGTCATTTATCTACACCATTTCAATCTAAGACAATATATGCATTGTCATATTTGAAGTTGTTTAATGTAGACAGTGTTTTTTTTGCACAATGATTTAACAGAGGAAACGATAACCTATATTTACATACATGCAAATATGGGCTGTACAAGACAAGATTTTAATGCTAAACAAAGCAAAAAAAAAAAAAAAAAAAAACACTGGTAAAGTGTTACATTTGTTAAAAAAAAGGTATTGCTCTTATACTGAACATCTTGCACTTATAAGTCCTTTCTGGTGTGTTTGGAAAATGTGGTGTATATACAATGCTGGACATTGAAGATAAATTTAAACATTTAAACTAGTAACCCTTAATGTTCTGAAATGTTTAATGCTATTTAAATGATAGTTTTAGTATTTACAATATTAATAAAAGTTTAACGTTTCTCCTAATATAAAACTGAAGACATCTTAAGACAAAGCTGTTATCTCAATGAGACATATAAGAGAATCACCTCTTAGTATCCTGAGCGTAAAGTAACCTCTGTCAGAGCCATAGCCTTGTAGGCAGCAAATCAGCATGAAGGCACAAGTACACCTCAGGCAGCATGGGTTCGAATCCCAACTAAAGGTACTTTCCTGCTCCTTTTCAATTCTTGCCTGTCCAATTGTTTCCTGTCTCTACTCCTACTGTCCTGACCATTAAAGGTGAAAAACCCCATTGAAATCAAAAAAGCAACCTCTGAGTAGTAAAAGCTTGTCACTGTCATTTTGGATTCCTTTCTTTCAGAACTTCTCATTTCTCAGTTGTGTCTACTTTTATTTCTCCTAAGGATTTTTAGGAGAGACATCTGAGACACTGTTGAGACTAAAATGAGAAATACACGAGAATCACAACTAAGTCTCCTGAGGTTAGAAAGAGCAACCACTGAGTAATAAAATATTCCTATAATGGAGTCTTGAAAGAGATTGCAGCAAGACAATAAAGAGATATTCTATGTTTCTTGCACCACATTCTCAGTTTTGACTCTTTTTTTCTCAAATATTTCTCATGTCTCATTTGTGTCTACTTATATTTCTCCTAAGGAATTTTAGGAGAAACATCTGAAATGCTGTTGATACTAAAATTAGATGCATATCAGTTCATGGTTCCGGACGGTCTTTTCCTGCGTCTTGTCATGTGCTTGTTGTTCGTACGTCATTCGTTAGTGGTTGCAGCTGGTGCTCAATCAGAGCGCGCCAGCTGCAACTCGTTAGCGAGTCCTTTATAGGTCACCCTGTTCAATGTGTGTTTGTCGGTTTGTTATTCTCATGTTCCTGTCTCCCTGTCAGTTCTCTGTGTCCAGTTCTCGCTCAGTCAGGGTACGGATCTTCAGCCTTCTCCTTGGTTTGGTCATACGCAGTGGTTGAAGGGATTT
Source organism: Sinocyclocheilus anophthalmus (assembly GCA_018155175.1). Lineage (NCBI taxonomy): Eukaryota > Metazoa > Chordata > Actinopteri > Cypriniformes > Cyprinidae > Sinocyclocheilus > Sinocyclocheilus anophthalmus. The sequence continues at coordinate 40,500 of JADLZN010008562.1, read as the reverse complement.
CTCTGTGGAGCTCTGATTCGGACCAGGACCCGAGGATTATCACCTTGTGTCTCCGTTATTTGTGATTACAAAATAAACCTTACCTTTTGCACTCGCACTTGGATCCTGACTCTTCTCTGCCGTGACAGAACGAACCGACCATACTCATGGATCCAGCGAGTGCGGAAGAGCTCAGAGACTTTTTGGCCAAGACTAACATTCGCATGGAGCATCAGGAGGATCAGATGATGGCCACGGGGCGGGCCGTCCAGACCCTGGTGAGTCAGTTGTCTGAGCTCACCACCCAGATCCAGCATCTGAAGGCTGAGCGGGGTTCAGCTCAGCAACCAGCCGTGCTTCATCCACCGGTTTCGATGGGTCCGATTGTCCGCACCCACGAACCTCGGCTACCACCTCCAGCCTTTTATTCTGGGGAACCCCAATTATGTCGTTCTTTTGTGGCTAAATGTTCACTCTACGTTTCCCTCCAACCATCTGCGTTTCCCACTGAAGAGGCTAAAGTGGCGTTCGTCATAACGTTGCTCTCGGGTCGAGCCGCTAACTGGGGAACCACAGTGTGGGAACGGAGATTACCTTGTTGCTCGTCCTTTCAGGCTTTTTCCGAGGAGCTACGGAGGGTTTTCGATCATGCAGCTTCGGGCAGAGAAGCAGCACGACTTCTTGCTGAGTTACGTCAAGGACAGAACACTGTTACTGACTATTCTATCGAGTTCCGCACATTGGCTGCAGAGTGTGGGTGGAATGCAGAGGCACAGTGGGACATGTTTCGGTTTGGCCTGTCTGATAAAATTAAGGATGAGAGATTCTTCAGAGTTACCGTCCGGGGTGGATGAACTCCTAGCTCTAGCCATTCGGGTGGACACCCGATTGCGGAGGCGGGATCAACGACAACTCCGAGAACCGCCGTTCGTCTCACAGACTCAATTACCTGCACTTACCAATAAGACTGTTTTCTCTCTTCCAGAGTCCGAGCCCATGCAGGTGGGAAGGTTCCGTCTCTCACTACAGGAGAAGCAGAGACGCAGGAGAGAGGGAGTGTATTTATACTGTGGCGCCCCCGGACACATCGCAGCACGGTGTCCAGCAAAAGACAACGCCCGTCAGTAGGTGGGAGGTTATTGACGGGTGCCATTAAGGGACACAAATCCTCTTATTCCAGCACTCATCTTTCGGTGAGGCTGGAGGTTCGGTCTGTTTATCATGACTGTGAGGCGTTAGTGGACTCTGGAGCAGAGGGGAACTTTTTGGACATTGGGTTCGCTCGGTCCCTCCAGATTCCCATGGTGGAGCTTTCTCAGCCCGTCTCTATGCTTGCACTCAACGGTCAGGCCTTACCCGCTGTCACTCACACCACGGCACCCTTAAGACTCATCACTTCGGGGCAACACTGAGGACATTCACTTTCTCCTCACCGACACACCCTCGGCTCCCTTAGTGCTGGGTCACCCCTGGCTGGTCCTCCATAATCCTCACATCAGTTGGAGTAACGATACTGTGCTGGGTTGGAGCGAGTATTGTCATGCCACCTGTTTGTTGTCCGCGTGTTCTCCTGTTGTTTGTTCTGTGTTTCAGGAGGATCATTCGGACCTGTCTAACGTGCCACAGGAGTACCTTGATCTGAGGGGAGTGTTCAGTAAGTCTCGGGCTGCTTCTCTACCTCCTCATCGTCCCTATGACTGTGCTATAGATTTATTGCCAGGTACGTCTCCGCCTAAGGGCAAGTTATATTCACTCTCCAATCCGGAGAGGGAGGCTATGGAGAAATATATTTCTGATTCTTTAGCAGCCAAGATCATCCGCCCCTCTTCATCTCCGGCCGGTGCGGGGTTCTTTTTCGTGAAAAAGAAGGACGGCTCTCTTCGTCCCTGTATTGATTATCGGGGCTTAAACGACATCACGGTGAAGAATACTTACCCTTTACCGTTGATGTCGTCGGCTTTCGAGCGTCTGCAGGGGGCGTCATTTTTCACGAAATTAGATCTCCGCAATGCTTATCATTTGGTTCGCATAAGAGAGGGGGATGAATGGAAAACCGCTTTTAATACCCCCAGGGGGCACTTTGAATATCTTGTTCTTCCTTTTGGCCTTTCCAACGCTCCCGCGGTTTTCCAGGCACTCGTTAATGACGTTCTGAGAGATATGCTAGATCAGTTAATTTATGTCTACCTGGATGACGTACTGATGTTTTCTCACTCTCTCCAGGAACATGTTCAACACGTCAGGCGTGTGCTTCAGAGGCTGTTAGAGAATGGGCTTTTCGTCAAGGTGGAGAAATGTGCTTTCCATGCACAGTCTGTTCTTTTTTTGGGGTACATCATCTCGGCCGAGGGGGCGCGCATGGATTCTGAGAAGGTTCAGGCTGTGGTGAATTGGCCAACCCCAGATTCCCGCAAGGCCCTGCAGAGGTTTCTGGGCTTTGCCAATTTTTACCGGCGTTTTATTTGCAATTTCAGCCAGCTAGCTGCACCTTTGACGGCTTTAACCTCCACCAAGACTGCGTTCAGGTGGTCTAGTGCAGCAGAAGTGGCATTTTCCAAACTGAGAGGCTGCTTCGTTTCTGCTCCCATCCTCATAGCCCCTGATCCCTCTAGGCAGTTTGTGGTGGAGGTTGACGCGTCTGAGGTGGGAGTTGGTGGGGTACTATCTCAGCGTTCCCCCACGGATGGCAAGGTGCACCCCTGCGCGTATTTTTCTTACCGTTTGTCTTCCGCCGAACGTAATTATGATATTGGTAACAGAGTTGTTGGCAGTCAAGTTGGCCTTGGAGGAGTGGCGTCATTGGTTGGAGGGTTCGGTGGGTTCCTTTTGTCGTCTGGACAGATCACAAGAATCTTGAATACATCAAGTCCGCTAAGAGATTGAACTCTAGGCAGGCTCGGTGGGCTCTTTTTTTCGGCCGATTCGATTTTTCCATTTCTTACCGTCCTGGTTCTAAGAACATCAAGCCGGATGCGTTATCCCGTATTTTTGATCATTCGGAGCGCCCGTCCCTGCCTGACCCCATTGTGCCAAGGAGACTTTTTTTATTTCTGCGGTCACATGGGAGATCGAGACAAAGGTCCGCACGGCCTCTCAAGGGGTAACACCCCCGTCCGGGTGCCCACCGAACCGGATGTTTGTGCCAGAGTCCGTAAGGTCCGACATTATCCGATGGGCTCATTCTTCCAAGGTAGCCTGTCATCCTGGGGTGAGACGTACCATGTTTCTGGTTAAACAACGGTTCTGGTGGTCAGGTATGGCTCGGGACATTGGTTCATTTGTTTTGGCGTGCTCCGTCTGTGCTGTTTCTAAGTCTTCCAATTGCCCCCCCGTGGGTCTTCTTCAGCCGCTGTTGGTTCCTTCGAGACCCTGGTCCCATGTTTCGCTAGATTTTGTCTCGGGTCTTCCCCCTTCTCAGGAGAACACGGTGGTTTTGACCGTGGTGGACCAATTCTCGAAGGCAACTCATTTCATTCCTCTACCCAAATTACCCTCAGCCAGAGAAACAGCGGTTGCTGTCATAGATCACGTCTTTCGTTTACATGGCCTCCCGGTAGACGTGGTCTCTGACAGGGGGCCCCAGTTTGTGTCCAAATTTTGGGGAGAGTTTTGTAGATTGTTGGGGGCGACTGTTAGTCTTTCTTCTGGGTTTCATCCCTAGAGTAATGGTCAGACGGAGAGGGCCAACCAAGATTTGGAACGAGTGTTGCGATGTTTGTTTGGTTTCTCAGAACCCCTCCTCGTGGAGCCAGCAAATCTCATGGGTTGAGTACGCACATAACTCATTACCAGTCTCATCTACGGGTCTATCTCCTTTTGAGTGTAGCTTAGGGTACCAGCCACCACCTTTTCCCAGTATGGAATCCGAGGTCGCGGTTCCCTCTGCCCACGCATTCGTCCAGACGTGCCGACGCACCTGGAGTAAGGCCAGATTGACCCTCCTCCAGGTGGGGCCGGGCCGCCCGCCCCCCAAGGTCCAGGCCGTTATATGATCGCCACCCTCTGGTCGGAGACCCGCCGTTCCCCGTTTACGTCTTCGGTCAAAAGGTGTGGGCTTTCCATCCAGAATACTGCCTCTCATCCGATCCGTCATAATAAGCTTGCTCCCAAATTCATTGCCCGTTTACTGTCACCAGATTATTAGTCCGGTTGTCATTCCGCCCAAACTCCCTCCAGCGTGCAGGTAGAATTAAACCGTCGTTTCATGTATCCAAAATAAGCCTTTTTTTCATTCATTTCCATTAACCTCTCCCGTCCTAGTTCCCTCCACACCGCCTGCGTCATCGTGCTCAGAACGGGGAACCAGCCTATTCCTTTAAGGCGTATTCTGGACGTCAAGGGAGGGAGAGGATTTCAGTACTTGGTTGAGTCTGGAGAGGTTTACGTTGTCCGTAGTGAGACTAAGGTTGCAGATATCTTGCTAGGGACATACTGGATCAATCTCATCGATGAATTTAATCGTCAGGTATGTCTTCCTGGGAATGTCAGGAGGCATTCCTGGGGGGGGGGTACTGTCACGGTTCATGGGTCCGGACGGGCTTTCTGCGTCTTGTCATGTGCTTGTATGTTCGTACGTCACTCGTTAGTGGTTGCAGCTGGCGCTCAAAGCGCGCCAGCTGCAGCCACTCGTTTTAATTCGTGAGATCCTTATAGGTCGTCACCCTGTTCAATGTGTGTTTTTCGTTTCGTTAATTCTCAGTTTTCCTGTCTCCCTGGCAGTTCCTGTTGCATTTCTCGCTCAGACTCAGGGTACGGTCTTCCAGCCATTCTCCTTCGGATCTTGGTCATACGCATGGTTGAAGGGATTTCTGTGAGCTCTGATTCGACCATGACCCGAGGATTAGCACCTTGTTTCTCCGGTATTTTGATTACAAATCCAACCTGTACCTGTTTTCACTCATTCACTGTGTGAACTCCTAGACCTACCCCTTGCTCTGCCGTACAGGAGATGTTTTACTATGAGCATCTCATCTAAGTCACCCGAGCTTAGGAAAAGCGACCACTGAGCAATACATTTTTACTTACTCTACCTGTAAGGAACATTTTCACTGAGAACATTAAACAATATCCTGCCTCTTTCTCTACGCGACTTTGTGAAGCATAGACCCTTACTGCCGCCATAGAACTTGCCACACTTCTCAGAGTCTATCGGGGGCTCTAATATTAGCTATATGTTTAACTAAAAGTCCGTTTTATAGCTTCTCAGTGCACGCGGTTCAAGATTAATACTGAGTTGTGCTTTTCAGAACTTATGTGAGTGTGCTCAAGCTCCAAAACTCTATTTTTGTCCCGTCCATTGCTCTTTCAAGTGGGAATCCCGCATAAATATGTGGATGTCTTTCCCGAAACTTTGCAGCATGCATGTGGCCAAAAAACAAGTTTTATACAAATTCTGAATCGAATATACAGTGTATATAGCCTAGAAAGCACATAAAATAGCACTCCCTTTAAAATCACTAAAGCTGTCACTCGTCTTAGTTCATCGCAATCTCATGAAGTTTTGTTATAATGAGAGGAATCGTGAGCTTGCAAAACTCAGCAATGGACAAAAACTCTGGTGTTTTGAGTGGTGAGTGGATTCTAACTTAAACACCTCTGATTGGCTATTGCGTTCAAAAAATCAACATGCATATGTTTGTGATTGGCTACATTGCTCACCTACACAAAAAGGCAACAGTTTGCTCGTACCCCTCCTCCAAAACATCCAAATTATGTTCACTGATAGATTTCCAGATCTGTTTTTGCCATACGACTATATGAATAGGAGAATATCCCTTGAGCTCGTTCCAATGTTCGTGCCACGTGTTTCAATGACTTAAATCTAGTCCATGAGTAGCATGGACTACTTGTATGGTGCTTTTTGTCATTTCAGAGCTTGTGACGCTTGAATGCACTTTTGGTTCCTTAATAAAATGAACACATCAGTTCAGAATGATGTGAAAATGAGTAAATAATCTCTTGTATGGATGCATTTATTTATTTATTTAGGCGGGTGAACTATTTCTTGAAGTGTGTGTCCTCCATTTACAATCTGCTTAGGCTGTATCCTGTAGTTGAGACATGAGCTAAGAACAATGAGAGGGAAGGATTATGGCCTCTGCTGGTTACATAGGAGTTTTATTATACAATTGAACAGCACAAGCTCTAATCAACATGATGTTAAATGTGGTGACACAGAGACGGGTCAGCAGTTTGTAAGGGTTAACAGCTGTGTGTCAAATCAATGGCATTCAGCAGCATACCTCACTCTATCGACAGTTAATCAGAAGGCAGGTTCTTGGTCTTAATGCCACATGCTGATCCAATCCACATTTTTTGCATTTCTCTGAGCTCCAACTTAGAGTTGCTCTCTAATGATGTACTCATTCACTGCCAGCATTGTGAAAGGGAACTTAGCGCTCTCCTTGACTGTTAGCAGTTTTAAAGGGATAGTAGACCCTGAAATTGAAATTCATCTACTCCACCTCTGGTCACTACATACCTTAACTGTACGGAAAAGAGCAGATATTTATTTACATTGTTCTTTACTGTAGAAATCAAGGTCATTAACATGATGCTATTTTTTTTTTTTGGTCAGGATCTATTACTTTATTTAAAAATTTGTAATACATGTGATTCACAAAATGTCTCATCTAATATGAGAATGTTTTTAATGGAATTCATTTTTAGGGGGAAATAAAGTCAAGAATGTCAGGGTCACTGTCCTGATATCATAATAAAGAAACAAACTTCATTGAGCAAAATAAATTATAGCAAAGAAAACCTAAGAATGGCATACTCTTTTAGAATTATTTCTTAGAAGGAAAGTATTTCAACAAAGCCACTTCACTTATTAATATTAGTTTTTCCACCAACATGTGGTACAACCAACATACAGAAATTTAAATAAAAGGAAATTATATCATATTGAGGACCACTGCAGTCCCGCATGACTGTGCGTCAAGTTTAGTAAGTCTCTTAAGATATCAAATATTTGATATTTTTTGACAAGCCATGGTTAGCTCAGGGTGTAAAAAGTGATAAGTGTGGACTTAGTGACTTTTTTTTTACTTATTCTGTTAACCTATATTATATTATTTAATGTTAATTTGGTAAATAATTTGGTACAATTTACTTAATGTGTGCGTGTTTTTACATTGTACTTAAATTGATTTATTGTTATTGGATGGTTATACTGCACAACACTTTTAAAATAATTAAACTGAAGCTTGTCATTGATTTTGGAACGACATAAGGGTGAGTGTATATTATGAAGGAATTTTTCATTTTTTTGGGTGAACTAATTTTGCAGCGTAAATTATGAACTGAAATTTTACATTCATGCATACAAACGCGCAAACTCACAAATAAACATAAGACCCTGCCAAAAGGACCTTAGAAGATGCTGTTTTCTTACGCCTGTCAAGACAATAAGAACATTCCAACTGTAAATCCAGCAAAGGAATAAATAAATAAAAAATACAGGATAAGAAGCAAGGCAAATCAGTGCATAATCCTTTGGCATCATGTGCACTACATCCTGAACTTAGCTGTAATGCTGCATGCTAAAAGAAGTCACTTGGCCCACTCCAAGCATACAAATCAATTACTTACACACACATCTCAGCAAGAACCGAAGCCAAACAGATATGAAATAACAGCTTGTTCCATTCCCATTCAGAGTATGACTCGTATCTCTTCTGGATTAAAATTGCACTGGCAGTTGATATCCTGTGGTGGATGTCATTTTCCTGCAGATTCGCCTTAAGTCAGCACTAATTCTTTATCTTTCTGTCTCTTCTCTTCACATCTCACTCCCTTGCTCTTTCTGTCTTTTGGGGGGTTAGCTGACTCAGACGTTGTCAAGAAAGATATGCACTCAACATGCCCGTCACATAGAAATGAGTTTAAGCATGACTGTTTCTAAGATCTAGAGGTCTGCTACCCAGTCTGTGCCTGACGGACCCAACAAGTTGTCTGGTTTCATGCTAGATTTGAGTTTGTGATGCTTTAACATATTTTACCTTTACTTTTTGGCACATACAATGTAAAAAGTGTTAACTTGCAACTGTTAACTTAAAATAGCTATTTCTATCTGATTTAATGCACAGAGATTATTTTAAAATTAGAATAAATCAATGTATTTAATTGGATTGAATGAGGTTAAATAATTAACATCATGTTTTTTATTTGAATAAAACCATTTAATTGAGATGTTACCATTTTTTAGGTTACTAATTATTGAATTTTATTTTTTTGTGTACATATAAAAGTGTACACTTTTATATTTTAGTCAGAGCTATGAGTTTAGGTTGAGTTCAACCCTACAATTTGACACTCAGATCAGGTTTTGTTTAAAGCCAGGTTTAGGCTTAAATTTTATACTGACGTATCTAACATAATACATCTGTAAATTATTACTTTATAGATATTTATGGATCAATTAACAATTTAATCTTGTGTAAAGAGTACTGATGTAGTCATTTTGATTCTTTGCTTTAGAAGACAGCACACATCAAAGTGCTGGTCTTGTCTCCTCTTTCTCTAAAAGTCTCGAAGGCTAAGCTTCAATAAGTGAGAGTGTTGCATCATCTTCCAAGTTACTGAACTTACTTTCGTGTTTGGAATTGTAGTTTTCTCAGTTCGCATTATTGTGAGCTAACATACAGTTTAGCCCATGAAATGCAGTTTTCTTTCCTGTGTTGACATATATCGTGTTGGAAAAATAAGTTTGGATGGGACATATTGAATCAATGTGATCATCAAAAAATAAATAAATGGTCAACCAACAAACCAATAGGATTTAGTTACGAAACAGCCATGAACTGTTTTGCTACCTGTATATGTCTACTAAAACAAAATTGTGTCAACATAATAGTTCAAATGATCATTTAGACACTAACATGAACTAAAAGCCGCAATTTAATAATTGTGAATTCAAGGTGTCATTAAAAGCCACAACATTTTAGAGTACAAAAGGACTAAAAGGGAGTTGCATTGAGTTTGGTCATGTTCTCCAAATGTAAACAATGAAGTCCAATTTCCCAATTTGTCAATCACAGAGTCTGAGAACTTGTAATCAATTTAGGACGTGTTATGAAGCTTTACATTCATACCGATTTCAGAGATGGAGTTTCAGAACCAGCTCTTTTGAGGTTATTTAGGTCTTAGTGCAACACATGCCTCTGGCATTCTGTAAACCCTTGACACTTCATACATGGCTTGCAAACCTCACAGCTCTTTAATAGCTCAAAGTCTCACTTTGTTCACAAAATTTTGCTTTAACAAGTTTTCGTCTGAGGTTTGTCAGTTATATCAGTAATAACAACTTTCAGTATGATTGCAAGCTACATCACTATGACTAACCAATCAGAATTAACCTCAAGGCTAAATTCCTCTGAAATTGAAGTGGACATACGAACATGAGTGCAGAACATTCAAGGAATAGTTGGAACTTTTCTTAATTTAATGGTATGGGTATGTCTGCCTGCTGGTGGTATAATCTCATTAAAAAACATCACATAAAAAACAATTCTAAAATAAAATTCCATCATGATACCAGAGGGCATTTTTATTTATTTTTTTCTTACAAAATGGAACTGCCTAAGGTTAAGTACCACTACCGTAAACATTTCATCATATGTCCTGATGTTGATATACTGTATTATTAATAATAATAATAATAATTATAATAATAATAAATGGCAACACATATTAGGACTGGGCTGTACATACCGTGTACAGCACAAATGTGTCAGCTGGAAGATTTTTTTCTTTCGAGCTATCAGCGAATAGCATCACTTTACATTATTTGCATGGATTAGAGTATGAATATAACGTCTAAGGTTACTTATTAACCATGTTCCCGAGTAGGGACGACACACTGCGTCTTCTAGGGTTCGCTATGGGGAATGCCTCGTCATGATCTGTGTCTGAAGCATACATTGAAAAAACAACACGTTGGCTGGCGACAGCCCATGACGTCACTACCAGTGCAACTACAGTATAAATCGGAGCCGGGAGCTACACATCATTCACTTCTTCGTCTGAAGCTTGCGTTCGAAGCATGGCAGGAAGCCTAGAGTGTCTAGTTCCCTACTCAAAGAACCATGGTTACATAAGTAACCTGAGACGTTCCCTTTCAAGGGAACTTCGAACTGCGTCCTCTAGGGGTCGCTATGGGGAACGGTATACCCACGCCGCCATGCTGAGGGGAGTGCGGGACAGAACCATGGCGAGCACTAAGTACCAACTCTAACATATTGCCATGGGAGTTGCCCCTGGAACGTTAGACGGCTGTCAGTGACATTATCCCCTACGGCAAAGGCCTAGGCTACATACCCAACTTACCTGTTAGGGCCAGACTCCTGGGCCCGGGGTAGAGCTCAAGGCTTGGAATCATAATGGATTCCTTTAAGGGGATAAGACCAAGAACCTAGTATCACACTAAGTCTTGGCCTGTCACACAGGGGCTACCGCTTGCTCTTGCATAAGCTCTGAAAGGAACTGTCTCAACAGACCCTTAGTAGCAACACCCTTTTAAGTAGGTATCCAGAGGATACATAAGTGGAGTGGTGCCCAAGGTGAACGGGGCTCAAACAAGCTCAAGAAAGGGCACGAAGCAACCGCGCGAAGCCTTCGCCATATAGGATTTTAGAAAAGAATGCAAAGAATTAGCGTGCGAACTTACCACAATGTGGATTTTAGAAAGTGCACAAAGCCTTCACGTGCACACTTACCATAACATGGATTTTAGGATACCGTTCTAAAGGGCTCTCGTGGCACTCTGAAAGAGCAGCTCATAGATGGAATGGTGCATACCAAACCCAATATGTTTGAGAGTCACCAACTCGATCTAAGATATAAAGTTGGAATGGCTAGCAATACATCTCTAGCTGAGGGGGCAAACACGCAACTCTCACACAAGAGGGGAGCTCGACCTACCACATGTTCCAATGCTGGAACAGCTAGCAATAATTTACTTAGCTGAGGGAGCAACACACCCAGCTCTAAGACCAAGAGAGGGGTTGACCGCTATTGATGCGTTTAGAGAATCAGAATGGTAAGTGTACTGCAAGCTAGCCAAATACTCAGCACACCAGGGAGGCAAAGGAAGGGCCTAATTCACCTGATGCTACTGGTTCCAGGTGCTCTGGGAAAACAGAGAAATTAACTTCTCATGTGAGAGGAGAACTCCGAACTCAGAAAGAATAGCGCGCTCATAGGCAACCCTTTGGTAAAGGGGAGCACTGCTAATACTACCACGAGAACAGCCCACGGTGCGAACCCGGGTGCTCGATAGGAAGCAGCATGCTCATAGTAACCCTCAATGGTGAGGGGAGCGATACTTCCAAGTGTGTCAAAAATAGAGACACACTGGTTGAGTGGAGCCCAAGGTACCGGGGTCTAACCAACTCAGAGAAAGGGGACGAAGTACACGCTAAACCTTACCGTACAGGAGTTTCAGAAAGTGCGCAAGTCTAGCATGCACATTACCATTATTTGATTATAAAAAGTGCGCAAGTGTAAGCCGTTGCCATACAATACTTGGATTTCAGAAAGTGCGCAAAGTCTTAGTGTGCACACTTACCACTATGTGGATTTCAGAAATTGCACAGAGCTTAGCGTGTGCACTTACAATAGCATGGATTAACATTTCCAGGCATCTGATCACAGATACCCAGAGGTACTGGGCCAAACGGGAGAGGCAAGCGCAAATACGACCCTCTAAGGTGAGGGGAGCACTGCCCGAGACAGCATTACACAAGAAGGTTCTCTCAAATGCCACCTACACTTCCCGCTCGATGCCTCAGCAAGAGGGATATCCTGGTGAGAAAGGACATCCAGGAATCTTTGTGCAGTGTCGTACCAGGGCCTGATGTCAAGAAGGCTCCTGCAGAAGCCTCTGACCTGGCCGCATGGTCCAGGAAGAATGAAGCTGGCACCAGGGCTATCATACCGGCTGGACACAATATCGACGAGTGAGGTAACACTGCAAGTCGAGAACCCGGTTTCTGAATCCAGCAGAGTGGGTGCTCACCGAGGACCTACCCTAGACAATGACAGAAGCACACAGGTCCCGGAAACACTGCAAATAAATCTCACAGAAGGATTATACACACATAACCACCAGCACATGAAATACATATATATATATATATATAAAATGGATCATACTCACCCAACATGGTTCCCGTGCCGGAACCCTGTTCCAGAGGCGATTCCAAGAAGCCTCTAGTCCGGACCATCAGCAAGGTGGTCACTATGAAGCCATAGAACCAACCAAAAACATCATAGGTCCAGCATAGGAGACTATAATGCAGGAAAATTCCCACCTAACATCGGTCAGGTGGAGAGATGGTGGTTAAAGGGGAATTAGGAAGGGGAAGAAAAAGGGCAGATGTGACACCCCCGAAGGAAATAAGTAGATACTCAAGTATCACTCCGATCCGGACAAAAGCGCTGACGCCTTGTCTTGATCACATCCCTCAGGTCCTGCCTACCTCCCTTTGACCCGCGATTCCTCCTTCCCCTACCCGCGGGCAGAGGAGGAGCGCGAGTCGCGACACCAGCCTTCTGTGCCTGTCTCTGATCCTCAAACCGAGACGGGCCAGGACCCCTGGGTTGTTCGGGATCAGACCTGGACCTTCGTGGAATGAAATTTTTGAAGGCCGCTGAGCGCGCCTTCACCTCCCTAAACTTCTCGACCACCGTCTCAACTGAGGTACCAAAAAGTTCAGAAGGCGAAACCGAAGCATCGAGAAGAAAGCCCCTCTCTTCCATACCGATATCTGCCAGGTTCACCCACATATGTCTCTCCGTCACTACCATAGCCGCCATGGACCTGCCACTAGCAGAGGCGGCCTGCTTAGTAGTACGGGAGAAGCAGAGATTCGGTGCTAAGATGATCAGGAGAAAGGCCCTCGCCTTTATCCAGGTCTTTCAGTAGGTCAGCCTGGTATGCCTGGAGCACTGCCATCGTGTGCAATGAAGCGACAGCCGAACTGCTGCTGCTGCGTATGCCCTGCCATTTAAGCGTGATGTATCCTGGAGGGGCTTAGATGGCAAGGAGGGCGTATTAAGGGAGGATGTCTCGCCCGAAGAGAGATAGCTAACCAGCGTCTCTTCTACAGGGGGCATCATCTCATAGCCACTTTCGCGCATCAACTCGATGTTCGCATAACTCGTATGATGATGGAATCGATAGATAGCGAGAAGAACTGGCCTATCTGCCATTCCTTGCTCGATTTCAATATGCAAATCAGGCAAGGAATGGAAAGGCTCACCTGAGAGCTGGACGGTTATGGTTTCAGAAAGATAGAGTCCTATCGAGATGACCCCGCGGCGCCACCTCCTTGGCTGCTGCCACGGCAAGTCTAGCCTCGCCGCTTGGCGCTGATTCCATAACTTCCAACAGCACCATACGCAGGGTAGGGGTTGGGAAGGCTCAGCCCAGCTCTCTTCGCCGTCCTCAGACATCCCTTGCCTCTCATGGGCTAAACAGCAGAGCAACTGGCCCGATCAGATGATGTCAAAGAGATGACATCAACCTCCACGGCTCGCTCTCGTTCCTGCAGCCAAGAGGCGCGAGGATGGAAACCCCTCCTAAACTCAATCAGGCAGGTTCACCTGAGATCCCCACAAGCTCATTCTCTTCTGTGCCTCAGCAGTGGCGGGTCCTGAATCGGGGGAAGCAGATGGCTGCCCCTCTTTCTCGAAAAAGAGACAAACGATGCGAGCGGGAATTTTTCATCGAAAAATTCTCACAAGCACGTGCAAATGCACCCCCCCATCAAGGACGTCGAGTGCGTGCTCTTCGCCCAAACAAACAACACATAGATTGTGTGTCATCTGGTGTCAAATAGCGACGACACGGATGCACACATCCTCTAAACGCTCTGCTAGTGCTCGCCATAATGATAGGAATACAGATAGCTCTTATCATGGAATGCATGCTTCAAACAAAACAGTCATTGAAGATGAAGAGAATGACATGTTCTCCCGGCGTCCATTTATACTATAGTCGCACCGGTAGTGACATCATGGCTGTCGCCGGACAACGTGTTGTTGGTGTTTTTTCAATGTATGCTTCAGACATGGGTCACAACGAGGCGTTCCCCATAGCGACCCCTAGAAGACACAGTTCGAAGTTCCCTTGAAAGGGAACCATGAAAATACATAATGGAATGTGTCCCCAAAAAAGTTAAAGTGATAGTTCAACCAAAAATGAAAATTCGGTCAGTAATTACTCACCCTCATGTCGTTCCAAACCCATAAGCTCTTTGTTCACCTTCGGAACACTCATTCCTAAATCATAATTTATTCAGTTTATGAGGTTAAACATATCTATGTTGTCTGAATCTCAAGAACTTTCAGTTGTAGTGATTTAATTATACATTTTTGTCCATTCGCTTGCCACTTGTCAAGTTTTCCATTAATGAGGAAGTTATTCTTAAATTTGGCATTGTTAAAATCTTTTAGTAGTGGTTACTGTTACTAGGAGAATGAAGAATGTTATTATTGTCAGAAAAAAAAGTAATCCACCCTCCACTGCTTTTTGCTAATTATAATTCTAGTTTATGAATTCTAGTTTTATTGTGTCCTTTAATGCATCATTTGTTTGCTTAAAAACTGGGTATGCCTAATGGATGTACTGCATATAAGAAGTATAACACATGCACGTAATCACCTTATCCTTATGTAAGAGCACTGTATCAGTCAGTGAGGTCATTTTATGTTGAGTGATGCTTGATTGCACTCTGCATTCCAATGAGAAGTGTGCTGATACCTACTTATAACGCAGCAACATTGCACTAGAGGCTCTAAAATCACCTTGCCGCATCAAATGGTATGTTCTTCTGCACACAATTACACATGCTCTCTCCAGTAGTTGATTAGTAAAAAAAATAAATGAATAAAAAATTCACAGAGCGAGCACAAGAATATCTCAATATGCCTTTTCTTATTTGGTTTTAAGCTGAACAAAGATGCCCATGCAACTCATGCACAAAGCAATTAATCAAAAACTCATGGGTTTGGGAGAATATATGCAACATTTATAACTAGAGGATTAGGGAATGTGAGTATGCATCAGCCATTGAATACAAGAACAATGCTAAATCCAGCTTTCTGGATTCTCTGAACCCCAGAGGAACGCTAAAACCATTTGAAGTCATCAAAGACGCCTTGTAATAATTCTTAAAATAACTAATCCTGAATTATATCATCTTCTATTAATTACGGTAATGAAATGTTTCAATCTTCATTCAAACATCTATTACTCACAATCCTCTTGTATTTGGTCAAGAGTAGCAAGGTCCTCTAATAGAATATTGTAGAAATGATATATTTGTGTATGCCAACTTGGAAGTTAGCATCACCCAGGTTCTTTCAACAAAAACCCAATAGGATTCTTCCGTTGACTTTGGATTATTGTGGTTTATGTTTAAACGTTGAAAACGTTTATGATTCTTACACATTTCATTCATAATGATAATGTTAACACTTTAATTTAAGAAGCAATTCTCACTTTTAACTAGTTACTCATTAGTATGCATATACTAGCACAGTGTGTCCCAACCTTTTTTTAGTCGCGGCACCCTTTGGAAATTTTAACAAACCTGTGGCACCCTACAAAATTAATTTTGTCACAATATTTCAATATCTAACTTCGATATGATAATTTGAAAAGTATAGATATTCGGTACAACAGGGAAGAACTGCAAAATATAATGTCATACAGATATTTTTTATATTATATAAAAAAAATTGTCCATCAGTGGTGGCAATCTGTAGGCTAATTTCTAATGAAAAGACCAAAGACAGATTTTAATGTAGGCTTTTATACAAATGTAAACATTATTTAATTACCATTATAACTAGCTAATTCACAAATTTTTGCTCACTCAGTGTGTTTTTGATTTTACAGCTGGGTAATTTTGTTGTAGTAGCACGAGATAGCTTGATTTAAATCTCTGAATTGAATAAAAAATGACAAGTAACCAGTCAGTAGTAGAATAAGAACAAATAAAGAAATGAATATAGCACAAATAAAAAATAACAACAGGCTTTCGAATTAAATAGATTGCTTTTTAGTTTTTCAGGTATGTCTAACAGTAGGGTTAAGATATTTAAATTTTTTTTTTTTTTACCAATTATCCAAAAAATGTTTAATCCTAGAAAGCTATTATAATCAGAGGACACATGAGCATAACGGTAAGCAGATCAATGAATGAGAGGGCAGCACTACCAGAGTTGCCCATATACCACACAATGTTACAACACAGTAGGGCTATTGCAGACAGAAACAATAATGTACTACATCGATGTTTCCTGTCGGCTCGTTTTTTGAGTGGACTTTGCTGTTCCGATTTGCATGAACGGTATACGAGTGGAGCGATTGAGCGGAGCGCACACGCATAGAGCGGGTTAATGGATAATACGCAGAGCATCACACCACCTGAAAGTGAAACCTGAGCGGTGAACAAATTTCCGGCAGCCGAAATTTCGGTGCATCTCTAATTACTGGCAACATCAGAAATGGATATCATATAATAGATGCTTTTTTGAACATTTAGCAATTTAAAAATATTTAAAAAATATTTTTTTACACCGCACACCTGCTCTCGACAGACCCCGGTTGGGAAACACTGTTATAGCAATTACTGGCTGATTATTAGTACCTAAAACAACTATTAATGCCTATTCTGCATGACCCCATATTTTAGATCCCTTTATCGACACCATACCTAAAAATTAACATCTACCTCCACTAACTATTAATGAGGAAACAAATAGGAGTTGATTTTAGGCAAAACCGTAGTTAGGTATTGGTAGCCTAATAGTGTGTAGATTTTAGCAGGCAATCGAAACGGTGATGATGCGAATGCAATAGAGGGATAGCCTCCCATGAGAAGCTAGGGTTGCCGCACCGGAAGCAAAGAGTTGGCACGGACAGCAGAGAGTAGCCAGTCAAGCGTTTCTTACCCTACTTACTTCTACGAAAGACCCCTCTGCTTCTAATGAACCCCACCATGACTACTACTACTTCTTTGTACATATTCATCGTAGCGACGATGCAAGCTGACTATTAAAACACGAGGAAGAAACTAAGAAGAACAACAGTGACGAAACGTGCTCTGTAGAGTAGTTTGTCCATTTAGGTCAATCCATCTTGTTTCCGTGTTTGGCTTACATAATCCCTCCAGCATGGTGAAGTTGAAATCCTATAAGTTCCATTGCCCATGCTGAAGCTATATACATTTTGCCATCATATACATTTTGCCATCAGTGGAGGCCATTTGCAGATGACCCTTCAGAGTGAACCAGTGCACATGAGCATTGTAGATAGATGGTGGCAGGTTAGAAGGGCAGCTCATTAAGATGCATTGATTTTTATCTATCTGCATTGCTAGCTGAGCCAAACATTAAAGTCTTTCAAAGATGGGTCTATTTAAAGTGGTCATATGACACTGCTAAAAATAACATTATGTTGTGTACTTGGTGTAATGCAATGTGCTTATCCGGTTTAAGGTTAAAAAAAATATATCACTTAATGACTTATACTGTCTTTTTACGCGTTGCATTGAGTATCGCCACTGCGGGAAACAGAAAAACCACGTTATGCAAGTGTGACGGGAAAACAAACAAACAACAAGCGCTACTCTACACTGCTCAAAACTCGCGTTTGAATCGTCAGTGGCAAATTCTTTAAATATAAAAAAACGTACTTACAGGCTGTGAGTCAGAAGCGCCAGACTGTCCTTGCAAAGTTGGAACTGCCCCACTTTATAGAAACAGACACCGGCATTGTAGGCTACTCTCACAGGAAACAGTCCTCATCCTCCGCAAAATGCGTTGCACACATCTAAATATTTGGGTTGAACTGTTCTGGAACAGTGTTGTAAGAACAACTGAACCACTGATTTCTAGTTGTGTCCTCTTTCGGAAGGCCAAACAAAGTAGTTTCGCTTTCACAACGAAACACACAGCGTCACACATGGCAGGCTAGAGTGAGTGGCGGCCGGCGGCCCAGAGTGAGGAATGGACGGCTGGCTGAGGAGCGGAAACAGAGGACGGGGGGCCTTGATGAAACGGCGGCGGCGGCGGGCTTGCGGCAACCACATGTGACGACCCCGGACTGGACTCCGCTTCGTCCACACCTTTTTTCTGTGCATGAACATTAAGGTGGCGTTATGCAAATCTTCCCATATCATTACGTAGACATGTGTGGGCGTGTTAGAATGAGCCATTTTAGGAGGGCGTGGTTGACTTTTAACTTTTATAAAGAATATCTCTTTGGATTTGAGACTTTAGTCTTTGCAACTTTACAGATCTTCTTTATGCATCAAGAGCTTGTAACACTCCAAAGAGAAAGGAAAAACTGAAATCGTATCATATGACCCCTTTAAATGGAAAGGAACTATAACTGGATTTTTACACAGCCTCAATGTTCCTCTTGGGAACTGAGTGAGAATTTGGTCAGTAAAAAGAACATAAAAATCAGAAGGAAAAATGAAAATGTTTGTTTACTGGAAAGTGCAGTCATAAAAAAAGTCACAAACCGTTTGTTGTGGCTGTTGTGAGGGTTTCTTCAAGTTGGGAGAACCTATTCACACTTCTGTTGAGTGTTCACAAAAACTGTGTGTGAAAACATATGAGTGAAAATGGTAGCTGGGAGCATTGGCGACCATCTTGCACTGTTTGTGTCAAATGGCAACTTAGGTTCCATTAAAGGGGTCATTTAATGCTTTTTTTAAAGATCATTATTTTGTGTATTTGGTGTAACAGAATATGTTGACATGCTTTAATGTTCAAAAAACACATTATTTTTCAAATACTGTACATTATTGTAGGTCCTATATGCCCCGCCTCTCTCAAACGCTTCGTTTTCTACAAAGTCCCTCCAGTCTGCTCTGATTGGCCAGCTGACCAGTGTATTGTGATTGGCCGAACACCGCAAGCACTCGTCGGAAATGTAACGCCCATTACCATAATAGCGAGCATCATCTTTCAATATAAATGTAAAGACAGTAAATAATGTCATTAGTTACATCGTTCAAGCCCGAAAGGAGAACCAGACCTATGATGCAAGTACACCAACCGCGTTAGACAGATGCTCTACTGTGATGTGACGCTGTCTCTTTCTCTCACGCACACACACACACACACAACGTGATACTCTACACGGGGCAAAACTCCGTATTTGAACATTCAATAGCAAATACTTAAACTAATAAACAAAACATAGTAGATGTTTCGAGCGGCAAATTGTCATAGCAAAGTCAGAATTACCTCCTCTCCAAAGTTCACGAAACAGTCGTCCATAAAATTCATTGCTGTTCTGTTGCAAGTAATCTTAAAAATTCCTAAATGCAACGACTTTCGGAAGGCCAAATAAAGTGCTTTGCTTTAGCACAGAAACACACAGCGTCTCCCTGACACGACTGCATCAACACTACTGTGGTTCCTGAAACCACACCTTCTTTCTTAGCGTGCACATTTGGGCGCATTATGCAAATATTCCCACATAGTGAGGTAGATATGGGGGGCGTGTTAGAACGAGCCGTTTTTTAGGTAGGCGTGGCTGACTCTTAAACTTTATAAAGAATATATATTTGGATTTGAGACTTTAGACTTTGCAAATTTACAGATCTTCTTTATGCACAATCAGCTTGTAACACTCCAAAGAGAAAGGAAAACTTGAAATCGCATCATATGACCCCTTTAAAGCAGGGGCTGGTGTTCAATGTTCTTTGACAGTCTTGGAAAGGGCCTGAAATCCTGGTCCATAATCCAGCTCTATACACTTTTGTTATGAACAAACATATTTGCAATTAAAATTAGGTAAGAAAAGGTTTAGAATGCACCCACAGTGCCCTTGACGCTCTTATACTGTTCTTATACATACTTTGGACCAATTTCATGTCAGTGTCAGCACTTGACATTGTTTTTAAGATAAGCCCATGCATTTGTTGGCAAATATCTGAATATATTTACAGATTATTCATCAGTTCCCTTGACATCAAATAAATTCCTTAACACTTCTAAATGAAACCCTATCCTTTTAAGTCGAATAACATTTCTTGCTGATTTGACTTATTCAAAGTGTCTTCAAGCCTTCAGACAGCCTGTCTTGTTAAACCTTCACTCAAAAAAAAAAAATTAGAATTATTTTGAATTGCAAAATGTCCATTTAGAATTTACATAATTTAAAGATGAAATTATAAACTTTATGTGATCCATGTTTGCCAGTCCTACATAAACAAAACAGGTAAGAAACAGATAAGAAAAAAATGGCAAAGTTTATTGTTAACTATATGCATCTATTTTAATTGAATAATCATATTTTTCAATGTATTTATTTAATTGCTTAGAATCAGCAAAAATGTGTTAACTGTCACGTAACGTGGTATAATACATTCTTGAATCTGCTGTCATATTTTCTACATAGAAGTATGGATAAAGAGTAAACTGTGTGGATTTATCATATTGCAACTTTGATGCATTGACTGGAGGAGAGAGTAAAGGTGAATCAATGTCCTTTTTTGTTAACAGATGCACCACAAGTTCATTGATTATAAAAATATATTAATAATGAACCCACGTGTCATTTGACTCCATATTGATTTTCCCATGAGTGTCTGATTGATACAAGCTTGAAAAGTCAAGAGCCAATTGATTCTCACTTATTCTCATGCACTATCCTCTCATTAGAGGATGCCTGGATGCTCCATGCGCCTCAAGATCTTACATCAAGGCGTTCAACCTGGTGAGAAGGCACTCTCGACACACATACGCCTCCAAACGTAAAGCCTTTGATTGCAATAGATTTCAGCAACTTTCTTTAAACCGTAAACCAAAGGCTTCCTGCATGCAACATCAGGTTTCAAGCAACCTTGCGAAAGAACTTCAAGAAAAATCTGAAAACAACATATCATATAATGTGAGTAAGGCTCCTGTGAGAACACTAACTATGCTTCAAAGCAAAATGTGCATTAAATCTGTGTGGGTGAGCAGGTGTGCATGAAGATGTGCCAAAATGTCTGAGACATTGAAATCTGTGACTTTCAAGTAGATTAGAATAATATAAATCTAATTTTAGAGCAGGTCTGAGTGACAAAATGTTGGCTAAAGGTTACCGAAAAATTCTGCAATCTCAAAAGTCTCAAATGTATAACCTTACAGCTACAGACTTCTATACAAAGTGAATATGCTAATCTCCCCAAATTGCTGTTTTGCTGTAATCTGCATAATTAGCACTGTTAGCTCAATTGATGTTGACATTGAGGGAAATAAAAACACACTGACAAAAATGGCATTCTTTTGATTGTTTTCATCAAGGCACCATTTCATCTGTAAATCTTTCATACATAGACATAATAGGCTTATGTTTCTCAAACAAAAGAAGAAAAAATACGGATGGAATGCATTATCCTAAAAAGCTCATTGCACTTAAAGTCAGAGCAGCCTCATAATCTAGGCCAAAAAAGGCTAAAAGCCATAATTGGTGTTGATAGGCGATTAAAATGCTGCTACTACGGTGGTGCGCTCTAGACCTGTGACTTTTGTTAAAAACCACCAAAAGGCTCATAATCATGAAAACAGGTCAACTTCAGTTTTTTCCATGAGCATGGGCAGGGGGGGGGGGTTTGTTTCAGTTACCAGCCGAGACGCGGGAGCGGGGGCGCTCAGGCAATCCATCGGCCCTGACCCAAATGGCCGAGGCTGGCAAATAACGAGGACGATACAGCTTTGCAAAAAAGAAATGACCTAAAGGACAGGGGCCCCGGGAGAGAGATAGCGGCTAACACTGTACACTCGCCCACAGGAGCTTCAGAAGTGCTGCGACTCACTTTATAAGCGGGGTCTACATTGTGGTTAGAGACGCTGCCATGTGTACCAGACGGGGGGCAAGCAGGAGTCCTAGACACATGAAGAGTTTAACCGCTATTCGGAGTAACTGTGTGCTAAAATGATTGACTAAAATGTTCACATACAGATTCCTGGAACACTAATGGTCTCTGATACAGGAAGTGACTGGTCCAAAGGTGGGGGGATTTTCTATAACATCGAAGTGTGGAGAGATGCTTCTGTGAGACGTAGTATAGCATTTCTAGGCAACAACAAAATATCTAAGAGTGTTGGCAAAGGAGCTCTCCATTTACTCAATGCTCCGACCAAATAACACCGAGCGAACAACGGGGTCGGGATCACATGCAATGGTATAAAGACTGCATTACCTTGCTGGCTGCTCAGACAAACATGCAATGAGGAAAGTGCTCAAATAACAAACACATCTGTGTTACAACTCTCTGGGAAATCAGAGTCCGTGGTGATGGAAGGGATTACGTAGTGAATCTGTCTATCCCCCGCTCCATAGCGAACATTAACGCTCAGGTCACACAAACTGCAAAAAGATAATAGGCGTGCAATGGCCACAACTGACAGCTGACATAAACCAAAGTATTCGTTGAAACAGATTAAACCGAAGAAATAGCATTCCTTCTTGTGGTAGCACCCTCTCCGACATTCGTCCCTAGCATGTCAACCAACTGTTCCAAGCAGGTGAATTATTGATCTTCTCAACTCAAAGGAGGAAAGCACACTGTTTAAAAGAGGTTGACCAACAGGGGGCCAAAAATGATCCAGAACACCCAGTAAGAGAATTTCACCATAAGAAAAGAATAAGTTAAGGTGTAGTCATTATTTACTCATCCTCATTTTCATTGTGAACATACAGTACACTGCTAAGCTAAAAACTGGACAAGAAAAGGTAAAAACACTTGGTAAAAACACTGCATAAAGGATTTTATATATTATTTTATATATGGTGCTGTTTGATTAAAAAAAAAAAATACACACATATACACACACATACACACATTTCACGACACACACACACACATCACAAAGACAAACAAGTAGATAAATAGAAAAATTGAAAGCTGATAGTTGTTTAAATAAAAAGAACTACATAGAAAGTAGAATAAATAGAATGAAAAGCTGTTACTGAGTTGAGGGTCCGCGCGGTAAAGATGAATAGATGTGTTTTAGTCGTGTGTTCCTTAAGATTGTCGGGTAGGGTGGGACTTAGCTGTTCGGATTGATTTGGCAGGTCATTCCACCAGGAGGAACAGTTAATGAAAAAGTCAGTGAAAGGATTTATTGTGCCATCTTTGAGATGGCACAATAATACGCCGTTCATTTGCAGAACGCAAGCTTCTAGAGGGCAATTAACTCTGAAGTAATGAATTTAGGTAAGGGGTGCAGAGCCAATGGTGGTTTTATAGGCAAACATTAATGCCGTTGAATTTATGCGAGCAGCTACTGGTAGCCAGTGCAAATTGATGAACAGAGGTGTGACATGCGTTGTTTTCGGAGGATTTATAAAAACTTATGTGTATGTGTGTGTACCCGTTTTTCTATTCTGGTGGGGACTTAAACCATGTGTGTGTGTGTGTGCGTGCGCGTGTGCACGTGTGTGTGTGTGTGTGAAAAATCCTCTATTGTGCACTATGTGTATTATGTCTATTATTACTTTGCTGAATATTACAACCTAGGCTTATTGGAAAATATGCCTCTAACTAAACTGTTTGCAAAACTCCAAAAAAGTACCTATTATTGAATTATAAACGAAAGCTAGTGATAGTAAAACAACAACAACTTATTCATCACCTCAGAACATAGTGCACAATTTGTAAATAAATAAATGTTGACGTTTACGTCACATCACCAGCATCATATACAGTATATGGCTAATATGATATAGTAAATGTGCTTGGTAACCCACCTCACTTTAGGGTAGAGTTTAGTGTAAGTGGAATGTTATTTTCAAATGCAGATAGAGGATTTAGCACCACATTTAATTTCCAAACAGCCATGATTCATACAACAACCAATGTAATAACACATTGTCACATTCATGTCCATCTGTTTTGGATAATACCAAACACACTTTCAATGCTATTCACTTTGAAAGTGTCACAAAGTACACAAGGAGCAACACAATATAATTTTGCAGAAACTTTGCCACAGGCACACTTTTCCAATGAACTTGGGTTGAAGTATTTGTTGATTGTTGTTGACTGAAATTTGTTCTATGCTTATCAAATACCACATAAGAAAGCTGAGTGAAGAAAATGGAATAGAGTGCTTCTTAAGAGGAAATTTGGATTGTGACGAAGAATGCTGAGAGCAGCAGAGGACAGCCAATGTCACAAAGCACCAGGCCTGGAGAGAGAGAGAAATCTTAATGACTTTTCTGACCCTCAGATGAGAAAGTCTCAGCGGCCTCAGGGAGTCTTGAAGGATTAGACTGCCCACTCCGCAAAAGACAACAAGTCTTTTGATATTCCTGTTACAATGATTTGGATGTTCGCGGATCACACTTTCTTTCTGTTCACGACCTTTTAGCGTGCGCGAACAGTAAATGTGAAGGGTTATCGGTGGGGCGAGTTCATATTCAGTAGGGTCGTGGGGTGGGGACACTACCTTTCTGTATGTGTTTGGACACTCTAAATAGACACTGAAATTCGCATCTCAATATAGGTCGATGGACCAAATGTAAAATTGAAGCCTTTTTATGTAATACTTTAAGATTTACATATATATATTTTTTAATGAATCCTCTAATAAAGGGTTGGAAATGAAATTGCTGAAATTTTCTAACCAGGACGGGGGGGGGGAGCAATCACGCCGCAGGTGACAAAGTTTCATACTCAAGGGGGACTCGTCATTTCCACGTAACTGGGACGGCGGGCGTGGGGTTTTAATGGAAGCACAATTCATTTATAATGAAATCTAGAATTGAACTAAATGAAACAAATTATGCACTCTATATGTATCGATCAATTAATTATCGTCGGAGCTCAACAAGTATGGAACATAAGTGAAACACTGCCAATGTGTTCACAAATCACACCAAATAAACTGGAATGTGTTATTAACTGGAATGCTAAATTAATTATCGCATCAGAACATAGTATATGTTTCATAAATTATCTAATACCTATGAATTTCATAAAGGGGGCATTAGGATATAAATTCACTTTTACAAGGGTGTATTTACATAGGTTGTGTCTATACCAGTGTTTGGCCCAACCACCCTACAATGATAAAAATCTATTCACTACTTTTTTTTAATCCCCAGAAAACCAAACAGTCTCAATAATCAAGCCGTTTTGATTTTCTGAGCAATATGACGTCATATTGCTCAGGCCCCACCCATGACCATTGATATACTGTCCTGTATTAGCATATCTCCACCCTCAGCAAGTTGTATGCTGTCCTCCATTTCCTCCGTGCTCGAGCAGCTGTAGTGACAACAAGGCTGCGTCCGAAAGCTGAAAAATGCTGCCTTCAGAGGATGCATTCCACTCTTTCCTCAATTACGATCCAATCCCAAGTCACTTCCCTCGCTATCCATGAGATGACTTTCATCTGACGATTTTGAAGGCATCAAGATTATCCTTCACCGCCATTGATATCCCATAAGCCTTCTGCGTTCCATCCTGATATATTTCTTTCTAGCGAGAAATCAGTATTATAGTAATTAAATAGTTGCTTAATTATCACCAAAGCTCGTTCTATTTTGTTGTAGATCATTAAAACGTTATGCTGCCTCAGAAGCCTGTCCTACATTAGTTTCGGACAGACGTATCTCTCGAGGTCTTAAGTGGTCTCTGAAAACATGTTTGGGGCAGACTCCTTTGTGTCAAATGCTGCCTGCAAAGTCAGGCAACAAGTCAGCAGTCTAAGCTTTTGGACGCAGCCAATGTCTCACAAGCAATGCTTAAAAAGTTTTGTAGTTGGATGTAAAAGTAAAAATATGAGTCTTATTTTCTCTCGACATCAGAGCCACTGAGGACGCAGTGAATTCATTTTGTTTTTGATGGTAATGCACCACCAAACACCTAAATTTGTTTTTTCTGCACAAATCATTTTCTCCAGACAATTCAAGGCAGTTTGCTAAAATTTCAAAACTCAGGATCGGATCAGTACGGCCCTGTTGCTGATTCCAGCTGCATTCCTCCAGAAACGTAATCTCACACATCCTATTTTTTTGATTATTTGCACAGAAGAGAGGGTCGGGGTGATCAGAGCTCATTAGCTGTTAATAGACATGACCGAAACGGGTCGCTGTGAACAGAGCTGTTTTGACAGGGTAAAAAGGTGTTTTTTTTACACTACCATTGAAAAATTTTAACCAAACTATGTTACAAACTTTTCATTAAGACCCTAAATAATCATTTGTGGAAAATGGGCATCCTATGACCCATTTATCAAAAACCCTCCAAAGGCACTCCTACAAATGCATACATCAAATGTATAGATTTGCATACATAAACGTATTAGTGCTCAAAAAAAAAAAAGAAGGTACCATAAATATGATGAATACTAATAAGATCACATTATATTATGGCGCAATGTGGTTTTGAATTAATGTGGGTGTTAAATAGTATCTGTGTTCAAGGTTTTTTTTTTTAAATATTGTGATAACACTGAAAAAGCAAGTTTATCTCGTTTTGGGCATGATTGTAATTCTTGCAATTTCATAAATAACTCAAGAGGCACTCAAGTCTCTGCAGCTATCTTTGCTATAATCAAAGTATGATTGGTATAAAACATTCTAGACTGACTATAATAATAATTTATTTGTGCACAAGGTCACTGTACTCATGCGGAAAACAGCAGAGCACTAGAAAACATTCCATGATTTCATTGATCTGCTCCTTAAAAAGGACATATTTGACAGAGAGGGTTGATGGTGGGTGGCTATAGAATATTTATTGCATTTTTGAATGAGCAAAGAATCAACCAGCCTTGAATAGCATCATTCACTTATAGAAGGGTTTCAAGACCTTTCAAAGCGGGGGGGGGGGGGGGGGGGGGGGGCAATATGTAGGCTGCACCAGCACTTCAATCCAGCTAGAAGCAACTACATAAAAATCACAAAAAACTATGCTGTACAGTACAAGCAAATATCATAAAGGCTGCAAAAGATGTGAGAACCACAAAAAGCATCCTAAAAGTAAGACAACCACAACAAAAACTGAGAGGAGCAACAGCTGTTGGACAAAATAACCCATGATTTGGAACTAAAGCCTGTATTTTAGAACATACAGTATACTACAAAAAAGCCTACACAGTGCTTTTTCAGTGTTCGTAAAAACGTATCTCTCGAGGTCTTAAGTGGTGGCTCTGAAAACATGTTTGGGGCAGACTCCTCTTCCAGATCATTCGAAGAAAGAGGATAAACTGATTTGTCAATAACAATAGTTCAAACATTACTGCAAAGTAAACAGAAAAAGTTGCTAATGCCAAATAATGAATGCAAGCTTCACCAGTGGTCACTGCAGTGAGCTTAACACTGAGGATCTCGACATTAAATCCGAATGAGAAAATCTTCTCTTTTTTTTCCATGTCAACAGTTTTGAATTTTACAGGAGGAGTGGGGAAAGCCATCAAATGATTTTTGCATCTGTCAGCTTATGCGATTTTGCAAAAAGTGTCCCTTGTTGTGCATGCTTTGATGCTGTTTAATCTTTACTGGTGCTGCAGTGCCACCCTTTTGAACAGCCAATGAATTACCAAAACTGGTAACATTGCAACAGTACAAAAGGGGAGGTGACAAATCTCATAAACCAAAACACAGTGGAAAACTTTTTGCTGTACACAAACTTTTATCACCATAGTATCGCTGTCATATAGAATGCCTGCATATATATATATTTTATATACAGTATATATATATATATCTATATATATGATAATATATATATTAATATATATATATATCATATATTGCTGCGGTGGCCCCCCTGGACCAAAATAGCTCCAACCTTTAATCTAGCAACGACTCTGCATGTAATTACAATGTAATTACACTGCAAATCGAACACAATAAAGTGTAATTATAGCAAAGTTGAATTCTTACCACTTGAGGCTATGTGTAGGAAGAGGCGAGCGTCCGAAGCTCTAATGGCAGCAGAGTACTTGTCCTCTTTCCCCGGGACCTGTGCTTTCCGCTCGGGCATGATTCGGACCCTGAGCCGGCCTCCCTCCGCCCCCAGCCACCACTCGAAAATCCGCGTTAGGTCCATTTCCAGGAACACAACCGGCGCGTCCTCGTACACATACAGTCCTCCACATCCCGTTTTAAGCATCTCTTCACCCACCTCCACCACAACTTGATTGGACTTTCGACTGGCGCTGGTCAAACCCAAATTCAAAACTTTCGGCACGGGCCGCTTCTGTCGATACGGGAGCTGTCCAGTGCTGGATCTGTTGACGTTCATCGCTGCCAACTTAACATCAAGCAAACTGGCGATGGTCTTTTGCAACGGAACGCAGCGCATGAGCAAGTTCGCCCGTACCGTGTAACATCCGTTAAACGACAGACAGTCTCCGTTAAGCGGGCGTTTTATAAACAGAGCCAAGTAGTAGCGTAACAGCGACGGGACGGCGAAATCCACCGAGAGCGTCTTCCTTTTGATCCGAGAGGTGGAGGTCTGGTTGGAGTCCTTTCTGTCGGTGCCGTTGATGAAAGCAGACGTGGGGAAAGTAGTAAGTGCGTCCGCGGCTCTCTGAGAAGAGCACTGCAGCTCGGGTAGAAATGCCGCAGACCAAAGAAAAAAGTAGAGTATCCGTGCAATCATGATTTAGGCTAAAAAGATCCTGTTTTCTGTTGATTCTGCTTTCACTCCAGCACCCTCACTCTCTCCAAATGGTGTGCTGAATCAAGGAACGAATGGAGAGCTAGTCGAGTCTACATTTCTTGTGCATTAAGATGCGTTTGCTTTTTTCAAAGCTCTTGAGGTTGCTATTTAATTTCTGCATATTACTGTCGAATCATCCACAAAAGATTTCCTCGGTAGGCTAATTAAGCCGCACAAAAAAAAAAAAAGATTCGTCTCTTGTGGAGCTTCTTGGTATGCCTAACAAGTTCTCCGGGGCTGCTCAAAGGCTCCTTGTATCTGCATCCAATACCTCGAGCAGAGGTGCAGTATCCCCTTTTTTTTTTTTTTTTTTTTTTTTTTTTAAATCTTCATATCAACAGATCGTCACACGTTTTAACACGGCCACTTTTTCGACCAGCCACATATTTACACGACAAAAACTGCGCGGCGAGACCGCGCGCTGAAATCAAACATAATCCATATAGCGCACCGCGTTTCTACCGATCATAAGCAGAAGTTTATGTTTAATGTACTGTACCTAATACTTTTCTTTTTTTTTTTTGGTCTATCTAAATCGAGCGGGTCTTACCTGTGCAGCCAGTCAAAACGAGGGAGCCTTTTCAGCGCGAGCTGCTCATTTGAGGCTGCAAATGCCGCGAGTGCGCGGAGCCCACTGTGCGCTCCGATATTTTATTATTTTTTTTTCGGCTTGTGAAACTCACTTATGCATCTCTTTATGACGTCACCAGCAGCAGACGCGAAGATGAGGGACGCGTTTAGAGCCCCTTAACTACTGTGATGATTGAGAAATGATCGAGATGACACCTCCGTACCGCAGCATTGCGCCGTAATTAGTTTTTAATAAACATCTGTGTATGACGAGCATCGCCTCCCAATAATTTAGCTAGGCTACTCAAAGAATCATGCACAGCCTCTGTAGCCTAATTATGTTATTCCAAGTCATAGAGCGATTAGATCAAGCGCTTAGATGCGTAGACACACTTTTTATTTTGCTTTCCAAAAAAATAGATTTACACGTAGGCTGCTATAATCACTTGAAGTATACTATCACTGTACTAATTAAACTATTAGAAGAAATACGCCATTGGTTTCTTATTATTTTAACAGTTTTACATAAATAGCTACCACAGAGCAGGTACACTCTTAAAAATAAAGGTGCTTCAAAAGTTTCTTCAGCGATGCCATAGAAGAGCCATTTTTGGTTCCACAAAGAACCATTCAGTCAATGGTTCTTTAAAGAACCATCTCTCTCTTACCTTTTTGTAATCTGAAGAACCTTATTTCGCCACAAAGAACCTTTTGTGAAACAGAAAGGTTCTTCTGATGTTAAAGGTTCTTTATGGAACTATGTAGACAAAAAAGGTTCTTCTATGGCATCGTGAAGCACCTTTATTTTTTAAGAGTGTAGGTTGAACAGAGCAATAAAACATTTAAATAAACCACATTTACGGGTCTCCTAGACCAGTGTTTCTCAACCAGGGGTCTGTGGACCCCTAGTGGCCCTTGACGTAAGGCCAGGGGGTCCGTATAAAGTATGAATTTTTGTATACATTTTTTATATTTTGACATGACATGTTCCCATGTAAGAAAAATCCAATATAGCTGATGATCTGGCCAAGTACTGGACAAGTCAACTAACTTGAATTATACTTTACTGCATTTGGTCCTTACATAGACACAAATGATTCATAGATGAGTCCATTTTGTTCTGGGGGTCCTTGAGGATGGTTCTGAATTGGACTGGGGGTCCGGTACACCAAAAGGTTGAGAAACTGAAATTTGATCAGCGATTGATAGGAAATGAATGACGAAATGAGGGATATAAATATCCCTTTTTTTCAAATGGAGGGAGCCCAAGCCTCAAATTATTATAGGATCAAGCTTTGCACAAACCTGTGGGTTTCATCTTGCCAGCTTAAGTGCGTGATTCCATGAAAGTAAAAGAGCTAGAAAATTATTTTATTTCTCAAATAAAAATCATTGGTTTTTGTTTTTTCTCAAGATAGGCTAATATAATTTATAATAAAAAATTGTATCAAAAGGGAAAATGCCAAAGAGAAGCTTTCAGACTTTTCGATTTAAGACTAAATAATTGATTATAATTTAAAACGCATAAATTAAATGCCATTTCTAATTACCGAATGTGCATAAACCACTGGTTCATTATAATGTAATATTGTTATTAAAGAAAGTTATGAAATTATTATCAAGTGTCTATCGATTTTCTTTTCCTCCGCTAGATGGAAGTATGGCGCATTTATTGGTCTGATCCTTGCCATCGTGACAAGCTTATTAATGCTGTCATAGCACAGGGATTTTAACAGCCTTGCCATACGGGTGTTATCAGTCCTGGAAATATAGTGACTAATTGCGTGCTATATTCTAATTGTTATGATATGAAAGAGACAATCCGTTTAATGGTAAGGTTGTTTAATTAAGACAAGGTTACTGTGAGCATTGCATTGCTGAAATCCGATTTGACGTCTAGAGTTGGGACTTCCTGCGACGTTATGTAAGCCAGTGCATCAAAATATGTGAAAGCGACAGTGCCATAGTGATTCATGGAAATTGTACAGTCTTGGTTTCACTTTTATTTGGAATGTTTTTAACTTTGAAGATCACAATTTCGAAATTATAATAATGCATTAAAAGCTCATATAATCTCTAATTCAGATTCGGATCTGGATACAACCTCATAATTAATCTAAAAATGAATATTATGTCATAATTTACGCGTGTACTCTTAATTAATATAAGTAAATATAATGAACTATCCAAGGACAGTTCAAGAGAAGAGGAGCAGTGTTTGTTTTGTGAATGAATCGTTTCTCTCTCCTTTTTTTTTTTTTTTTTTGAGTCTGATCTTGTGAATCATCTGATCCAATTCATAAAAGAGGTCAGAATGGTTTGTTCACAAATCAGATTCTGATGTGATTCTCAGGTAAATAATCTAATTTAAAATTAAATAAGAGTTTGTTTGCTAAACAAAACTGACTTCACTACGAAATAAGTTTATTCAAGTGTGCTATTATATACTTCTTTTAAACTAAAACATAGGAAAGTACACTTTCAGTCTAATTTTATGTACTTCTCAGAAATGGGCTTGATGTACTTCTCAGAAATATACTTAAAATTACATTTAAGTATACTTGACTTATACTTACAGTAAGTCTAAATATATTTGAACCATACTTGTGCTCCGAGAATCCATGTTTTCATTGTTATACTGTAGGGGGCGCTAGTACACATCTTCTGTACAGAATTTCCAAAAAACACAAGTGAAGAAGAAACCGAAACAACAGATGCTTCCACATGTATTCAACACGATCATCAGACATACAACAGCATCAAAACTGTGTAAAGTTTGATGTAATGTCCAAAAAAAAAGAAAAAAAAAAACAAAACAACCCAATGAAGAGGACTAATGACTTGTCCACTTGGGGTTTGGGGACTCTATCTACATTTTGATTATCGTTCTGAATCCAATTCATAGTTTTTTTTTTTCCAGATTTTTGTTCAAAATGTTGTTTATTTATTTTTCTTTTTTTTATTATTTATGAAAGGTACCCACATTCAAGTGTTTAAAAAAAGAATGCATGAAGCTAGAATAAAATGTTTTTGTTTACAAGCAGATACCCTGTTCTTTATTTTGGTGTTTTGTATGTTCAGATATTTATATAACAAAATATATACAAATTAATACCTAAATAGGGACAGAGTAGTATACTTAAAGTATGATGTAAAGTTCACGTAAAGAAAACTTACGTGTGTACTTGCAGTATAAAATTACTAAACTAGTAGTTTACTAAGACTAGTGTACTAAAAATGCTACTGCAAGTATTTAATTAGTAAAATATCAGTATACCAATAAGTTCACTTTTAGTATAGTTGCAGTACAAGCTAAAAATATTGTTGTAAACTAGTTGTGTACTTAAAGTTTACTACTGTTATACTTAAAGTATACTTTTATATACTAGAAAGTGTGCCAATTTAGTCCCAAGGAGTATTGATATAGTACACTTACAAGTATACTACTATTACACTGATATTTGTATACTTACTACGTAAAGTATACTTTAAAATATACTTGAGCTTAAAATAAATTTGAAGTATACTACTTTTTGGTAAGGGTTTGTATGACTTCAGAACAGTGTGTGAGTCATATGTACTTTTTTTTTTTTCTTGACACTTTTATGGTGCTTCTGAATCCCCTTTGAAACTTGCAAGCCATTAATAAAAAACTCTTCATCTGTGTTCCACAGAAGAATGAAAGTCTTGCTGGTTTAGAAGGACGGAAGGCTTAGAGTGTATATGATGACAACAAGTTTATTAATATTTTTTTTTTCTTGATTAACTATTTCTTAAATCAGTTTTAGTGTGCTTGCTTACATCTAGACACTCATTAAACTGGTTCTTGGAAATAATTAATTATTAAAACACTATCTTTAAGAAGTCTTTGTTTAAAGAAAGTTGCAAGCAAGGACATTTCCCAATCAATTACGTAACAACATACACAAAAGTTTAGGGATAAAATATCACACTTGCTTGCTCAAGTTTTCTTGCGGTGAGAATAAATGAGTGCAGCAGTAATAATCTTACATTGCAATGCACAATATCAAATGATATCTCATGTCACCATGTCCTGCCATATTTCAAAGTCCATCTCACTGGTTCATTGGGTTTCATTACTCATAATATGCTCATGCCTGGGATGTTTCTCCTAAAAGCTGACATTTGCTCCTTGATTTAACACCTGTCTGTGTGCGCGTGTGAATATATGGACAGTTTTTCATTTATGTGATACATATTAGCAAGTTGAGTTACATGAGCTTTCCATAAGTATACAGAATGCTTTATGACCCAGCCTTCCATGTTTTAGTATCTATCTTACTGAAGCAGAGGAGCTGTTGAATCCGAACTAAGCTTTCACTAACTTTTTTTTGTGTGTGTGTGTGTACTAGCCTCCCTGGACCTACATCCACGGAAAATAAAGTTGGGTTGTTTTATTCATATGTGGGGGCCAGTGATAACAGATAGCGTGGTGTAGAGGGGGATGAATCGGCTTCATTAATATTCAACACATCATTCACTGAAAATCTGAGCCTCTACATTGTACTCTGAATGAATGTACAAGCCTTTAAAATTGATGGTGAAGTTTCATTTCATGCAGTAATGAAAAGAACAGTGCACAGTGAATTCTTCACAATGTTCTTATTAATGGGTAAAAGATGTGGAATAAAACGTGCAAATGGCTGAAAACTGCCTCGCAGATGAAATGGGCAAATCTTTTGAATGCAACTGTCCAAAGAATTTAAAATAGATTTTTTTTTTTTTATCAAAATAGTTGTCGATTATGAAAAACCATGTGCACAAAATCTCCAGAATGATATACATAAACATCTACAAGTCTGCATAGAATATTAAAGACATCAAAATTGCAGTTGTGTGGCTTATAAATTTAAAGGGATGGTTCGTCCAAATATGAAAATTCCTACACAATTTCATGGCAGTTTGTAACTATTTTAAATTTTGGAAAATTGGTGGCTAATTTGTATTAAACCTGTATGACTTTCTTTGGAAGTGTTTTTGTCCATTCAGTGAACGTCAGTGGGAACTTGAATGTTGTTAAAATTAAGTTGCAAAACAAATTCTGTTTAAACTGTTTCTTTGTCAATACTGTAGTTCACAGTAAAAAAAAAAAAAAAAACTAGAATCAGGCTACTATAGCAGCTTTTGTGGTAACACTGAGCATGTAAATTGCACTTGTGTTGTATTATGAATTATGAAAAAAGCACAAATTGTATGGGCTACTTGTATGATACTTTTTACTTGTTCTTTTTGAAGTTTGACAGTCCTTGGTTACTATATAGATTAATTTGAACGAAAATAGCAATGTGAAAATTATTTAATGCATCTCATTTTGTGTTCCACAGAAGAAAGAAGATCATATGGGGGAAAAAATGTCATTTGGATGATATGATGGTGCATTTAAATTTTTGGTTAAACTATTAATTTAATTGATTTCCTTAGAGTCACTGTTGTAATTCAAAATTTGCATTTGTAAATGCAAAATGTTCAAGTGGTATAGAAGCAATTCACTGTACTGGTGCTTAGATTTCTGTAACTTTACATTAGTGACACTCCATGTGAATGAACTATGCAGGCTAGAGTGCCTCAGAATACAAAGTGCCTTTAGGTGTATCTGTTTTTGGGAGCCTGTTTGCTCCTTGTAGTAAAAATATTTGTTTTATAAATGGCTCCTCTTACAGTCCCCAAAAACTCAAGACTACTAGGCTGGAGGTGTTGTGATAAAATGCAGCCACATATGCACTTACAAAAGGCTCCCCTCTAGCGCTCTATCATATCTGGAGAAGCCATAAATCAGGCTAGTTGCCAGTGTTCCACTTACAGTGTGATCCAGGTTCTCCCTGTTCTGGCCAACTCTCCATTTTAGCACCTGAGAATGTCTGATTACTACAAAGTAAAAAGTTGTCCCTTTGAACCACTCTGTTTCTGTCACGGTTCGCTACTGTGAGGAGCACGGAGACGAAGGAGCGAGGAGATGAGGAGTGGAATTTATACATATAGAGTTTAATCATATCCAGGGAACCAGGAAAACACACGTAGCAAGGGTAGACATATACAATTCCAGACCAGGAAGAACAGAACAGGCTAGAACTCAAATAGGGCAGATAACGAGAGCCTTCGTAGCCTTGTCCCGGTTCCCCGGCCCAGCCACTGATGGCAACAGAATCCACCGCCCTCCTAAATTTTTCTTGTGGAAATTAGGTCCGGTTCAATCCTGGGTGATTTATAGGGGCACTCTGGACGAGCGGCTCTGATGGGCCTCTCTGGAGGAGCTTACCACAGGGAGGCGCTCTGAAGGATCGGCTTCTGGGGGGCTTTCTGGAGGATCAGTCACTGAGGGCGTCTCTGGAGGACGACACTGGAGCGCACTTTGGAGGAGCGAGTTCCATAACACAGGAGCTCGGAGACAAAGGCGGGCTGATGGTACCGCGGAGGCGAAGGAGACTCAGGGACAAAGAGTGCAGGTGGACCAACGGAGGCTAATGGACTCATGATCCGAAGGAGAGCTTTCTGGAGCGGCTCTGGGTGAGTATAGACCATAACCTCTGGGGGTAGCGCCCTGTCCATGAGCATGCGAGGCACAGGGACATCTGCTCGCTGGAGCGAGCTCTGGGTCTGGAGCCGACACTGGAGCCAGCTCTGGGCCTCACCAACACTGAATGAGCACTCCTCTCTGAATTACGGGTGAACTGGGCGGCCTGCAGTCTTGGTCAACGGCGGATGCGACTTACTCGGGAACAGGAGTCCGGCGGGCTTGAGCAAATGGTGCTTCCATTCCGCGGTCAAACAATGGGAAACACTTTAAACAGAGATAAACACAGAGAGGAAGCGTACTCCCTTTTGCGGGTCAAATTATTCATGGTTTCGCTACTGTTATTACCACGGAGCACACAAAGGGGAGACCAGGATTGGAATTCAAACATATAGGTTTTAATAACATCCAGGGAACAAGGAAAACACATGTAGCAAGGGTAGATATATACAATTCCGGACAAGGGAGAACAGAACGGGCTAGAACTCAAATAGGGCAGATAACGAGGGGCAGACAGGTGAGGAGGATAACAAGGAACACCTGGAACAAATAGAACTAAATGGGGACAGGAACCGGAAGGACCAAATAAGGGCATAAAGAAACAGGAGGCAGGAACACAGGGAAAACAAAATAAAAATCGACCATAAACATGACAGTTTCTTTATTGGTCCAAATTTGTTGGGGTGATTGAAAAGCAGTCGGGTGCTCCATGACATACATTTTGCATAGGCTGTGGAATGGCTAGATGCATCCCTATTCCCAATGCATGCCATTTTTCTCTTTGTTTGATGAATAAAATGCAAACTACAGTTTAAAGACAGGCCTTTTATTAAAACCACAGAGGCTGTATGAGTTGTCTTTGACTGACTTTGTGGAAACGTGGCAATAATCACTTCTGTTAGACACGCAGAATGTCAAAATTAATTCTGCCCTGGCAAGGAAACTGTTGGCTTGCGGGTGGTTGATTTATTTCTCCACCTTGGTTTCTAGAACCTTCTAGAAACTGCTCAATATGGTCTGTTCTAAAAAATAGCAAGCTATCTTGCTGCCCAATTTCTCCATAGGCCTTAGGCAGAATCCTAAATGTGCGGTCATATATACCATTGCTCGACAAAATTTTGCAGCTGAAGTTCTGTAATTCCAATAGTAATCCATGCCGATCAGGAGTTTCGCATAAGGGCAAAAAAATCTTCTCCAGGCAGATTTTGCTCATTTTCAAGACAGTCACATTAAATTGCCTTGGTTTGAAAGTGACTTCTGGGTGAGCCGTGTTTATTACATTGCTATGGTTTTATTTTATATATATAATATCTATATATTATTATATATATATAGATTATATATATGATATCGATATAGATATATATTATAAATACCTTTTGTTTTGCCTGCAAACTGACATTTCATTTGACATATGTCTGGCATTTGGCCCAGTTGTTTAAGTGTGCATGAAGACCGTAAGTGTGTGTAGAGCTTTTGATTACCTGTTTGGAGACACATTTTCATTTTCAAAATTGTGCACTTTAAAAGAACTTTGGTAACACTTTAGATTAAGGAACACATAAAAGTTTTCCTCTCAATAAACTCCTAATTACTAATTTGATAGTAGTATAGAGTTTGTTTGTATATTTAATTATGACGTGGAGTTGGATCGGATATGGCCAAGCATTCCTGAACATGATGAATAATGGGATACACTTGGCCTCAAATACCACTCCACTGACCTGGGACAGTTTTGCATACTTACTTTCTGTCACAGGCACGCACTTTTAGTTGGCCAAGACAACAAGTGTGGGTATTGGGATAGGCTTGTTGGGTAAAAAGAGTCAAATTTACATTTTTAGACTGGATTCTTTATAAATAAATAAAGATATTTGCACATTTATTAATTTAGCCAAAACTTTTATCCAAAGCAACTTACAAATGAGGAAATACATTAAGCAATTAATCTTAAGAGGCAACAACAAACACCAGAATTCTAGGCAATACAAAATTTCAAACATTTTTCAGGGCTGCGTTTCCCAAAAGCATTGTTAGCTAACTATGGTGGTTCGTTCCATTTAACTCTATTGGTAATGACGGAACTTGCAACCATAGTTGCTTGTGGGAAACGCACCCAAGAGTAGTACAGGCTAGAACACGGAGGGGTTAAGAAATAATGAAGTGATCATTTTACCAGCAGAGAATTAAACTGTTCTAGAAAGTGATTTAGTGCCTCTCAGTTTGAGATCCCCAATCTTGAAAGACCTACTTGTGAGATAAGATGCAAACCACCAAAGTGAAGATCCTGTAATGCCCATCTGATAGTTTAGTGTTTAAGGTGATAGATCTAGCAGAATGAGACATGATGATAGACAGCAAAACAGTCTCAGTTGAGCGGCTGTTCATCTGTGAGATAAAGTTTCAAATAAAGAGTAAAGTCATACTGTATGATAGAAAGTCACAATTGTGAAATATAAAGTTATAAAGTTCTATATAATATAAAGAAATATATTTGAGATTATATAAAGTTAAATAATAATTGTATACATAATGTTTAGGGCAGGGGTGATGTAAGACAAAATGGATGCAATATCGTTTTTTAATATATAAATATAAATTATAAACTAGCGTCATGATCATGAAATTATTGATGCTCTTTTGCATTGCATTGCTGCTTGAAAGCACTGGGCTACTGGCCACAATGGTAAATGCTTAATTGCCTATTTTTGTTTTGGAAAATGTATAATTATATTTATAATAAATAAGTATATTTCTTAGGAAGTATGCAACAAATCAAACCCCATATTTAAGTGGCTGTGTGTAGTGACTTAGCAGTGAAATGGGTTGCTTAAAATGCTGTCTTCAAAGGCAGCTCACTTGTATTTGGTACACTCCCTTTATCAGTGAATCATATGGAAGGATTTGCACAGCTTGTTAAAGAAGCAGATGAGTTTTTCACTCCTGTAGTTTTACAAGCCGCCTTTTCAGCACCAAAGATGGAATATGAGCCACCTTCATTGAAATCAATTATCATTTTTATCTCCTCCCAAAGAGCTTGAGGTGACATGTCTGAGAATCATTGTCAGAGCTATGAATTGAGTTTGGTACATCGCCTTCCCTCCAGATGTGTAAGTCACAGAGCCCTACAACCACACTTCATCACTCTGAGTGAAAGAGCTGAGAACTGCATATTATCATATTCAGTCTAATAATGACAAGATTTCATGTGATATGCATCCCACCAAAAGCATGTGAAGTTAGGCAAGTTATTACAAATTGAGTCAAGCACAAGAGACTATTCTCAAAATGAATGGATTTTACTGTTTGACTAACGATTAGTTAGACGAACGGCAAGGGTAGGGGGGGCCAAGGCGTTTTATGACAGGACTGGTTTAGAAAGCAAAATATCACTTGGCTCTATAACTTCAGGGCAGAGGATGTTTGTTCCAGTATATCCATGATGCAGATTTGAATCGTGATCTTTGGATTTGGTGAGCTTAATATTGTGAGAAAGATGATAGCAACAACAACAGGTATTATACATGAGATTCAAATAGAGTGGTCCACCAACGTTTACCATCCACCCTGACAGAACTGGAGAGGATCTGCAAGGAGTAATGGCAGAGGATCCCCAAATCCAGTTTGTGAAAAACTTGTTGCATCTTTCCCACAAAGACTCATTAGATCAAAAAGGCTGTATTAGAGCAAAAGGGTGCTTCTACTAAATACTGAGAAAAGGGTCTGAATACTTAGGACCATTGATATTTCGTTTTTCTTTTTTAATAATCTGCAAAAATGTCAACAATTCTTTGTTTTTCTGTCAATATGGTGTGCTGAGTGTACATTAATGAGGAAAAAAAAATACTTAAATGATTTTAGCAAATGGCTGCAATATTACAAAGAGTGAAAAATGTAAGGGGGTATACTGAATACTTTCCGTACCCACTGTATAGATATCATATATATATATATAGATGTGTGTGTGTGTGTGTGTGTGTACTATATTTTGACATATAGTTTGCTACATCTCATCTAAACTCCTCATATAGAGGTAGTAACATCATGTAAATACACAAATTTTGTTGAAGATGTTATAAATTTAATGTACATATGTGAAAATGAATTTTCCTTATAAGTAACATTTCTGGCAACATCACTCTTTGATATGCCAAGATGTTAGTAAACATTAATAAACATACATTGAACACAAAACCCCTAGGTTGTTCCATTCCTGATAAAATAAAAAAAATATATATGTGATTGTTCATGCAGGGACTTATGGGAAAGAATACAATAGTTTTTACTGGCAAAACCCATAAACTGCAAGCATATATTTCACACACCCATTTGACCCTCAGAGCTGCAGGTTACTGATGTTATATGTCAGTGTAGATAAAGTCCATTCAGACTGCTCTCCTCAGTCTGCTTACTCAAACCCCATTAGTGTATTAATCTGATTTCTGCATCACGTTAACAACCATCCAAAGATTTGAACTGCTGGCACACCTGTTTGATAACATGCTGTCTCAAAAAATATATATATATTGGAAAGATTCAACTCTGCTGCCCTATCCTACACAGTCGTGAACATACATTCCCTGCTAAAAATAATATCAGTGAATCACATCATGAAAACAGATTTGTATAGAGCACATCAGTCACTTTTAGATCATGACTGCGAGTGCAAAATGCTGCAGCTTCAAATAGCAAAGGCTGAGTAAGACAGAAGGAGAACTCGCT
>JADLZN010008561.1:0-72678 GCA_018155175.1 Sinocyclocheilus anophthalmus | reverse complement strand
TTAACAAAATAATTAAGTAGAAATTACTCCTCAAATTCTAACTGGCCATGTTAAATTTACTTATTTCCTTTGCTAATTTTACTTAACTTAGTTAAGTATATTTTACTTAATTCAATACTTAAATTTTACTTTAAAACAATTTTACGCCGTGGGACCCAAACGACTCTACTGAGCTGACCTTGATGTTCTTGATATAAATTTGATTTTGTTAGAAAATAGCATCTGGCATGTATTTATTTCTTCGTGGTCCGGATGGACACATCTTGCGGCCCGGATTGGGACCGGAGTCCGCCAGTTGGCGACCCCCCATGTACACCAATGGTACTTCAATACAACGACTGTAAATTGTGAATTCTGCACAAAAGGAAGAAAAGGAAAAAAACAACAGCAACTATGTTAATTTTATCTTTATTGTAAACATGAAGTAAGACTGTTCATGTGATAGGGCTCCCTTGATGAAAGTTTTGTTTGGCTGAATTCCACTTACTTGCCCTCACACATCTGTGCGCCTGTTGCACACCCACTGAGCTCTGAAGGTGGGCTTTCACTTTACTCCTCTCATCCTTTTGAAGATGGTACACAGAAACGCATGATGAGAGGGAAGAAAAGTGCATTTTGTGCACAACAGTTGTGACAGCAGATCAGATAAGCAGAGCAATGCAGACTAATGAAGGAGAGGATGAGAAGGATGTTATTTAGGGAATAACTAATCATACCATGCCAAGTCTGTTTTAATGGGAGATTGTAATTGATAAGTACAGCTATACCTATGCTGTTTTTTGTCCAGCATATGGACCTGACAACAATTTTCTGTTGAATGCAAGTGTATGTTACAAGTGCATATTAATGTTTATGTTTATTTATGCTATTATTCACCCTTTATGAACAATATGAATCTTATTCAGTCTCATGAGTGCGAGCGGCACTCGCTTTAGTGAGTACAGGCCATGAGCTTTACAACTATTATAAAGGTGATATGTGATCTATGTTACAGTATGTGTTTGACTAGGGCGGGGTGTCCAAACTCGGTCTTGGAGGGCCACTGTCCTGCAGAGTTTATCTCCAACCTTAATCAAACACACCTGATCTAGCTAATCAGGCGAACGTTACTAGGAAGCTACACAGGTGAGTTTTTAATTGGGGTTGGATGCTGAAACTCTGCCTGCTGCGGCTCTCCAGGACCGGAGTTTGCCACCCCTGGACTAGGGCATAAAACAGGAAAGAATGGCTCTTATCATTGTAATAAAATAATGGTGGAGCCTAATTCTAGCACATAACCAGTTGTATTTCTGTTGTATTGCTGATTTTGTATTACAATATGTGCTGGCTGGGGTCTTTACCTGCTGAAATGTGGATATTGATATTGGCAAGAAGTTAAATAAAAACTGAATTTAAATGTAATGGAGTTTGGAATATTTAAAATGTTTTTAAAATTTTTTTATAAGTCTCTATGCTCACCAAGGCTGCATTTATATTATCAAAAATACAACCACAGATTAGTAACTATGAAAGTTATTAGAATTTAAACAACTGTTATCTAACGTTTATATATATATAATAATATTAAAATGTAATTATTCCTGTGTGGTAAGTCTGGATTTTTTTTTAGCACCAGTTTCACATGATCTTCAGAAATAATTCTAATATGCGGATTTGGTGCTCAGTTATTACCAATGACTACTTGCGCTCAAATATGAATGGTTTTTATTATCAATGTTTTTGCTGCTTAACATTGAGGAAACTGATAAATTTGTTGATGAATAGGAAGTTCAAAAGAGCAGCATTCTTCAATATAAAGTCTTCTGTACATTATTAATTACTTTACTCACTATTGATCGTTTTAATGCATCTTTGCTGAAATAAATTTTATTCCTTTTAAAAAAAAAATTTAATCGTACCGACCCCAAATTTTGGATGGTATGTATCATGTTTTCCACAAACATTATCACAACTATTCAACACGGCTAATCATGTTTCTGATAAGTGCGAATGTTTTCTTAGCACCAGATCAGGCATATAAGGGACAGTACTGAAGACTGGAGTTGCTGCTGAAAATTCAGCTTTGCCTTTCACAGGAATAAATTACATTTTAAAAAACATTAAAATAGAAAGACAGGTCTTTGGATAGCTGTAATGATTCAGTCCACTGAAGGCGAGTGTAGTGAGAACCCATGTGCAGTTTTATTTGCAAGTGATCCAAACAATAAACGAACCAACGGGAAACAAGACACATGACTAAGACTACCAATCAGAACATGACACATACACAAAGCAGAGATACATGAGGGCAAGGGAAGCATGACACTGACAGCAAGAAACAATTACAAAATAAAAGACATGAAAAACATGAACATGAAACAAAACACCACATTACAAATCCCCCCCTCTAAGGGCGGCTCCAGACACCCAAACAAACACAAACAAAACCCAACAAGTCCAGGAGGGTGGTAGCGGCAAAGGCTGGAACAGGGGGAGGGAGGCGGGCCGGCCCAGAAGTTGACCAGCAAGCAGGGGCCATGGCGGTGCAGGCAGAGCAGGGCGGCCATGGCGGAGCAGGCAGAGCAGGGCGGCCATGGCGGAGCAGAGACATGGACAGACCACTTGACTGAGACAGAACAAGCAGAGAGTTCTTGAATGGCCTCCTTGGCCGTGAAAGGACAGATAGTGAGTTCATGGATGGCCTCCTTGGCCGTAACAGGACAGTTTGTGAGTTCGTGAACAGCCTCTGTGGCCATGATAGGGCAGACAGCGAGTTTGTGAACTGCCTCCGTGGCCGTGACAAGACAGTCTATGAGTTCGTAAGCGGACGCCACCACCTCAGGAGGTTCTGCAGCGGATTCATGCACAGGAAAGGCCCTTGGAGCAGACTTGTGGATAGGAGAGGCCTCTGGGGCAGACTCATGGACAGGAGGCATCAGGAGCAGATTCATGGACAGGAGAGGCCTCTTGAGCGCAGTGTACAGCCCACACGCTTAAAATGGCGACCGCCATTACAGTAAGGGCGGCAGGACCTTTAGGACGGTTGGGTTTGAGAGCACTGATGTTATGGGGATGCCCGCAGCTCGCACCGACATCAGAGGTGAGTCCATCACACTAGCAATCAGACCTTTCAGTCCAAGCCCAAGCTCCGAGTCGACTCAGCTGTAACGTGACGAGACTCTGGAAGATCAGCTGTGATGTGATGAGACTCTGGATGATCAGCTGCAACGTGACGAGACGCTAG
Organism: Sinocyclocheilus anophthalmus; assembly: GCA_018155175.1. Lineage (NCBI taxonomy): Eukaryota > Metazoa > Chordata > Actinopteri > Cypriniformes > Cyprinidae > Sinocyclocheilus > Sinocyclocheilus anophthalmus. Next base: position 69,455 of record JADLZN010008561.1, on the reverse strand, counting down.
AAGGGCGGCCATTTTGCGAAGAGACTCTTGTGCGGCGGCCACCTTGCGATGAAGCTCTTCAATGGCGGCCATATTGTAAAGAATCTCCTGATGTGTCAGCATGATGTGAGCAAGCTCTGGCTTGGCAGACATGACGTGAAGAGGACTTGGCGTAGCAGACATGACGGGAGCAGGCTCTGGTTTGGGAGATGTGATGTGAAGAGGACTTGGCGTAGCAGACATGACGGGAGCAGGCTCTGGTTTGGCAGACGTGACGTGAGCAGGCCCTGGGGTAGCAGACATGACTTTAGCAGACTCTGGCTTGGCAGACATGAATTGAACAGGTTCTGACTTGGCAGATATGACATGAGTAAACTTTGACTTAACTGGCATGATGTGAGCAGGTCCTGGAGTAGCAGACATGGCATTAGCAGGCTGTGGCTTGGCAGGCATGATGTGAGAAGGCTGTGGCTTGGCAGGCGTGACGTGATCAGACCCTGGAGTAGCAGGCGTGACGTGAACAACTCCACACATGACGGTCCGGATGTGAAGAGGCTCTGGTGTGGTGGGCACTGCAGTATTGCGGGGCTCCTTATCCGCAAAACCCACAGTGTAAGATGAGCCGCACAACAGCAGAGCATGATCAATATATCGTTCAAGTGACCATTTTATTTTCCCCTCCATGTAGCTGGAAACTAAATAGGGAAGATTATAATAAGACCCCCCGGAAAGATGTCCTTAAAGGCAACACATTAAAATTCCACTTGGGTGCGAGTCCCACAAAAGTCCTGAACATAATCCGCAATAGAGCATTACCTTGACGGAATGAACAAAGGATCTGCTGGGGTTTCAAACTCCTTTTACCGTTGTGTAGTTCTCGTAATGGATTCAGAATCCACTCGAAGGCGAGCGTAAGTGGGAAAAAAAGACAACGCCTATGTGCAGTAATTTATTCCCAGTGAAGCCCAACATTCCCAAACACCTAACTAAGGGACTTAACAGACTTGACGAGGCATAAACCAGACTAACTCACCGACAGCGGTTTACCAACTTCAATACACGACAGCACAATTGAACATATAGCGACTTATCGCGGACATCCATTACTGGGTCAGCCATGGACATGACTACTAAGACCAATCCGGAAAACAAGACACATGACTAAGACTGCATCATAGCAACTGACAACATACACAAGGCAGAGCTACCATTAGGTAAGGAAGCTGATACTGACAGCATGAAACATTACAATAAAAGACATGAAAACATGAACCTGAAACACAACCTCAAACACCACATTACAGTAGTACTAATTTTCACAATATTACTGTTTTTAGCTGTAGTTTTTGATCAATAAATGCAGCATTGTGAGCATCAAGAAACATGTTACTGTTCAAAAAAACTTTTGACTGGTAGTGTATATGATATATGATTTGTTTAAAACTAGCTACTTTATTTACTACAATAATTGATTATTTAACATTTACAGTAGAATTATTCTAATAGCTTCACATTCTTACTAAAATATAGTATGAACATGGAAGTGTTGTAGGTATATACACCTAATTGTGTAAACCATGCATATCACATATCACCAGCACACTGCACACACTCCCCGCTTCTCATGCACACTTATAGTAGGTCCCGTGTCACAACAGCAGCTCTCATCAGAGCACTTCACTTTCAGAGCAGCCTGTAAAGTCATTACAGCAATCTTTATTAACTTTTGACCCTTAAGACAATTCCACAACAAGTTAGACTCTAACCTTGTCACTATTAATTTCATCTTAAAACTGAATATCCTATCACTTAATTTGCATACTGTGCATTCACCTGCAGCACAAACAGTATGTGAGTGTGTGTGTGTGTGTGTGTGTGTTTTGTAAACCACTTGGCTGGGGTTAAGGGAGAATCTTTCTTGTTTTTAGTCCATTATGATAATGCCAAACTGTCACTGCAGTGCTCCCCACACAGGCAGCCCAGTGGTAATAAAGTCTCTGATTTATTCCATGTGAGTCAAACGTGTGTGTGTGCAACAGTAATGGTGTCAGAGGATAAATGCAACGTTCATAAAAGAATGAGCAGCATATGTGGCAATATAGAGACCAAGGGGTGGCATACAAATGTGGATATGGATATGAAATCGTGTTAAAACTGAATAATGTGAGTGATTAAGATTCATCGCTGCTCTCTTCACATATACTTTTATGTCAAAGCCCTTGGGGTTTTTGGGTCAGAAAGTCCTCTGGCTGGCCTATAAATCTTGATAGGGTTCATCCACAGCACCTCCACACTCAGACTCTATACAGATCTTTTATTATTTATATCCTCAGTTCTGATCACCCAGAACTAATTCATAGCAGAGGTAGTGTGTGTGTGTGTGTATGTGTGTGTATTTGTATAAGTGTATGTGTGCATGCATATGTCTGTTTATGTGAGGGTCACAATGATTGCATATGAATATTGCATGAGAACGGGCCTTTAAATATGAATCAAATCCAGACAGATGGACTCCTTTCTAGTTATTCATCTGAGGTCCATTTATCACCACACTGCTTTTAGAATGGCGAGAAAGGAAAGAAAAATGGAGTGGGAAAAGACGAAATGGAGGTGGTATAATGATGCTGTTGAGATGTGAGAAAGAGTGATACTGTCCATCATAGCCCTGATTTCTACTGATTTTAACGGGTTTTAAAGGGGTCATTGTTTGCCCTTTTTCCACAGTTGATATGATTCTTTAGGGGTCTTAATGAAAAGTCTGTAACATAGTTTGATTAAAATTTCTCAATGGCAGTGTAAAAAAAAATTTTTTTTACCCTGTCAAAAACAACTTTTTTCAGATCAAGCCGTTTTTGTAGCATTGTCCTTTAAATGTTAATGAGTTATGCTGACCCCGCCCCTCTCTTCCGGGCCGCTCTCTGAGGGACTGTTTACTTTTCATCGTGAAACTTGCTAATTAGCAATTATTAGGAAAGGCTTTACTCACTTCTTCTGTAGATAGGCGGATCCTGACTGATTCGCTGCGAACTATAGATGCATTTATGTAGATGGGGGCGCATTCTCTTCAAAAACAAATGTAATCCACTGAGAGTTCAGCGGCTCAGATGTCGGGAGTAAATGACGACTGCTATGTTCATTATTACATCCAACAACAGAATACCCTCAATCGCTTAGGAGACATTCTTGTTTACAACTGCTCCAGTGTCGAAACAATTGTGGACTGATGACAGCTCACTCAGGGCGGGTCTGAGTTAAAACGCCAGGCAAGTCTGTGCTGAAACGCTACTGTCAATCAAACTAATGTGGGAGGGCCTGTCTGTGTGACTTCACACAGACAGGCATCTGAGATTGGCTTGATTTGAGAAAGGGGTAAAGATTTTACACGATTAAAAAAAAACCACTGGGTGGATTTTTATCATCATAGGGTGGTTGTGTACACACACTGCCAACACACATTTCAGTTCAAACAACTTGTAAAAGTGCATGTAGCATCCTATGACCCCTTTAACGGTTTAACGGTCATCACGGCTAACATGACATGCAAAGGAAGCAGTTTGGAGTGTCATTGTGTGGTATATTTGCATAAAAGCAGCACAACCATCTTATAGAAGCACCTCTGCTGTCAGCTGCTCTCCCACCTGTAATTACATGCAGTGGTATAAAGTCTAATTTTATATCTATTATATATGCGTACTGTATATATATATATTATATATATATATATATGTATGTACACACACACACACACACAAATAATTATTTTGTTAGCTAGATTTAACAATACTCTGTACACCCCAGGAAGCCGAACAGCCCCCCCCCTTGGGGTGGGGGGGGTCCATGGGTAACCCTGACACCCGATACATTTCCGACCTCCTGGAATTTAGGTGAAGAAAACCGCTTCCTTGCCCATAGGGAAAATCCACAAGGGAAGGACTTTTCCTTGCTAATTAATTAATAGGAAAACCTTTCTTCGAATGAACACACATATCCTTCAGGTCACTGTGTATATTATTGTCATCATGTATTTTGTCTTTGAAATTGTGTACTGTTATGCAGGCTTATAATCAAAGAAAAAAACACACTCTGTCATTTTACCTATATGTAATCCTACCATGTTTCGTATCTATGAATTCGTATTCGGATGATCTAATTGAGAGTGAATATTGTATGTTTACACCTACGCAACATATTTGTGTTCTAAGAGTCTTTAATAATTTTTATCCGAGTTTCATATGCAAATTACCATGCTTTCAGACAAAGGGCCATAAAAAACTCCCCAGTATCTCAGAACTCCCACTTGAGATTCCGGACTCCCTCATTGGACAAGCCCTATCTTGAGAGGCGTGAAGCTTTGCAGGCTTTAAAGGCCGCACTTCATGTGACCCACCCAGTCGGTGGTTCTGTTAGGTTTTGATAAGATGTGAGCTCCAACGCACCAGAACATCCTAAGTTACGTGCCAGGCTTCGGCCTCGATCTTTCCATTTCATCAAGATTCTCTGACTCAAAACTGGTTCTTTTCATCGACCGCCCCCCCCACTTCAGCAAAGATCAAATGGAAACCTTAAGATTGCATCAGGAATCTCTTAGTCTTATTACTTGATACATTAAGTATCAGTTGCACCTTTTTACAAAGGTGTGTTTGAACTAAGAATCTGATGTTTCCCTCAGGTGTAGATCTGCTGAATATGCAAATGGTTCCATAATTTAATTCCTTATTTCTCTTCTCTGTACTGAGTTAAGCTTGAACCCTTTCCTATACCAACTGTGTGTGTGTGTATGTTGTTGTTAGAGACCATTTTGTGTTTATTGATGATGTTCGACCAGTTTATGGTGTTTATGGTAGTAATGTTAGACCGTTTAAGTTTTAAGTGTTTATGTAAAACCTTACTTGTATCACACTTGATGTTGTTCGTTGTTTGCTCATAACTGGAGTCCCTTATCATGCAGATTTATGCTACAAGCTTTTGTAGAATTGTACAGTAAGGAAGTTATTTCCCTTAACCAGGAAATTAACGTTCTTAGAATTGACAAGACAGTTGACCCTGAGAGGTCAGCTAAATATCTACAGCGGATCTCAAATATTCATAATTAATCATAACTAGTTATGATTAATTATCATAGTTTCAATTTCCCATGAGCTGTATTCGTTCATATATATGTGTGTTGTGTGTGTGTGTGGTTGTGTGTGTTGGTGTGTGTATGTGCATACATGTCGCTAAAACACCTCAGGAAGGATTAGTAAATAAGAGATGGATCATGGATGTGGTGGATTTCAAGGTCTATTTACATGCTGACTAGGATACACTATGGCTAAGAGAATTTGCTTAGTGAGGAAATGTGGAATAATGTTTTCAGGATTACAAATGAAATTAACTACACATTAAAATTCATTTTGATTAATCCTTTATGATTTGATACACGATTTCTACACAAAACAGACTGTATTATTGCTACTTTGTTCCTTATCGGATGTCTAATTTATTAGTTTTCTGGTTTTTATCGTCTTACTTATTTAAGCTATCAGACATAAACACATTCTCAAATCAACAGCATGATTGTGTGATATTGCTTTCAAAACAACTGCTGAATCTTTTTGGAACAGGTAAACACAGACAAGCGGCGTGAAACAACTACTCTACGGACAAATATCAATACGATATTTAATTATATGATATCTTTAATATAATATATCCATAATAGAAGTTTTCATAATACAGTCTGTAAAATATAATGTATGGTTTTTAGGAGACACAATGTGATCTTAGAACCTTAGAATAATAATCCTACTTATGTTTCGAAATTTTAACGTGCAAGTCAATGCATTATTGTTGCCCTTTGATAAAAAGAGGTTCTTTTCTGTGTTTTCCATAATTTTCCTCAAAAAGATTTATTTTGAGTTGATTCATAATGCTGTACACTAATCTCTTATTATCAGTCTCATAATCTTCTGGCAGATCGAAGAAGAGCTAAGAGATCATACCATTACCATTCCCGAGCCTACCACAGATAAGATAATGCCCTGATGTTGCGATGGTGACGCAAGGCCCCTCTCTGAGATCAAAGGTTAAGGTCTCATTGGCAGACTAAATGGTTGTATTCAAAGCTTTATCGTAGACCGGCAAAATATAAGATATTAACAAATGTTTTTTTTAGCTGCTACCATACACTGCATTGTATGGAAGCCCTTTTCTGCCACTGAATTTAAAAAAAAAAGGTAATTGCGACTTTTTATCTCACAATTCTGACTTTTTTCACAGGATTGTGAGATATAAACTCTCAATTGCGAGTTATAAAGTCGAGAATTGCGAGATAAAGTCCAATTTTGAGGGGGGAAAAAAACTGATATGTTCTCAGAATTGCGAGTTTATATCTCACAATTCTGACTTCATAATCATAACTCGCAATTGCGAGTTTATATCTCACAATTCTGAAAAAAAAGTCAGAATTGTGAGTTTATATCTCGCAGTTCTGACTTTATTTCTCAAAATTGCGACTTTATGTCTTGCAATTGCGAGTTTCTCTCAATTATGACTTTTTAACTCGCAATTGCGAGTTTATATCACGCAATTCTGAGAAAAAAAAGTCAGAATTGTGAGATAAAAAGTCACAATTACCTCTTTTATTTTTTATTCAGTGGCGGAAACAGGCTTCCATAGTATTGAGATATCTCAGGGGATAGGTTTATTAAGCACTTAACCAAGAGAGAAAATGAGAGGGAGGATTGATGGGAGTGGAACAGTCTGTGTGTTGTCCTTAAGGTCAGGTCAAAACTATGATCCATGACACATGATTAGCCAGATCAAATATTGATGAAAGGGAAACAGAGAGGACCATTTTACAAATTGAAATGATCAAGTCCACTACAGATTCATTATATTCATTGGATTTGCATTGAATCTATTTACATTTGCATATATAAATTAAAAAGTGATTTTGGTTCCTTTAATCATGTCTTTTCCAGGCACTTGTGCCCCTGAATATACAAATCATATTTATCAACTTATCAAACTGTAATTTTCGGCTGCAGCTATAGTGCAAAACAAATAGCCAGGGAAGATATTCTGTCATCAAGAAACGATGATGTATACCAGGGGTGTAGCCATCATTTCAGAAGTGAGGGGGACAGAAATGTTATATATATAGATATAACATTACAATATAACATTTCTGTAATCTATATAACCTACCAGTCAACAGTTTTTGATCAGTAAGATTTGTATTTTTATGTTTTTATAAAGAAGTCTCTTATGTTCACCAAGCCTGCATTTATTTGATCCAAAGTACAGCAAAAGCAGCAATGTTGTGCATTGCAATGCTTTCTATTTGAATATATTTTTAAATGATTGGTGTGATCAAAGCTGAATTTTCAGCATCATTACTCCAGTCTTCAGTGTCACATGATCTTCAATCATTCTAATATGCTGATTTGCTGCTCAAGAAACATTTATTATTAGTATTATTATTATCAATATTTAAAACAGTTGAGTAAAATTTTTTTTCAGGTTTCTTTGATGAATAGAAAGGTCCAAAGATCAGCATTTATCTGAAATTAAAAGCTTTTGTAACATTATACACTATACCATTCAAAAGCTTAGAGTCAGTATAATTGTTATTTTTTTGGAAAAGAAATTATAGAAATGAACACTTTTATTTAGCAAGGATGCTTTAAATTTATCAAAAGTGACAGCAAAGACATTTAAAATGTTACAAAAGATTTCTATTTCAGATAAATGTTGTTCTTCTGAAATTTCTATCCATCAAAGAAACCTGAAAAAAATCTACTCAGCTGTTTGCACATAATAATAAGAATAATAATAAATGTTTCTTGAGCACAAATCAGCATATTATAATTATTTCTGAATGATCATGTGACACTGAAGAAACTGGAGTAATGGCTGCTGAAATTTAGCTTAAAAATCACAATGAAATTACATTTTTAAAATAATTCAAATTAAAATAGTTTATTTTAAATAGCCTAGTAAAATAGTTCCAATTTTCATGTTTTGCTGTACTTTGGATCAAATAAATGCAGATTGGTGACGAAGAGACTTCTTTAAAAACATTAAAATCTTACTGTTCAAAAACTTTTGGCTGGTAGTGTATAGGCAGCTTTAATTGTTCTCTAATTTCTAGCTTTTATTTGGCTTAGAAATCAGATAACTGCTGGATAGTGACCAATAATAATGATTTGTTTATATACTACAAACATTTTTTTATCACATAGCTAGTAAGGCAGAATAGTTTCAATACTGTAATATAATGCTATGTCAATTAGCACTGCATTATTCATATACTTTATTTATTACCTGGAGATGACTTGACAAACACAAATAAACCATATATTGTCGCAATCGTATGTTTAAAGTCTTCATGTTTCCAAACGTTTCTGTTTTTTTGTGAAAACAACTGTTTTCATACAGCCATAGCTGGACACTTTTGTCCATATTTGGAATTTCCTCATACGACTTTCTGCGAGAGAGCGGCCTCCGGCTACAAGTATGATTGAAACATACACTGCACGGAGTGTTTTGCGTTCCCTGATGTTCATCTCGCCTTATTCTGGGTCCGACTAAAACATCAGATCATGCACAGACTATCCTGTCTCTTTGAATTTAAATATATATTTATTCCCACCGACTCTTGAAAACCTCTATGCGAACACACTTGACCGTAATCTACGCCCCTGATGTATACGTTTTAGAGTAACAGTACAGTACGCCTTATCAATTTAATACGTATATATTAGAAGCAGTTCCGTTAAGCAATGCTTTTTCACTGTATGTGGGGAACAGAGAAAAAGAGATTTAATTTTTTCACTTCCTGTAGCAGTCAAAAACAAACTCAAGGCCCTTTTCTGAGTGACAACAAGGCTAATGAAACCACTTAAATGCATGTCGTCATCCAAGCACACTCCGGGTTAGTCTCTGCAATCTGCTTCATTCACTCAAGTTGCTCTGCACTCTGCCTTTATGAAGGTCACCTGCTCATCTAGATCCAGACACTTGACCTTTCTTGGCCCCAAATAAAGGAACAACTTCAGAGAGAAATTTGGCAAACATTGAGCTGTTTTTTAATTATGTTTTATAAATAAATTTCCAATTTCCCGTATTTCCAAGGCTTTATAGATATTTGCTTTATTTGCCACTTTTTTTTTTTTTATGTTTTTTTTTTTTTATTTTTTTTTTTTTTTTTTTTTGTTTTTTTTTTTTTTGTTTTTTTTTTTTTTTTTTTTGTATTTTTTTTTTCATTCATTTTTTTTTTTTCTTATTTTTTCTTTTTTTTGTTTTTTTTTTTTTTTTTTTTTTTTATTTTTTTTTTATTTTTTTATTTTTTTTGTTTTTTTTTTTTTTTTTTTTTTTTTTTTTTTTTTTTTTTTCCATTTTCAATCATTTCCTGTTTCTTTTGTCACAAAATATATCATCCAAAAAAAAGCATAATTGTTTGAGTGAAAAGTTGAGACTGATCCAAAAAGCATCTTGAGCTTTTTAGTCTAAATAGTCTGCACAAAGAGTCTCATGATCAATGTCACAAATTTGTACTTATTTGATTAGTATAGATATATAAAAATGTATATGAAATAAATATATTTAATCAGGATTTTATTCCTTGTTTTTTCATTGTCTCAGACTTAAGCTCACTGTAACTGCCAAAGCCATTGGAATCTGCTTCAGCAGACAGCAAATCCATTTATTAATTAATGTTGCTACAAAAAATGATGTTAATTTGCAAAAAGTGGTCAAATATAATTTTATCGAATATGTATCCGGGAGTGAACCTGAACCGTAAACTGATTTTGACAGCCAGCTGCACTGTACAAAAAGGGCAGAGCAGGCTCTTCTGTCTGTTCAAAAACAGCATTACAGTGTGATGTAATGAACAGAGCAGATGAGCAGTGTTGTGCTGGATGGCTGCAGGGTGTGGATCCGCGAGACTGACAGGTGAGTTGATCTGTGTTAGTGCTTGGGTCATTGATTTGGGGGACAAATAATTAATTTGGGAACAACTTCATAGTGCTGGGCTGTCTAATTCAGTGGCTCATATACTTAGAAGAAATGACCATCAGATCCTCTCACTTCTCAGCTTCTCCTCCCACTCAAACACCCATAAGACATGGGCATTTTTGCAATTACGACATACATGTGTGATTTAACTGGTATGTTAGGTGCGTGCAGTGTGTGTGTTAATCTTGTTTATGTTTATGAATGTTGCTGCATCATGTGTACTCATGTATGTATTTGTGCTTACTTGCCTGGGGAGTGGATACCAAAAGACTCTTAGTCACCTCTCTTTAATGTCTGATTGGGGCTGACATTTTGGGAACCATAGTGATCAATACGCCTCACCTGATGAATCATACACCATCCTCACATATTCCCCAATCTATTCACCAGCCACACAATCTCATTGTCATACGAAGATAAGTATACATTATGAAACCCTGTGAAGGTTATTCGAGTAATGAATAAGAAATGAAAATACACAGCAATTGCAGATCCAAGGGTTCCTCATCCGTTTATGTAATGTTTTTTGAATGAATTCTGTCATCTTTTTCTCACCCTCAAGTTGTTCCGATTCTGTATGACTGACTTTCTTCTGTAGAACATAAAAGGATGACCCAAAAATAGTTCATGCGATTGGTACATTTAACTTCTGAAGCTACACAACTGTGTGAGAGGAACAACGCATAACTGAATCATACCCTCCAGCATAGCTCTGAAATTTAATTCTGCATTTGACGAAACCTATGCTCCCTTTCCACCTGCCATCTTTCCACCGTAGTATCCTCCTCTCTTCGCTCACCTACCCATTTCTCATCTCTGGATGTGAATGCAGCAACTGACACTTCTAAACCCTGGTTATCTGATGTTCTTCGTGAGCATCGGACCAAACTCAGGGTAGCAGAGAGAAAATGGCGCAAATCAAAAGATCCATCAGACCGGAGTATGTATCAGTCTTTGCTTTCATCTTTCTCTGCTGAAGTCCATACTGCCAAATCTTCCTACTTCCACAACAAGATCAACAGCACTCCAGACACACGTAATCTCTTCAAAACATTCAGTTCTCTCCTCTGTCCCCCTCCCACCACTTCTATAACAGCTGATGATTTCGTCACATTCTTTACAGACAAAACTAGAACAATCAGTAGTCAATTCTCAGCCCCACACACACAGGACTTCAAACCAACCACACCCACCGCTAAAACTCCCATCTTCTCCTTCTGTCCCCTCACTGAGGCAGAAGTATTGAAACGTCTCCTCTCCAGCCATCCTACAACGTGCTCTCTAGACCCAATCCCCTCACACCTCTTCCAAGCAATCTCTCCTACACTTTTACCAGCACTCACACATATCATCAACACATCTCTCCTCACAGGCACTTTCCCCTCTGCATTTAAGCATGCTTGGGTAACCCCACTACTCAAAAAACCTACATTAAACACTTCACTTACAGATAGCTACAGACCTGTCTCTCTCCTTCCATTCATAGCAAAAACCCTCGAAATAGTTGTTTTCAACTAGGTATTGTTTCTTTCACAGAACAACAAACTAGACACTAACCAATCAAGTTTCAGGATTGGCCATTCAACTGAGACTGCGCTACTGTCAGTCACGGAAGCCTTACAGATTGCAAAAGCTGATTCCAAATCATCAGTTCTTATTCTGCTGGGTCTATCTGGTGCTTTTGACACTGTCAATCATCAGATCCTCCTGTCCACCATTCTCATCACCTGGGCCATCACAGGGATAACCCACTTACTGCCCCCGTGTCGCACCCCCCATCCTATCTCACTGGTAGGTCTTTCAGAGTGGCCTGGGGGGGTATCCAAAGCACATCAACTGGTCACTGGGGTTCCACAAGGATCAGTTCTTTGACCCCTCCTCTTCTACATATACACTACATCACTGGGTCCCATCATACAGGCACATGGTTTCTCCTACCATTGCTATGATGACCCACACGCCTTACCTCCCTCTCATTTCAACCAGCTGACCCCCCCCCCCCCCCCCCCACCCTCACCTCCAACGGTTAGAGCACGATCTTAGGCTGCCTGGCGGACATCTCGGCATGGATGAAAGAATATCACTTACAGCTCACCCTGGCAAAGACTGAGCTTCTTGTCTTCTCTGCAACTCCAACTCTACAGCATGATTTCACAATCCAGCTAGGTTCATCAACAATTACACCATCAGGTTCGGTCAGAAATCTTGGTGTAATCTATGATGACCAGCTGACCTTCAAAGACCAAAGACTGCTTGATCTTGCAGGTTTTTGCATTGCACAACATCAGAAAGATCAGGCCCTTTCTAAAGGAGCATGCTGCACAACTTCTTGTCCAGGCCCTTGTCACTTCTAGGCTGGACTACTGCAATGCTCTTCTGGCTGGACTTCCATCAAGCACAATCAAACCTCTACAAATGATTCAGAATGCAGCAGCACAACTGATCTTCAACGAGCCCAAAAGGGCCCACATCACACCTCTCTTTATCTCCGTGCACTGGCTACCGGTTGCGGCTCACATCAAGTTCAAGACATTGATGCTTGCATATAGAACAGCCACAGGCTCAGCACCCACCTACTTCCACTCACTACTACGAATCTACATCCCCTCCAGAAGTCTGAGATCCGCTAGTGAGCAACGCCTCGTGGTACCATCACAGAGAGGCTCAAACTCAATAACTGCTTTGACCTTTTTTTTGCCTGAAGTGAAGGTAAAGATTTAAAGTAAATTTTTTTGAGAGTCAAAACTTTTCTTTTAAGACTAGTTAAACCCTGAACACACATGGAGACATTATTCTAGTCATGTGTCCATGATGTCACCCCTCTCAAGTGTTATCTTACTAACAGAAAGGAAAAGATGAGCAAAGGGGCAGTTGATCATTTGGTCAGATAAACCACCTGAAGAGAGCGAAATGCTGCGACACGCATTAATATGACAAGCACAGTGCAAACTCATACACGCACACTTTAAATTAAAAAATTTGTTTCTCTGCTCATTGTCCCAGGAGAGCTGTGTAGTGGATAAGAGGCACAGATGGCCACTGTCAGGACTGCTGATAGTGAAACATCAAGAAGTGTTTCTCATCACACACGCACGCCTCTTTGGACTTATGATGCACATTCAGATCTCCTACTCTGCTGATTGCTTCAGTACTGATAATACCACAGCAATTTAATAATCTTTAAAGAAGTGTACGGTTACAGTACATTGGGTAACAGAGCATATTAATATATAAAGATTAAGCTAGACCTTATTAAGCAGAGATAAAGCCTAAAAAGAGGAAATGTTGGGGTAAATTGTAAAAGTATGTCAATATCAGAGCAGTTACTGCAGTCACCTGTATCCAGTCCAGATGGTGGATCAGAACCTAGAGATGACCTCTACAGCCCTGAAAGACAGCAGAGACCAAGACAACTAGATGAGCCCCAGAGACAGATCCCCAGCGAAGACCTCATCACCTCGATGGCCATCGGAACAGGACCACGAGAACCAGACAAGCCCTCTGCACAATCTGACCTGTGTTGCAACCTGGAATTAAACCACACCATGCTGGTATCATCTGGCCAGAGGAGAACTGGCCCCCTGCCTGAGCCAGGTTTTTCTCCATTCTGTCACCGATGGAGTTTTGGGTCCTTGCCACTTTCGCCTTTGGCTTGCTTATTTGGGGACACAATTTCTGGCAACACTGTTGACTTGACTGCACAGACACTATTTGAAGAGAACTGAACTGAGCTGTATGAGAACATCACAGACAACGATTGAACCGACAAAACTGAAAAAAAACGATCTCAGGTTAAATGTAACTGGTTCCTAGTAGGAACGAGAACTGCGTTCTCTAGGGGTCGTTATGGGGAACGCCTTGTCGTGACCCGTGTCCGAAGCATACATTGAAAAAACACCAACTCGTTGACAGCCATGACGTCACTACTGGTGCAACTACAGTATAAATCGGCGCCGGGAGCTACACATCATTCACTTCTTCGTCTGAAGCTTGTGTCCGCAGCATGGCAAGAAACCTAGAGGAGCAGTGTATCGTTCCCACTAAGGGAAACCTGGTTACATAAGAACCTGAGACGTTTCCCTTTCATGGGAACTTCGAACTGCGTCCTCTAGGGGTCGGTATGGGGAACAGAATACCCACGCTGCATTGCTGAAGGGATTGCATTCCAAGCACCAAAGCGAGCACTAAGTACCAACTCTACCATATTGCCATGGGAGTTGCCCCTGGGACGTTAGACGGCTGTCAGTGACATTATTCCCTATGGCCAAAGGCCTAGGCTACATACCCCAAAATACTTACCTGTTAGGGCCAGAACTCCTTGGCCCGGTGTAGAGCTTAAGGCTTGGAATCAGGAATAGATTCCTTTAAAGGGAATACGACCAAGAGCCTAGAATCTCACTAGTCTTGGCCTGTCACACAGGGGCTACCGCACGATTCTCTTTGCATGTGCTGAAGGAACTGTCTCAACCGACCCTTAGTAGCAACACCCTGTTAAGTAGATATCCAGAGGATACATAGGAGGAGTGGTGCCCAAGGCGGAACCGGGGTTTTAAACCACTCAAAAAGAGCACGAAGTCTTTGCATGTAGCTCTTACCATACAGGATTTTAGAAAAGTGGGCAAAGCATAATGTGCACATTTACCACTTATGTGGATTTTAGAAAGGGGGCAAAGCATAACGTGCACACACTTGAATACCGTTCTAGGGGGTTCTCGTGGCACTCTGAAAGAGCAGCCCATAGATAAAAAAGCGTATCCCCAGACGCTATATCTACGGCTATAATGCTGGAGTGGCTAGCAGAAAATCTGTAGCTGAGGGAGCAAACATACAGCTCTCAAACGAGAGGGAGCTCAACCTACAGCATGTTCCCATGGTGGAACAGCTAGCAGTTATTCAGCTGAGGGAGCAACACACTCAGTTCTCAATCCGAGACGGGGGCTCGACCTGCAGTATGTTCCGAAGTTGGAACAGCTAGCAATAATTTACTTAGCTGTGGGAGCACACACCTAATTCTCAGTTGAGAAGGGGGTTCGACCTACAGCATGTTCCAATGCTGTAACGGCTAGCAGTAGTTTACCTTGGCTTAGGGAGCACAAACCCAGCTCTCAACGGGAGGGGGCTCGACCTGCAGCATGATTGTAAAATCAGAGGGGTAAGTATACTGCAATCTAGCCAAACACTCAGTGCATTAGGGAGGCAGAGGAAAGGCCTAATTCACTTGATGCTGCTGGATCCAGGCGCTCTGGAGAAACAAAGAGCTCAAACTTCTCAAGTAAGAGGAGAACTCCGAATTCAGAGGAATAACGTAGCTCATTCCAGGTAACCCTTTGACAAAAGGGGAGCATTGCTCAATACTACCACGAGGACAGCCCTTGGAGCGAGGAATCCAACTCCTCAGAGAGGATAATCGCTCGAAAGAAACATCATACTCACACTAACCCTCAATGGTGAGGGGGGTGATGCCACAAGGGGATATCCTGGTGATCGGGAAACCCCTCAGGGCGACACAGATACGGTAGACCAGTCAGGGTAGAACGAAATCGTAACCCCAGCCCGGATGTCCAGGAAAACTTTTGCAGTGACGCGCCGGGGGCCTGAAGATCACGAAGTCTCCCGCAGAAGCCTGTGTTATGGCCACATTATCCAGGAAGTATGAAGCCGAAAACCGACTACTTACCGTCTGGACATATATCGACGAGTGAATAAACACTGCAAGTCGAGCACCCGTTTTCTGAACCCAGCAGAGGGGGTGCCTATCGAGGACCTACCCTAGAAAGGGACGAAACACACAGGTCCCGGGAATCACTGCAAATAAACTAGCAGAAGGGTATACACACAATCACCAGTTCATTAGCAAATACATATATTTATATATACATATATTTACACATGGATCGTACTCACCCACCATGGTTCCCGCTTCGGAGCTCTGTCCGAAGAAGACTCTAGACCGGACCATCAGTAAGATGGTAACTATGAAGCCATAGAACCAACCAAAAACATCATAGGTCCAGCATAGGAGACTATAATGCAGGAAATTAAAGCAGGAGAGATGGTGGTTACAGGGGAATTTAGGAAGTTGAAGATAAGGGCAGATGTAAGACCCCAAAAGGAAATGAGTAGATACTGAGGTATAACTCTGATCCGGACAAAAGCACTGACAACCTGTCTAGATCACATCCCTTAGGTCTTTTACTCACCTTCCTTTGACATGCGACTCTTCCTACCCCTACCCGCCCGTGGTCGGGGGTAAAAAACCAGTAAAGTAGCTAGCGCGAGCCGCGACACTTGCCTTCTGAGCCAGTCTCTGATCCTCGAACTGAGACGGGCTAGGACCCCTGGGGTGTTCGGGCTCAGACCTGGACCTTCTTTATCCAGGTCTTTCAGCAGGACAGCCTGATATGATTGGAACATCACCATCGTGTGCAATGAAGCGACAGCATCATGAATGATGTTCTGCGTAGGCCCTGGCATCCGAGCGAGATGTCAAGGAAGGGATTCTTAGAGGACGTCTCACCCATAGAGTGATAGCTGGCCAGCGTCTCTCTATAGGGGAATCTTCTCATAACCGCTTTCGCGCATAGCCTCGATGTTGGCATAACTCGTATGATGGAATCGATAGATGCGAGAAGAAAAAAAACGGCCCTTTCCATTTTTTTTGTTCTGCTCAATGTTTTTTTGAAAAAAACACAAGGAAGAAAGGAAGGCTCACCTGAGCTGGAGGGTTGGCCAGAAACTAAATTCTCGGATATCGCAACGTCCTCTTCACCAGATTCACGGCAAAAGTAAGCCTCGCCGTCTGTGGCACGATCCAAATTTCCACAAGCTCATCATACGAAGCGGCAGGAGAATTGGGAAGGGCTCAGCTCAGCTTCTTTGCCCTCCTCAGCTATTTCCTGCTTTCGCTGGGCTGATCCCAGCAGAGCAATGACCCCTAAGTCAGACAATGTTAATGAAATAACATCATCCTCCAGCGGCTCACTCTCGTGCACAGCCGACGATCACGAAAGGGAAACGCCCCTTCAAACTCATCGGCCAGATCCACCTGCGATCCCCACGAGCTCATTCCCTTCCGTGCCTCAGCAGCGGCGGGTCCTGGATCGCGGGAAGCAGATGGCTGCCCCTGTTTCCTCGAAAAGAGAGACAAACGAGAGCGGAGGTTGTTTTTTTTTTCCCCTCTCCTTGGAAAAAACGCTCGCAGTGCACGCCGATTGCCTCCTCGGAGACATCACGTGCGTGCTCTTTGCCCAAACAAATCAACGCATAGATCGTGTGTCATCAGATGTTAAACAACATCAACATGGATGCACACATCCTTAAATGCTTTGCTAGTGCTCGCCATAATGAGATAAATAGAGATCGCTCTTACCACAGAAATGCACGCTTCAAACAAAACAGTCAATGAAGACGAAGAAGAGAATGATGTGTAGCTCCCGGCGCCTATTTATACTGTAGTCGCACCGGTAGTGACGTCATGGCTGTCGCAGGCCAACGAGTTGGTGTTTTTTCAATGTATGCTTCAGACACGGGTCACGACGAGGCGTTCCCCATAGTGACCCCTAGAGGACGCAGTTCGAAGTTCCCATGAAAGGGAACTGACTGTTTTCTATTGTCCTTTTGCATTATCAGCACACGTTTTTTCTGTTTAACACTGTAGAGCTGCTTTGACACAATCTGTAAAGCGCTATATAAATGAAGGTGACTTGACTTGACTATCAACACATCAAACATAAGCAACACACAGCATATTCATAATATTTTTGGTAAAGTCACTCACGTGAAAGACTAGATTCAAATCACATAAGGCTTAGATCATTAAAATAGACAGCTGCAGGCACCAGAGGGCCATGTGATTCATATTACGCTCACAGTACATACTATGTAAAGACATGATTTACTAGATTAATTCCTTACATTTTCCATTATTTTTGCTTTTTATTCAAATGTCAGTTTGACTCTTAGATAAGTTTTATTAATACATTTAAAAATTAAATTCATACAATTAAAGGTTTATTACCTTATAGACCTTAATTAGAATAGAAAATCCATTGAATGCACCGTACTTGTCCCTCACAGCCTCATTTTCAGTCCTGTTAAATATGGTGTTCTAATATGGTATCTTTTGACAAATGGAGAAAGAAAATTGACTGGCAAAAGGATAAAGAAGAGCAATTTGGCCAATGTTTTATATTTATTTATTTATTGAAAATTTGCTAAATTAATACATAATTGTATTGCTATATTTAACAAAGCCTTTAATTTTTTTTCATTTAAAAAACAATTAAATACAATACATCAAATACATCTATTTATTTGTTATTTGAAAAGCCAATTATTTATTTACATTTTTTTTTTTACTTACTAAAAAATTAATAATTTATTGCTTCATTTTATTTTCAAATGGCACTCCTATAGCCTTTCATATTAGTCAACTGACTGTGTGAGAGAAATGGATGTATATGAATCCTGGAGATGGATGAGTGGAGTCAGGGATTCTGCTATAGATAGAAGTGGTGCCCATTTGTGGCGAGCCATTTTGAAGCCATCAGCCTAAATAAATGATGGCTTGATGACAGAGGCGTGCAGGGCTGATAAAGATTTCAACTGAAAATCCACAGTTCTTTTGAAAGTGAGAGAGAAGATAACTAGCATGCATCCACATGCATCTTCATTCAAGAAACATTTAATCAACAGTTTCCTCAAAATGTAATTTTGTACATGTCTCTCTAAAGCTGATTTGAAAGCGGATATGAAGGACTCATCTTGCATTACTCTACTTTGAGCAAACAAACAACTTTAATCGTTA
The DNA here is from genome assembly GCA_018155175.1 of Sinocyclocheilus anophthalmus. Taxonomy (NCBI): domain Eukaryota; kingdom Metazoa; phylum Chordata; class Actinopteri; order Cypriniformes; family Cyprinidae; genus Sinocyclocheilus; species Sinocyclocheilus anophthalmus. Next base: position 50,668 of record JADLZN010008561.1, on the reverse strand, counting down.
CTTCTGTTTATTGCCATCTCAAACAGATTTTGAATTCCACAGTGGCAAAACACTGCAAAGAGAGGACTGTAGTGCGTCAGATGCGAAATTCAGAATGGTCTCTGATTCACCATAAAGATTTGAGAGTGAGAAATTCACTGATTCTTCAGTACTGAAAAAAAACAGGCTAAAAAGTTCAATTAAATAAATACATTTATGCATTTAGCAGACGCTTTTATCCCAAGCGACTTACAGCGCATTAAGACTATACATTTTTTTTACCAGTGTGTTCCCTGATTAATTAAGTTAATGTACCAAAAAATCATCTAAGACGAATCTTTCCAACCTGTATAGAAGTTTTAATCTCGGTTTAAGTGCTGCTTTCTGTAGTTTTCACAAAATATGTGTTTTCCCTTTCCTTTTGTTTAGTATAGTTAAAAAAAAAACTATTGGTTGAGTGAACAATTCAATTACTCATGAGATGGCACACACTTATAAAAACAGGCTCTCTCTCAGATGCAGGTGGGTTTTAAATGTAAGTGGTTTGTCTTGTGTGTTTTTGCAGAGGTGTGGGTCCAGCTTTTTGATCTGACACAGTTCCAGATGCTCTCATGTCTTATTCATGCACCATTTGGTTCTTGAATGATGCTTGACTTAAGTGTCTTACAGCAGCCTCTACTTTGCGTGTGCCTGTGTGTGACATAACTTTTTAATCTCACAGTGTGGTTTTTCCACCAAAAATGCACAAACCATGAGTAGTTTGGACAACATTGTCTGAACATCTTGCATTTGGAGCCTCAGGGTCATCAGCTAAAGTACTTCTTTTCAGAAGCTTTCTTGAACTCCATCCCATCTGCCCTCCAGCCCTCCAGTTTCGCTTCGCCATATTTCTACATGGGCTTTAATCTTTGTAAAAGGACACAAAACCAAACACCCTCAAATGACTGAAAATATACACAGATTCAGGAACATTGGGATACAGCATGACCTTGAACTGCAAAGAGTGTGTGGTGGATGCTGGAAGCGCAGTGGCTCATAGGTCAATAAATCTACTGCACGTGTGGCATTTGGAATTATTTAGTGTTCCTCTTTTTCTCTTAGTCCCTCTAACCACCCCTCTTTCCATCACTCAGATTGAAATAGAAGTAATGAATACCTTTTCCATCCGCCCTTAAAATACACAGTGCTATTCAACGTGGCAGCACAAATGGACAACAGAGATTCATCTAAACATCCCTGGAACCTTTTCAGTACAAGAAAACCACAAAATTATGCACACACATGCCTGTTTGCAGTGGTGAAACAAATGTGTGAATTACACCTATGTCTGATGATCAAAATGGCCTGTCCAAAACACACATAGAAGAGACATAAAAGTGTGTGTCTGAGTGTCAGTGAGGACACATGTCTCATTTGCCAATTCAATAACACTGATCAAAGCTAATGTTGCTCTCCTTCAGGTTTAAACTATAAGATAAACTAAACATGAGACATTGCTAAAGCTTCCTTTCAATATGTACTCAATGATTTCCCCCCACTTAGAAGTTTAAAACAGAGAATTAGGAGTATTTTTTCAAAAATATTTAAAATGTTGTTTACTCACATGAGATGAATGAATCCAGTCAAAACACTCATAAAAGTCCACTCATACAAGTGGTCCATACGACACATGTGCAATATGTCTTCTGAAGTTAGTAATGGGGAAAATGAAGCTTTTCGAAACTCTGAATCATTTGAACCTATTGCTTTTGCCACAAGATTTACTGTTTCCAATCGCTTGAAACACCACATGCTGGTCAAAACAGTGTAAATGCAGCCAAACTCAACCCAATCACATGTCAAGTTCAACTCATTTAATTATCCGGTTACAACAGTTAACGGCTCACTGGAGAGAAAACGAGCAATAAATAACACCGTAAATATCTTACACAATTTGTGTAAGAACAATTTGTTTCTTACACAAATGTATGCTATGACTTGGAATGTAACGCATGAGACCACTGTTATGATTCTTTTTATGATGCCTTTGTGTCCTTTGTTCATGGTAAAGTGCATGGTCTTCACATTTTTGTTTGAAGAAAGGAGACTCATACGTGTTTGGAATGACACAGGGGTGAGTAAATGATGACAAAACTGACTCACGACATATTAATGGCTTGAAGGAGTAATATACTTTAATTAACAAGCGACACAAAGAGTAAGAGATGAAATATGTATTTTTTTGGCTTAGATGTGCCATTTCATTGCCCTTTGTATGATGTGTCCTCTATGTTTTATTTTTTTGGATGTAACCCAACAAGGCAATATGGCTGCCGTCCCATCTGACTAACAACCTCTGGTATCCAATTCTATATATTGCAATACTCGTCAATTCGTTCGGACCAAGACAGTTTAGTAATGATGCTGGTGTATTTAGAGCAGTTAGAACATGGCAGTGTGTTACATGAATGATTTCATATTATGTGGCAAGTAATTAATCTTGACTAAGAGTCTCATTTACTTACAATCCACTTTTAAGAATGATGAAGCATGTGTTCTGATCCTTTATTTGCAGATGGAGATGTTTGACTGAGGGTAAAAAACTGTTTCTATTAAAAACAGACACAACTATCAGTCTGAGGCTTTGGGGAAAGCTTGTGAGCACTCATTTGCCATACCAAATAATGGTTGATTTCCATTTGTTCCACTCAGGGCACAAATTAATCATATCACATCTATTATCCGAAACATTTTTTGATGTTAGATCACAGCAGCAGTATTAGCGGCATCATACAGATTCATGATTTATGTATGTGCATGCATGTATCTTTATGCGTGTAATAATGGTTTGAAATAGATTATAAAATTGAAAAATTATAAATGCATAAATAGGGTCAGACAACCCCTAAACAAACCACTTGCACTGTCGCCATAGCAACAGCCAGTCCTGCCATCCCCATGAACTATTGCCAATAATCTGATGTCTTTCATAAGACACACAAACACAACAGATGTCCTTTAAATTCAACAGGGGAGGTCTAGAATGATGGACAGCACATCCTAACCTTGGCCCAGGCCCTACAAAGTCGGTCACAGGGGGTCTGTGTAGTCATCTATTCAAGCAACACATGGCTTCAGAGGCTAAACATGTACAGAACAGCCAGAGGCCTTATGTCCAGACCCCACCCACTGGGTCTTTATACGGAGTGAATGCCTGAAGAGCTTGGTGCTACGTATGAGAATGGACCCACAACACAAAAACAAGTCTAATTGACAGCTGTGTTGAGTTTTAAAGGGATATTTATGTCTTATTTTCCATTTTTCTGTTCATTACAGCTGTATACTTAAAATGACAACTGTCCTCATTTACTTACCCTGATTGCCTTCCAAACCCACATCACTTCTACTATTGGTTATTGCAGCTGAAACAAAAAAAAAACAAAAATTTTTTGTAATCCCATAAGATTTTTGCGTCAATACAATTGAACAATCATGATCACTGATGGTCTACACACAATCTGTCTCATATTTGACAACCTTTTATGACAACACTTGTATTTGCTCATAGAAGAAATATACAGGACAGAGAAATACAGTCAGGGGTGAGTTAGTAAATTATGACAGAACTATTCCCTTATATGGCATAAACACGTATGATACAACACCTCTAAACTTTAAAAAAAAAAATAATAATAATATTTTCAGATTTACGACCTTTAAAAATAGCACTGACCAGTAATCTTATAAATTTCCCATCTGTGGTATGTTTAGCTAAAGCATTAAACACAGCTGAGTACACAATTATTTTATAATCTTTCTAAGATTATATGTGTACACTATATGGCCAAACGTTTGTGGACACCCCCTTAAGGGTTTGACTATTTCAGCTATGCTGCCACAATACTCTCAAACTCAATTTTAAGTAGACAAACAATGTTAACCCTTTTCAGTCTTTGTCAGGTAGATCAAAACTTTATTTGTCTACTATTAAAATGTATGTGATTCCGGAGATGCAATCTGGTACAGAAATGGATACTCGGCAAACAGGAATATTGACTTTTTCTCTGTTGCTGTTCAGTCCTTGTACAAGTACAATGTAATTGGTGATATTTGTCCCACCCCTCCTCCACTGTCACTGGATCGCTGCATTTTACCCAAAGTTAAAAAATTTTCAACTCTCTGTGACCAGAAAAAAAGCCAAGCACACAGTGCTTTTTAAATATGTGTGCTCCCATTGAAAACAATTGAAGATAAAAAATACTTTTGTGGACTAACAGCCTTAAAATTCATATTTAGAGATTGAGAATATTATGGCAGTGTGTTGCCCTTTTGCTCTTTTTTTTAAAGGGGTCATATGATGCAATTAAAAAAATTTTCCTTTCTCTTTGGAGTGTAACAAGCTGATTGTGAATAGATAAGAGCCCTGAAGTTGCAAAGACTAAAGTCACAAAACCAAAGAGATATACTTTATCAAAGTTAAGACTCTGCCAAGCCCCCCTAAAACAGCTCGTTCTAACAAGCCCCCACATATCTACATCACAATGTCGGAAGATTTGCATAACGCCGCCCAAAATTCACGCAAAGAAAGAAGGCGTGGTGGTTTCAGTAACACCGTCAGTTCGTGTGATCCCCTAAGCAGCAAGTCGGAAACCTGTGTGTTTCGTGCGATCTGAAAGCAAAAGCACGTTTATTTGGCCTTCCGAAAGTAGTACAATGCTTAGGAATCTTTAAGATTACTTACAACAGAAAAACAATGCATTTTATGGACGACCGTTTCGTGAAACTAGGAGAGGAGGTGATTCTGACTTTGCTGTGACAATCTGGTGCTTCTGAATCAGTTCCTGTTTTGTTATTAGTTTAAGTATTTGCTATTAACTGTTAAAATGCGGAGTTTTGCACATCGTGTCTGTGTGTGACTGTGTGTGTGTGTGTGTGTGTGGCGTTGAGAGAGAGAGAGGCCAAGAGAGAGAGAGGAGAGGATGCCGGGAGATGAGGGAGAGAGAGAGGAGTGAGAGAGCGAGGTGAGAGAGAGAGAGCGAGAGGGGAGAGAGAGGCGACAGAGCGGGAGGGGGCAAATCAAAGTGGAGTCAGCTGTCTTAACCGTGACTTGTGTACTGCAAACACATACCAGCTTCATCACTGTGTCTGTCACCAGACTATGTTCCCCTTTCGGGCTTTGTCTTTACATTTATTTTGAAAGATGAAGCTCGCAGTTATGGTAAGGGGCGTTACATTTCCAACGAGTGCATGCGGTGTTCGGCCAATCACAATGCACTGGGTCAGATGGCCAATCAGAGCAAACTGCGCTTGTCAAAAGGAGGGACTTTGTTTGAGAGCGGCGGGGCATAGAGGACCTAAAATAACGTATAGTATTAGAAAAATAATGTGTTTTTTGATTTGAACATTGTAAAGCACGTCACACATATTCTGTTCACCAAGATACACAAAAATAATGATCTTTAACAAAGCATAATATGACCCCTTAAATTTACTCAGGCCATTCACAGATGTATGAGTTCGTTCTTCATCGGAACAGATTGGAGAAAATAGCATTTTGTCACTTGCCCTCACCAAAGATCCTTTGGTAGTGTGAATGAGTGGCACAGCATGAGATTCAACACGCTGATAACGCCATCACAGCTAATCCACAACCCAACTCAGTCTATCAATAACAGTTGTAAAGTGAAAAAAACTGTGGTTTGTAAAAACAAATCCTCAGAAACAATCATTTCATCTGCTCACGATGAAACAAATCTACATTTTGGATGGCCTGGGGGTGAGTACATTTTCAGAAAATCACTAAATTAATTTTGGATTGTGCTATTGCTTTAAACTCATGATTTTTTTTTTTTAGTTCGTTTGTGACTTGATACACTGAATGATTAAGAAAAAAAAAGCAATTTAATTTTAATTTCACACCCAAAGATAAACAGCGAATTATATATTTATAATAGGCTACATTGTATTTATTTATTTTTTCCCTTCATTCAGAGGCACTCAAACCCAAGAAACTGTAAGTGAGATTATACTGCCACCTGCTGTCATGAACAGAATGTGCTTCTGCGAGAATATAATTAAACCCAGAATCAGAGTTTCTTTTGTTAAGCACACAAGGCTGCGCTAAAGAAGGGTTCTTTATGTCATAAGACATCCATTAGGTAAGTTATATAAATAAGGGAAAACATTTTAATACTGAATATACTTTTAAATAAATAAATATCGTCTACATTAAGTGTTTCATATAAGTAATAATCATATTTATTTAACTAATTATTGAAAAGCGATAGAGAGGATCCAGAGAGCAAGTTTTTATACATGCACCTGAAACAACACAAATAACACCCCAGTAAGTGTCATTTTCTGTGAGTCTCTAATGCCTGCATGTGTTATCAGGCTGTGGTCAGCGCGGTCTCCGTGGCAGTACATCACACACCGTGAGACGCATTCGCAGGAAGCTGACGTGATGAGTTTGTAATGTCTGTAAAAATGAGGCGTCTTGCATGTGTTTGTGTTTGTGTACGTGTCTGGGTCAGGCACTGCGTCACCATGTTATTGTATGTGTCTGATGACTGATTAATCAGATGAAGGATAAATACAGCCGAGTGACGCATTTTGAAATAGAGCCTAATGAGTGAAAGCAGAGAACAGCAATGAAGGGAATTTTCAGATGGAGTGTACTTACTGTACTTATGTCAGCCTGCCCTTATTTATGTAGTACTTTTTTCAATGTGTATTTATGCATTCGCATAATGTTTACTTACTTATTGAAGTTCGTGCGCTGCATAATTCTCTCTCTTTCGCTCTCATTTATTTTTATTATAATTTATTTTTAAAACGTTTTATCACAACCTTTGCTATGAAACAAGGGTTCCTCCTATGGGCAAGAAAGATCATTGCAACGCTATCCAGACAAACCATGATTAACAGAGAAGGTTAACCTTTGATCAGTTTAAGGAAAATTGATGCTGTGGTTTACTAATCAAGCTATGCAGAGTTTGCAACTGATCTGTTTTTAATGGATGACCTCATGGGATGTAGCTGTTGTGGTTGTTGTTTTGATATTTCATTTGATTAGTGGTAACAGTTTGAAAGAAAAAAGACGGCGTTTTGTCAGGCTTCATGCAGCTGTTATTGATATCATCACAAATATTCAAAGCATATAGCACAACACAGCTGAACTCGCTAACATTTTTGTACAAAGAGTAAAAAGAGAAGTATACTTAAGACCAAAAAAAATAGAAAGAAACTTTGTTTGCTGTACAGATGAATAATTTTTATCAGCATCTAAAAGATAAGTATTTCATTTTAGGAATATTTGTCCAAGCGTGAATATTTGAAAGCAGTTCACTAAACTGTCATTCATTAAATAAAAAAATAATGTTTTCTTGCTGTACCCATAAATGGCTACAGAAAGCTACCTAAATGGTAGGCAGATTAGATTATTAAAACAAGATTATTATTTTAAAAAACACAAATAAACAAATAAGAAAGCAATTTAATAATCAATGGGCTCTAAGATCAGTGATCAGAATAATGATCACAGTCCACTAAAAATCAATAAAGACAAATATTTGAATATCTCATCAGAACCACGGAAACCTTTGAATACTTGAATATTTTCACAACACATCCTGGCTGATCTGCTACAATGACAGTCACTCCTGTTTTTTGCTGCACTCCCTTCTGAATTTCAACAGATTCTTGTAACTATACTCAGCTTTGGATCTCGAGGCCACTAGGTCAGTGGCTTTAATTGGGGCTCATAGAGAGCCAGGAGAATTTGAGGGTTCTCCACTGCATCTCTCCAGCCCTTGTAAAAGATCAACAAGTTTTATGTCCATGAGTGTATCCCAGAGGGAGCAGGTGAGTCCATGGCTGGGCAGCGCTGCTTACAGGATGGCACAGAAGAACTTCTTCTCCCTAAAGGGGTTCTCGGACGCAGGCACGGGGGAGAGCAGGGGATCCTCTTTAGCGTGGGCTTCGCAGTACGATGTCAGATCTGCTGCTGCTTTTGAGACCTGATGTTGATTCATGAAAACACAAACAGTCACCAAACAATGCTCACAGTATTTTCACTCTTAACCAAGTCAATTGGATTCATTTGAATGAAATAATATGTTCATATTCTTCTTACCTTTATCCTGTCGATATTGGCCTCCATCTTGAGCTGCTCCACCAGTTTGCGGGCCTGAGCAATGCTAGCAGTGTTGTTGGTGGCCATGAGGCTGCCGGTTCAGGCCTGTTGCACAGTAACACACATGGAAGAACAAGTTCAGCATAATTGGCATGATATATATGGATAAATGTTTAAAATCTAGCAGGAAAATTGATACTGAGGAGTTATGTGTTCAGTTATGTGCCAGTGTGCATTAACTTTCACAAATTTGATTTGAGCAAAACCGTTTATATGTTCTCTAATGCAGTGGTTTTCAAACTGGGGTTCAGGACAACATTTGGAGGTGTTATGTACAATTATAAAATAACTAACTAAATAAAATTCAGTGAAACAGGTTAAAATGCGTAATTTTTCATTCTACTTTCAAAATCATGAGATTCATCACAAACTATACACTTACACGAAAGATTGGGGTGAGACAGAGTTTCTTTTCTTTTTTTTAACTGATCAAACGTGACAGTAAAAACATTTATAATGTTGCAAAAGATTTTGATTTCAAATAACTGTGACTTTTAAACTTTTTAGAAGATTAGAATGATTCCATAAATATAAGTACATTTTAAAATATGCACAAATAGAAAGGTTATTTTAAATTGAAATAATATTTCAAAATATTACTGTTTATATTACTGATTCTGCGATTTTTTTTTATGAAACATTAAAAAAAATCTTACTGACCTCAGACTTTTGAATGGTGGTTCATTTTTAATATTCATACATATAGATTCGTTTTTTCACAGTAATATATTCTCAAACAATGATTCCTTCAGAAGGGAATCATCATATTTGCTGGTCAATACCATCAAAAAAATTTAAGAAATCCTTGCTCTAGAGTAATATGGCAGTACAGTGACAAATCAATGTTCAGGCTGGTTAGTCATGGTTGGTCTGAATCTGGTTGACAAAAGAAGGGTGGGGACACCATTATATTATCATCCCATGCTGGAGAACAGCATCAAAAGCACTGATACAGTACCTCACTTCCTACCACATTGTCTGCTTTGAGCTATTTAGACTCTGAAAACTCCATGGTAATTTAAAGTCTCTCACAGAAGGCCACAACACAGTTAATAGCACCAAAAAAACATACATCTGTTGTTTGTTTTTTGTTTTTTTGCTTCCCTCACAGTTGTTCAGTCATCGATATGTAATTTCATTTGAATGTAACCTATGACTATATATGAGTAGGGGGTAGAAAATGATTATTAGTTTAATATAAAACCCGTCAATGGATAGTCCCCACCACGACAGAAAAATCAAATGCGTTTGTGTGCTTCTTTCATATTCGTGTGGCTCTGCCATATGGGTATTGATAGCACACTGTGACACACCTGTCATGACTGTGAGCTCAAAGGTCTGTGGTGTATCGGAGTTTTTCATCTCAGCCGGCTCTCCTGCAGTGAGGTTAAATACAAAGCCCTGCTGCTGAGAGCAAACAGCAAGGGTCGCTAGACTCTCAGCTGTCATACTAACCTCATTAAACTACTCTAGAATATGGAGCCCAACCAGGGTCAATGAAAGACAGCAGAAACGTACTATAATTTAACAACGTCCAGCATAATTTACCCGACATAATTACTCCTCTATTACTACTGCACAAGACACACCTTCCCTTGAGTGTTTATAATGTGAATCTAATTCAATATTCAAGGTTTAGCCATTAATGAAATTGAAAATGAGAGGAAACTCCAACTTGCCCTGATGGAAACAAGTTCATCACGGCCTATTGACTCTCCACTTTTAAACTAATAAAGCTTGCAAATGTAGTCAGTATCTTGACATCCAAATGTTTGTGGAAAATGTCCTCACTTTGATCACATCATCTACAATTCTATTTCCTGATATGATTACATTATGATTCAACAGTTAATGCATGACGTTGTATGCCACCAAAAATAACATCATCGGATAAACAAAGGAATAAACACAATTATGTTTAGTTAAAGACATTTAACTAAATTTATTACACAAAATCTGTTCTAATGAGAATCCAGACTCCAGTAAAAACATTTCTCTGAAAAGAGCAGCTCTTCATCCTCAGCTCCTGGTCGCAAAACGGGTTTCATTAAACCTAGTGACCATCCCAGGCATCTTTGCTATGGACCTCAGTTGCTAGGCAACTGAGCTACAGAGCGATCTGACAGCAATGAAATGTTCCACTCCTAAAATCAAGGATGGAGCTCACCAAAGGCAACTTTAGACCGGGGACCCCATACATCTGAAGAGTTCAGAGACACTGAACTCTTCAGCACACTGCCTACCTCTGTAAATTAGGCCTAAAGAGACATTTACAGCCAGACAAGGAACATCAACACAAATCCAGCGTGGAGTCTATGTTTAAAAGCCATTTTAGATTGCAGTCTCTATTCGTCTTCCGGGAGCTCAGAACTTTACCTTATAGGGGGTCAGCGAGAGGGGGGATTAAGACACAGGAGACCAAAGGAGAATGTCAGTGATAGGAAAGAGAATAGTGCCAGTAAGTTTAAGAGTGTGGAGCCTGCTGATATACAGTCAGTGTAGAACATGATGAGCTAGAGACATCTACCGCCAGTTAACCCTTTACTGCAACACTCTCAAAGTGGTCTAACCCAGGGGCTTTCAAACTGGAGGCTGGGGGTCAATGAAAAAAAAAATATATATATTTTTTTTTTTTATTTGACAAAGTTATTTTTAAATCTTTTTTCATTAAACAGCCACAGTTTATAGCAGGAAATAAATATATCTGCATTTACTTTTGTGAAAAAAATAAGAATAATACATTCTCTATTCTCTATAAAAAATAAAAACGTTTCTTCAGTTTCTTCATATACAACTAATATACAGTGGGTACGGAAAGTACCCCCTTAAATTTTTCACTCTTTGTAAATTGCAGCCATTTGCTAAAATCATAATTTTTTTTCCTCATTAATGTACACACAGAAACCCATATTGACAGAAAAACACAGAATTGTGACATTTTTGCAGATTTATAAAAAAGAGAAAAACTGAAATATCACATGGTCCGAAGTATTCAGACCCTTTGCTCAGTATTAGTAGAAGCACCCTTTTGATCTAACACGGCCATGAGTCTTTTTGGGAAAGATGCAACAAGTTTTTCACACCTGGATTTGGGGATCCTCTGCCATTCCTCCTTGCAGATCCTCTCCAGTTCTGTCAGGTTGGATGGTAAACGTTGGTGGACAGCCATTTTAGGTCTCTCCAGAGATGCTCAATTGGGTTTAAGTCAGGGCTATGGCTGGGCCATTCAAGAACAGTCACAGAGTTGTTGTGAAGCCATCCTTCGTTATTTTAGCTGTGTGCTTAAGCTTGTTGTCTTGTTGGAAGGTAAACCTTCGGACCAGTCTGAGGTCCTGAGCACTCTGAGAAGGTTTTCGTCCAGGAGATATACCTGTACTTGGCCGCATTCATCTTTCACCTCAATTGCAACCAGTCGTCCTGTCCCTGCAGCTGAAAAACACCCCCACAGCATGATGCTGCCACCACCATGATTCACTGTTGGGACTGTATTGGACAGGTGATGAGCAGTGCCTGGTTTTCTCCACACATACCGCTTAAAAATTAAGGCCAAAAAGTTCTATCTTGATCTCATCAGACCAGAGAATCTTATTTCTCACATCTTGGAGTCCTTCAGGTGTTTTTAGCAAACTCAATGCGGGCTTTCATGTGTCTTGCACTGAGGATAAATAAAGCCCGACTGGTGGAGGGCTGCAGTGAGGGTTGACTTTCTACAACTTTCATCTCCCGACTGCATCTCTGGAGCTAAGCCACAGTGATCTTTGGGTTCTTCTTTACCTCTCACCAAGCTCTTCTCCCCCGATAGCTCAGTTTGGCTGGACGGTCAGCTCTAGGAAGGGTTCTGATCGTCCCAGACGTCTTCAATTTAAGGATTATGGAGGACACTGTGCTCTTAGGAACCTTAAGTGCAGCAGAATTTTTTTTGTAACCTTGGCCAGATCTGTGCCTTGCCACAATTCTGTCTATGAGCTCTTCAGGGAGTTCCTTTGACCTCATGATTCTCATGTGCTCTGACATGCACTGTGAGCTGTAAGGTCTTATTATAGACAGGTGTGTGGCTTTCCTAATCAGTCCAATCAGTATAATCAAACACAGTGGGACTCAAATGAAGGTGTAGAACCATCTCAAGGATGCTCAGAAGAAATGGACAGCACCTGAGTTAAATAGATGAGTGTCACAGCAAAGGGTCTGAATACTTAGGACCATGTGATATTTCAGTTTTTCTTTTTTAATAAATCTGCTAAAATGTCAACAATTCTGTGTTTTTCTGTCAATATGGGGAGCTGTGTGTACATTAATGAGGAAAAAAAATGAACTTAAATGATTTTAGCAAATGGCTGAATATAACAAAGAGTGAAAAATTTAAGGGGTCTGAATACTTTCCGTACCACTGTATATATATAGGGGGGGAAAAAGCTAGATGTGCTGTACCTTAATCAAATGAAATATTTTACAGATTATATTTTAAAAAATTGCTTAAGTGCTCCTGCAGCAAAGATAACTATATGAGTTTTCAAATTATTTTGAGATTTCTTTTAAAATTATTGAATGTCTTTTAATATTAATGAATGTCTAAATCAGAAATCATGTCAGAAATAATGTAATTAATTGCAATAATTTTATTCTACTAACAGCTCTAGTTTTTAACAGTAAATAAATGTCATTTTGTGAAAAAAAATCTCCATAAAATGTTCTATTCTCTCAATAAAAATGAATTAGATTGAAAATATATATATTTTTCAGTATTATCTAATATTACTCTATTTAGTGCAAAAAAACAAGATTTGTTGTCAATTTAATACAAGGTAAATATTTTCTTGATTATATTATTATAATTTGCATTAGTACAATGGTTAATTAAGTACAATATAAAAATATAAAAGTATAATATAAATGGCATTTATATCAGTACATGTCAGCTCTTCTTTATAAAACCATGTTTAACCCTTGAGCGCTCTTCGGTCAACTCTGACTGGAGAATTTTACATTTTGAATTTTTTAAATCGTAGCTCAACGAATGGTTTAATGAGGCTTTGTGACTTTTAGGGCAATGTTATTTTTTGTGGGGAAAAACCCCCCCCAAAAAAAAAAAAAAAAATTGAGGGCATGATTCGAAAAAGCTAAGTGGTCGTAAAAAAATAGTCACACTCATGGTCTTCGGTCAAAAATCGACCATAGGAAATGAATGGGACATGGGGGAAAAAAAATTGTAAACAATGAAAATTTTTGTGTGTACAATTTACAAATCCCCCACAATGCAGAAAAAAATTGCACAGCAATGAAGGGGTGAAACTCTAAAACATTTAGAGTGCAAAATCAATACACCAACTCACACACGCGCTGACACACACACACACACACACACACCTATGAACTGGTGACTGTAACACTGCAAGTATGTAAAATAAAATCAATAATTCAACTACAATGCAGTAAAAAAAAAGTGGACAGCAAGGAAGGGGTTACACTCTAAAACATCAAGAGTGTAAAACAGATACATCCATTCACACACACTTACTTACACTCACAGACACACACATACAGAATTATACATACTCAAATTAATTGGTATGGCTATAACCATATAGCCAAAATGAGTCAGAAGACTGAAATAAGAGGTTAAAATCAGATCAGACCCAGAAGGATTAAGCTCTGATAAAGCATTCATGTAAATCTTTGTTACATTTTTATAGAATTTTAATGTTTTGTGTAACAAAATGCTTACTGTGTTCAGGTTTGAATGTAGTAATAATAATGCAAAAACCTACACTTCAAATCAACATTTAAAACAACAAAAAATATAACATTTGACAAAAAGTAGTCTTTGTGAATGCCTTAATATACATTTAAATCCACAACCTAATAAAAGTAAACAATTATGTATAAAAACAACTAGGGAATTCACAAGCCTCTCTATAGAGTTTTATACAGGAATCTAGTGGTTACACCACAAAATTACAGGTTTTTCTTTTGTTTTTTGCTCTCACCAGGAGGTGCTATTCTGCCTTCAAAAATTAGATTTTAAAAGACTAGTCTCTATTTTAATCTGAAATACTGCATTAATTGAAAAATAATTGTACTATTTTTTTACTATTTTCAATGGGGAAATGTTATCATAATTATTGCATAAATATTAATTAGTATCATACAATTCTCTGAAAATACAAAAGAAAAAGGAAAAAATATTATTGAACAAAAATATATTAGATTGATTTTACTGAAGAAGAAAAAAAGTTACATTTCAGGTGTCCAGTCACTTTTGACCGCGAAGACTGTGAGTGTGACTCCCAAATAAGGAGCGCACAACAAAAGTTGTTCACACGTTAAAAATAAATGGCGGCCTTTATATTTTAGGAAGAGAGTCCATTGCAAGGGGATCATCATATTTGGGGGTCCTTGACATTGAAAATTTAGTGAGCCGATCACAGCTATGCATCAGCCAGTCTTCACTGTTTGTAACTTCAAGTACTTTCTTTGACTTCAAAAAAATATCTCTATTGATTTGTCCATCACAAAACTGATCTGTCAGGGGTCTATAAAACAGCATGTATATATTTGAAGAAGTACAGGAGGAGCTCATTTAATCTGTATCCCCAGAGAGAGGGCCATATGTGTGCCATTTACCCAACTCTGCCACATTTCTACAGGGGCAGGAAAGCCAGCAGGGAAATGGAAGTGCCACTGCAGGGGGCGTTTGAAGAGTCTGTTATAATGCAACACAACAAGAATGATCGAGGTGTAATATTGAGTCTCTCCGGGCAGAGAATCTTCCTCTAAATGGAACATTCTAAAGAAGAACTGTGACATGTGAAAATGGATGCCCTCTGCCTTACCGCAAAAAAAACACTGTGATGTGAAATTTGAAAGATGGCATTATCATTGATAAACCCACTAATGGTTCACACACTCCCACCCACAAACTTATTAGCGCAGCTGTCTGATAGCAAGTAACACTCTGTTACACTAGTAGACTATGACATATTTTTTAGCACTGCATACAGTGGGTGTTAGTAGTGTGTTTGTTTCTCCTTTTTTCTCTTTACATATTTTCTTTCTGGTTTTCACCTTATTTTCGACTCTTTTCACCTTCTGCCTATTTCGTTGGTCTTCAAATGTGAGCTGACCTCCTGTGGTGTGTCTTCAGCCTCTGTTGAGAAAGGAAGCCATGCAGTTAGAGTCCATATGTTCTATATTCCGGCTGCAGCTCAAGGCCTTGTGCAAGTTTGTGTGCATGTGCAAGTGTGTGTGTGTGTGTGTGTGTGTGTGTGTGCATGTGCTGGTCGAGGGGTTTAGTATGTCACACCTTTCCCAGTCTGTTTGCACTGAGAAACATTCCAGACCTGACTGAAGTTTATCTTATGCACCTATACAAATGCCAAGCCTGCACTATCAGAAGAAAAACAACTGAACAACTGACTTAAGTGCGATGATAACACATTCAGTTGATCGCTATGATTTTTTTTTAAAGATACAGCAGTGTTAAAAAGAACTTTGTTCCACATGGTGTTGGTAGGAACTACTGAAAGTTGGTAGGAACTACTAGGAACTGAGTCACCCTATTGCTGTAATACTTTGTTTTTGCTCGCAGGAACACTCGCAGGAATGAGGAACTAGAGGACTGTCTCACATTTTAATATAAAACACCAGTCACTTATCCACCTATTCACAGGACAAAGCCACTAGCACATTGCTTGTGTAAAGGCATATTTAAATTTTTATTAAATGGTTTGGCTGTCTCTTGACAACATATATTACGACAACAAAGAAAAAACTAATAATCTTAATGTCTCTAATGTCTCTAATGTTTTTCTTAAACTTATTCAACTCATGCATAATTTTTTTCCATAACACAGCTAAAAAAAACACTTTAAGTCATGATGTAATGGACCATAAATTATTCTTCAGTATTGTGATGTGTATGAATGAAACAGATTATCAAAAGGAAAAAAATGTATGGTAAGGACTTGGTTCGATCCATTGGTTGTTGATTGGATGGAGGGAAATCTGAATGCGAGCTTGCAGTCAATTGTAAGAAAGGGCAGAGTTAAGCGGACTAAATAATTGGAGAAGTCTGGCATATGTTATCAGAGAAATCAGGTTTCACCTGTTATAATATTTTCTTAAAAAAAGGTCACGGACAAGGTCAAGGTCACGATGAGATCAATCAATCACATTAAGAAAAAACGTATGGTGAATTTCCATTTCATGCCAACTTGAAATCATCTTAAGCTAGCTTGCTGGTCTTAGTTGGTCTGTTGGCTGGTTTCAGAGGAGTTTCGAGCTGAAACCCAGCTTGGTCAGGTAGAGAGACCATCTAAAACCAATAAAACCTCATTAAACCATATAAGACCATCTGAAAACAATCTTAGGTTGGTTTAAGAAGTTTTCAAATGTGTGCAACTGTTGCATGGCCAACCCCACCACCAATGTTACATTCAATAGTAATTGTGTTCACAACCTATTTTACTTCTGTAATCTGGCACATTTCCATGAGAAACAGGATATTCAACAAGAAGGAATGTAGAACAGTCCTTGATTTTATTCATTGTGAATTGGTGAATTGTGAAAAGTGGGCATACTTCAATAAATGCATGTTTTTAAAAATGCTGAGCTATTTATCTATTGTTTAAAATCATCCAATAGTCTGCATGGCCTAAATAACAAGTGATTTTGATGAAAGATTATAAAAACAAACTTTCTACAGGAAAAACATGCATAAAGCACAATAAAGCCGAGAATGTGCATTAAGAACGTAAACAGGGTCAATTTTTGTCATGTTGACATTGCACCAAATATTTAGATAAAACACACATACGTGCTTCTCTTCAAAAGCATATGTATGTGTGTGTGTGTGTGTGTGTGTGTGTGTAAGAAGTTTCTACAAACATTTTTAAGTTCTTTTATTGTGACTCGTGTTTCACTGGAATCATACTCCGTATCATAAGGGCAACACTGTTCCAGCTGAGCAACTGATCAAGTTTACTAAGTCACATACTGTAAGCCATATGTATGGAGTTTACAAATCATGGACTAACAAAGTGTTTTAAGATCACATTTTAGTCAAATAAGTCTTTATTAACATTTGCACATACAATCATAATTTACATAAAAAGTAATAAAAATTCATGGCATTTTACTGCTACTAGTGTTCATTTCAGCTGAAAACAGCAGTGAATTGTCTGTATAGGTACGTTTTGGAGTTTTAAAACAATGAAGATAGAGGCACATTTTTCCAATGAGCCTATGTTGCAACATTCTCCCCAGGCCTCAGCAGACACTAGTCAGTTTAATAATTTATCCACTGAGCCCCATATGGTACAGAGAGTGTGTGTCTGTGTGTGAGTGAAGAGAGAGACAGATTTATAATGCTTTTCTGGTTTCACTCTAGGGGTCCCCTAGTAGTCACTGACCCTGACACCAGATCTCAAGACTCAAACCATGCCTGTCACACCGTTTCTCTGATGCCGACTGCCACACACTGGAGATTCAATCAGCACATCCTGCAGACAGTCTCAAAAACCTCCCACGTAAATTTGACACAAGCTACCACCCTTCACGTTTAAATATGAAATGTCTCTGACTCTGAAATATCAGTTTAAAAAAAAGTATTGTTCCATGGTTTGTTTCCTGTGGTGTTCGGCTGCCTTATCAGACTGTAAAAAACAGTCTGTTCTCATGTAAGATTCAGTCTTATAAACATAAGACTAGCCTCCCCTCACGTGTTATGAGTTAGGAATGCTATACAGGCAATTCTTCATTAATTTAGCGATAGGCTAACCCTCATACAATATTCAAAAAGGTAATAAAACATTCTTAATCTAAATGAAAATTGATTTAGATAAAGGATGAGATCATTTGGGATTATCAAGACGTGTGTTTTTTAATGAAACAGAAGCTTGTGGGTACAGTGGGTTAAAATTACTTCCTGCAGAATCTGCCACTTAGCCAAGAGCAACACCCAAGGTTCCCGGAGAGTTAACAATATTCCAAACATCCGGGGCTGTATTCTCTACTTTCAACAAAGTCATGTGTATATACTAAAATGTACTCTCACACAGAGTTCTTGGTGTCCCCTTATCAATAAATACAAGGCTTTTCCATCGCCATGTCACTTTAATCACACAATTCAGAGTTTCAGTTTCACTGAAGATGTAATGTAATGCAGTACACACAACTTCATATTACAAACAAAACTTTAGTTTTTTAATAAAGTAAACAAGTTAGTTATTTGTATTATATTTTTATATTTAATATACACAGTATATCAGAAATTAAATAATTTTAATAATATTTACTTGTAAGGAGGTCCACATAATGGGATTTTGTCTGGTTTTTGTCCCCAAAGTAGCACACACAGGCACACACTCATATAAAAACATGACATCAAACAACTTTCAGCTCTAGTCTGAAATTAGGTGGAGAAAAGATGCCTGGTGTTAGTATTAGCCAGAGCGGTTGAGTCTACAAACAGAGCATGAAGTCATTTTCTCCTTCATGAGAATACTCTCTCCACATATTCACTCACTGTCTCTCTTAGAATGGAGTAAAAGGATGAAAGAGTTTGGCTATGCTTCTGAGGAAAGAGTGAAAAAATTATAAATGGAAGAAATTTAGTTTGGCTTTTAACAAAGACCTTTGTCTCTCACAGCTGTTCATACTTATACACACACCCGCACCAATACACACACTCCAGACAGCACCAGATCCACCCACTCCGAACAGTGAACTGTAAGATGTGTGCTGGGGTTGCTCTTATATTATTCACATCTATTCAAGGACCTCTCCACTCCCTATTCTTTCTCTTTGTACAAAAACACTTATCCATAGTAATGCTCTTATTCTTTACAAAATTAAACAGACACATACTTTAGAAGAGTGTATCATAAACACAGGGCTCAACAATAAGGATGGCTCAGGGTCAGAGATCAACATTTGGTTTTTGACCACTGAAAATGGGTAATTTTCAACAATCTGGACATGACGCCTCATTGAGATCCCCATATCCCTGGGACTGAATTAAATAGGGACTTGAAAATGAGGATTCAAAAAGAAATGTTTATTAAGAACTAAAATCTAAAATCATATTGCAATATGTTTAATACTTCTTGAGTTATAGGCAAGCAAACTTTGGAAAAATAATATTTATGGCACTCAGACAGGTATGTTCAATGCAGTTGTTTTGACAGAAAGAAACGAGATACATTTCTAGTTTCAACATTATTTGTTCTTCAGACATTCAGACATTCCTCTTTAAATGAAAAGAAGTATCATATTTATGGAAATTGACCCACATTTGGTTTTTGACCACTGAAAATGTGTACAATTTAACAATTTACTCATGGAGCCACATTGAAATTCCAATATCTCTGGAACCGAACCATATAGGGCCTTAGAAATGAAGATGCCAAAAGGAAAGTTTGTTAAGACCCAATATCTAAAGGGCATTAAGATATTTTTAATACTTCTTGAGTTAGAGGCATGCAAACTTTGGAGAAAAACTTGAAAAGTGCTCTTTCCCCATTTTTGTATGGTCACCGTTGACATATAATGCAACAAAGATTGCTAAAGTCACTAGATTTTACTAACAGACCTACCAATCTCTGTGTAAAAGTAAAATTATGATGCTGCCATCTTTCTGAAGAAATTTTAACCCCCTGTAATTTGGCTCTGAATCTCAGGTGAAAATTGCCATTTTGACCCACCTCTACAAAATAGTGGATTACTCAGTAAATATTGATCTATGACATCTGAAATTTTGACTTTCATCACTATACATGTTTATCTTTCTTCAGAAAAAATATTAACAAAATCAAAAAATGTATCCGGGGACCTCTGGTTAAGCTGACACAGAATGAACCATATGGAATATATAATACATATTTTAAATGTATAACTAGAATATTGTTAGTTAATTAGTACTTGTAAAGCAAATATTAATGGCTTACTCTGCACAGCCATATTCTAGATCCCTTAATCCTACACAATAACTAAATTTAACAACTACCTTACTAACAATTAAAAAGCAGCAAATTAGGAGTTTATTGAGGGAAAACACTTAGTGTTCCCATACACACACACACACACGTAAACTAATTAATACATGGATAAATAAATATATTTTTAATTAAAATATTGGTTTTGTGTGATGTATGAACTTTGTTTGCTGTGAATTCTGATTATTTGAATGTAACTAATATAGCTTTATATATTTGTCAAGATGACTAATATTGTTCAGTTATTGAGTATGTACAGTATGACATTTACTAGTCTTAAAATGATCATATTTTGCACCATTAACAATTGTTTTCAACTGAACATTTGTGCATAAATGCCAAGTTTTCTTGGAGTTACATTACAAAATTTACAACATATATACTGGTGTGGCCAATAAAATTTGGGCAGGGCAAATACAAATCTAATGGCCTGACTACTATCTTAACTTAACTTAACTTAACTTAACTTTTAACTTAACTTAACTAAACTACTGGCTATCGTCATGATAAAGGGTCAACATTTCATAAGATGTGTTTGTGACATGTAAACTGACTTAATAAAGAAAAATAAACTAATTAAATAAAGACCCACCAAACCAAGAAGCATCAAGTATGACACATAAGTTCAGTATGTATCTCATCTATCCTGTGCTAACAAAATACTACTAATGCATTCAGACTAGAAAGGCTAATTTCAGTGATTATATGCACTAACAAGACTCATTCCATGCAGTGAACACTGTTTAATGTACTCAATCAAGATATATGTTGAGAGCTAACCAGAGCTAAGCCTGCCATACTGTTGAGCGGAACCTCCTGCAAGAACAGCACTGTTCTAGAGTCATCATCACAATACTCTGGGGACTCCTGGGGAATTCCTCTTAAATATTCAACCCCCTCTCTTCTTCTGCCATTTCTCCATCACTCACTTCTCTCTCCAGCATCTTCTCCCTCCCCTCCCCATGCTCTCCTCCACTTTCATCCCCCCATCTCCGGCAGCATTTACCCCAAACAGATGCTCGTTGCTCCTCATACGCACACCTGACCATTAAAGGCATTTCTGCACTACATTGCACCACGTAAATCACAAATCCACGCTACGTGCTAACAAACACATCATCTGGTAAATAACAAGCAAACATATCCGTCTTCAGAGCTATTTAAGACTGATTTAGACTTGGTACACATGCAACGGCTGTGGACAACCCTTGCGTCCATGCAAGACTAGTCAGATAGAACAAACACACTCATCCATACAGTAGGAAAAAACTGACAATAATCTTGTGCAGTTATACACTGAAAACACAAGTAAACACACACATATATAATAAAACAGTCAATTTTTTCCAAATAAAACATGATTTCATTTAGACAGCTTGCCCCACTGACACATCTTCATGCTTTTCTATCTGCACACACCAACCTCATTCTGATCTTTCTGATGGAAATGAGCTCATGAAAAGATTTTCCACTCACCTTCTCAATGTGTGTACAGCCTAATCTTCAATGATACAAGAGCTGTATGTAACATTAGCACACATACACTCCTTGTTCTGACACTCTGGCACCCACACATACACACACACACCACCCCAGCTGACAGCCTTCCTCTCGCTCCGCCCATCAACTAGTGGAATCACTCAGGAAGCCAGCTAAAAACGACTTCCTCTTGCTCCCAAACACTCACAAAGACATTGTTTAAAAAGAAAAACAAGATTATTTACCTGCTGCCTCCCCAGTCAGACCATTTTGACCGTTTTTAATCAGATTCAAGTGCATTGATGCTGATGTGCAGCAATGTGTTGTTTCTGCTCTCTGGCTCCTGTGCATGCATGTGCAGCACAGCACAGAGGTTCTTGCACCGAGCTGACAAGGAACACAGATGATATCCACAGCTGCCCCTCCCCCAAAGCATGTGTATGTGTGTCTAAAAAGAAAGAGAGAAACCCTCCCTCTCAGAGTCATTGTGCACTCACACACACAGCCCGAGCTCCTGTAATCAAAAGCTTAATCTTCAGTCTCACGACATTAGAGTGACAGAAGATTAAAAAAGCAATTGCAACTGGCAACCCTTCAATAAACACACACATACACACGATTACAGTGGCGGTTGAGGTGGTAATGTGTTACAGGATTACAGATGTGTGTGTAACTCACGCTAGATTGTGTTTGGAAAGTAAAACAATTACTCTGTCAGTGTCTCTTGAGATGACTGAGCCTAGGTTTGGCACTTTGGGATCCCCATAGGCTAATTGCAAGCTAAGTATTGCAGGTCACCAGCATATGTTGTGTTTTGGATGCTGGTCTTCAGCATTGGGATGCTGCTGTGCTGGTCACCAGGATTCCTAACTAGCTTGATATGCTTGACTTCCTTGTTCAGCCAAAGTCAATGCTGATTAATCATACTATTCACTGGTGAACATGCTTGAATAGCATCAAACCAGTATTTTTTTTTTATTTTTATGGGAGCCCGTTTTCAGTAGATGGATGGGCATAATAATTTAAAAACAAAATGTTAATTAAAAGTGGAGTGATTTTTGGTCAGCCATTGTGAGCAGGAGCATTTGTTGGGCCGATCAGCTTTAGAAGAATATAATGGAATTAATTTATCAGTAATCTGATTATAGAGATTCATTATGTGTACTAATGGAATCATCTCATGGAGTTAACCCTTCGGATTACTCACTAAAACATAATTACATTAATACTCCCATCCATCAGCATCACCACGAAAGGCTGCGCTCAGTGAAATAACCAATTATTATTTAGAGTTTAAGATGCGTTGAGACTGAGAGAGAATATGTGTATGTGCGTGAGTGTGCATGATTTCAATTCTAATTTGAGGCCATCTGGTGTCCCCAGTAGCTGCTGGCCTGTCCCACTGCCCCATGGGATTACCATGAGGATGTCAGTGAAGCCACTATCACCCTGATCTCAACACAAGCTGTAAAAGTTATAAGACAGAAAAATTTAGTTTTGAAGAAAAAAAGCGTAATCACTGTAACTGAAATTATACCTTAACTAAATAGAAAGGACGTAAGAGTTACAATGCGAAACATTCTGATGTGCAAAGGGCAAATGATTAATAACTAGTACATAGTACAAAAGTGTCACGAAGATATCAGACTGCGGTCAATAAAACAGATGACACAGCATGATGCAACCAAAAACAAAGCACAGTTTGAATCTAAAGCACAAGTTATAACAGTTTGATGCCATATAGCTGTGCTCTTGTTTATTGAGGAAGACACTGCATCTTCTGCTGCCGGTCGACTATGACAGGACGAAAGAAGAATAACAAGAGATGGCAAAGAGAGATAAAGTAAACGATGGCAGAGAGGGGATGAGAGAGAGAGAGAGAGAGAGAGAGAGAGAGAAAGGATGGAAGGAGGGAGTGTGACGAAGAGGCTGATGAAATGGATTTCCCCTCTTGTTGCCATGGTAACAGTGGTAGTGGACGAATGATTTTCAGTACAGTCGGGTAGCTGCGAGGAATAAAGCAGGAATAGAAGGAGGACAGCACAGTTTTAAAGGGGTCATATGATGCTGCTAAAAAGAACATAATTTTGTGTATTTGGTGTAATGAAATGTTTTTATGCGGTGTAGGTTTATAAAAAACACATTATTTTACACATATTGTACATTATTGTTTCCTTCTCTATGCACCACCTTCGAAGCGTGATGTACAAGCTCATCGCGTCTGAAAGCGACGGCGTGCTCTGATGGCCAGCTATCAAGTGCATTAGGATTGGGACGAATACCTCAAGCGTATGTGACGGAAATGTTCGCCCATCACCATACTGTGATGCTGTGTCCCGGCCGGAGCGACGAGACATAAACATTAAAACCCATTATAAACGAGGCATTTGTTGCATTCAGTGTGGACATATTTACGGATTATAATGACTTCTACTGTCTTTTTACACGTTGCGTTGCATCGGGCCGCGTAAACATAAAACCATGTCGCATTTGTGATCGGAGAAATGACAAAAAAGTGCTACTCTACACTGCTCAAAACTCTTTGAATCATCAGTGGCAAATCCTTTAAAAATAAAAAACGTACTTACAGTCTGTGAGTCAGAACAGCCGGCATTGTAGTCTACTCTCCCAGGATCAGGAAACAGTCCATAAAATTATAAAATCCAAGCGATCAAGCGATTAGTCAACAGAAGAGACAGACGGCTGCACGTGAGTGTCCTGCGTAATACTTGGTTATAGATCTGCTGTTCGAATTATTACTTGCTGCTAAGAAGGAATACTTCGTTTTCTGCCTATTTCTACATTATATTATTTTTATGTTTGCGTTTGTATTTTTGATTGCACCTTCTGGTAATTATAATAATTGCCCTCGGCTAAGAAAGAGCGCGTGTAATTTAATTGCTCCCTACCTGCGTTGAAGTGCGAACTGTAGTTTCGATTGGAGGAATTGCCCTGCTATAGACTATTGGCTGTGCTAATTAGAAGGCGGCCACAGCGACTGTTGGGTTAAACTGTTCTGGAACAGTGTTGTAAATACAGCTTAACCACTGATTTCTAGACGTGTCCATTTTTGGAAAGCCAAACAAAATAGTTTCGCTTTCACAAAGAAACACACAGAGGCCTAGAGTGAGCAGAGGCCGGATTGAGTGAGCAAGAGGCAGGCGGGCTGAAAACGGCGTGGCCGGCAGATTCGACGAAGGAGCGTCCGGCGGGCTTGCGGCAACCACATGTGACGACTCCGGGTTGGACTCCACTTCGTCCACGGTTTTGAAAGCCGATCCGGCGATCCACAGCGCAAAGTTGATGTATTTCCTCAGCGACCAGCATGGATCAGCTCCAGGCATGAGGAAGCGGATAACGTCCTCTTTTGGAAGGCCAAACAAAGTAGTTTCGCTTTCACAACAAAACACACAGCGCCTTCACGACATGGCGGCGGCGGCAACAACAATACTACAGCGAGACTAAAAGTTACGCCTTCTTTTTTGCGTATACATTTGGGCGGTGTTATGCAAAGCTTCCAACAGTGTGACGTAGACATGTGGGGGCGTGTTAGAATGAGCCATTTTAATTAATTTTAATAACTTAATTAATAACTAATTTAGGACTGTATTATTTAATGGTGCTCTCAGTTTTTCTTCTTTTAAACAGCTTTACACCTAAAAATCAATATGAATTTTGATCTTGATTTATCTCAGCAGCCTAATAAAAGCTGTTTTATTTTACACTGAAGTGAGTCGCCTCATGGGGGCCGACTTATTGAGATCACATGATGAGCCGAATATTATACACTTTATTTCATTATAAACTATAGAAGTTTATTTCCACCACATAATAGTAATAATAATAAAATATAATATATATTTTTTAAATATGACAATTCAGATTGGTTGTTAAACTACAATAAGACTATTCTTCTTGGAGTTGCAAGTTTATATCTCGTAGTTGTGAGGTTATATCCAGGGGTGTGAACTCGAGACTTGACTTGGACTCGAGTCCCAAATTTGATGACTTGCGACTCGACTTAGACTTTGACAGCAAGGACTCGAGACTTGACTTGGACTTGACAGATGATCGAGACTTGCTGGACCGGAGCGGGCATGGAGAACTTCACTGGTGCTCGCCTCATCATCAGTGTGACCGCTGCTGTTAAATATTCCTCATTTCTTCTGTTTGTCCGACACCGAGGTGCACCATGATTGATGGGTCCGCATCCCGCCACGACCCTCGCACTCTGCCAACTCGATGTGCTTTCATTTTCATTTTTATTTGTAATAAACACCTCTCTGAGACCTGTTTTTGTCAGATCTCCACTGTTAATTGCATGTGCATTATTTTTATTCATTATAGGCTATTCGGGTCTTTAGCGACCCGGACCTAGCACGGATGGATCTTTCTTTAATTGCTGCAATAGCAAAAAAAATTATATTTTAAGAACAATTACAGAAGAATAAAATAAAGCATATTTCGTTACCTTTTGAAACTTAAAAGGGTTCAATTCGAGCAGATCGTCAGAGCACACTTCCACAGTACATTCAGCATCTGCCTCATATTCACAATCTCAGCCATATTCTCAAAACTATCGTTTTCAATGACTTCATATTCAATATTTTGATCACTGGCAGCTTATTCACCACATCCAGCATCAAATGACAGTGACATTTATATTTCATTGCGTATAGTAATTGCTCTGCAGTAAAGCCATTCAAACCAGTTCAATTTTTGCTGATGATATTCGTTTGTTTTATGCCTGCAGTAATTATGAGTATCATTGTGTTTCAAACAGTGCCACCTTGAGGAAAAAAGATGCATTGCACATATTGAGTCATCAGATATGTAAATATAGTTGCGCAGGAAAAAATACTTACACATTTACATACCTCGGGTCTGTAGCGACCCTATACACTTTTAACAAAAAATTAATCAGAAAACTGGCATTCTTTTATATTTTACTATTTTTTTCTTGTTATATTGTTTATAATGAATAGATTGAGGAATACTAAGAAAGTTGATGTCTAACTTTAAAAAAAATGAAGGAGGGAGAGGGTAGAGAATGATGTCCCGGGTCGCTAAAGACCAGAGCTATGCATTTAAGGGTTAAGTTTAAAGTTAATTCATAATTGAGATTTAAATCTGAGTTTAAAGTAATGGTGCAACAGGATTAAAGTTAATCTTAAATATAACTTAAATCCGATCAAAATGATGGGTTAAAAATGTAAACCTGCTTATTTTTAAAGGTTTGAAGTTTAGTGCAACAGAATTATTAGATAAACCTTGATTTAATCTAGATTTAAAATTAATCATTGCAAACCATTCAACTATAATTTGAAGAAGAAAAATGCACATTAGGCATAATGTCTGAAGTGAGCAAGCAGCAATAGGCCTAATGATAATTTAAAATATAATTTGAAGAAGTGTTTCTTTCACAAAATGAGTATTGTATATATATATATATAACTATAAAACACAGGCTACTCAATTTTTCTCTTGCAGGCACTCATGTCACTTCCATTTCTTTCAGGATAAATGAATTAATTCATATGTTGTAAATCAGTCTGTAGGCCTATAGCGCACACAGCCCCTAAATATAGCGATCAACTATGCATATTATAAACTTAACATTTAACATACAACATTTTTTTCTATTAAATGATTTTGTCTTTGTTACTCATAGTTATAAAACATGGTAGCACAGCATTTTTGAATGATTGTCTTCATGAGTTTGTCTGCATCCGTATTGCATGTTTCCTCTCACTTGCAAAGTATGCTTGCAGTCATTTCTTCGAGTTCTTTCAAAGCAGTTCTTTCTGCGTTTCCGCTCACATATTTTTAAATCTTTTTCATTGAGGCTCCAAATAATGTCTCATGGGCTTAAGTATAACAAATAGAAGCATTAGCTACTTATTATGACACACATGCAGAGGTGGCAAAGTAATAAACTCTATTATTGAGTGGAAAGTACCAGTATGCTGGTCAAATATTACTCCATACAAGTAAAAGTTGTAAAGGACAGATTTTACTTAAGTAAAAGTAAAGACTACTGCTTTAGAAGTACTTAAGTACCAAAAGTAAATTCCTGGAATTCCATTGTCAATGCATCTTTTATTTTGTACGTAATAGTGACAAATACTTCTGATGCAAATTAGAATACATTTACACTGTCTAGCTTGTAGTATCTTTGGAATAAAAAGCTTTTAGAATGTTAAAAACCTATGGGGGGAAAAAAATTAACACCCCTACCCACCCCCACAAAGCAGGATGGTAGTGATCTCACACAACTCTGACAGTGTGTGTGCACACATCTACGTGTAGCCATTTGTCCACATTTGAACAGAATGGACAGTGAAATCCTGTAAATACAGAGTGATAAGGAAGAAAGAAAAAATCAAACCTGTTTTAAAACCCAGCAACACAACTGTAGCTGTACAACTTTACAACAGCAACACTGCTTTAACAAAAAAGCAAAACAGCAAGACTTATTTGACATCAAAACAAACATTTTAAAAATGCTGTATAATCGCTCTCGTGGTACTTTGATGTCAAACACCAATTGGTCTGCGCAGCGCTGCTTCAAGTCGAACACACCTATTGTTTTTATTCGGCGATCAAACAGTTCTTCTGTGGCTTTATAGGTAATATTTTCACCTACACGATTTAGCAAAATCAGACCATATTGTGTCTAATATATACCACAATATTAACTTCTTATTATTGAATTGTTGTAAATAAATATCACGTTTGCAACTGGGCAGTGTTCAAAAAATGCTGGGAAATCACTTCATGTAGCCCTACAAGAGTGATTACTGATAAACTGTCTGAAAAAAAGAAAGTCACATTTTAGAGAAGAAAAAAATCACACACTGACTTTCAAAGCTGCTACATAGTAAAGACTTTCTAATCGAGGACCTTGATAGAAATGGAGTGGAGTGAAAAGGATTTTGTGTTAATGTGTTAATTCTGTGTTATTCCTGTGTTATTCCTGTGTTTATTACTTGTATTACTGTGTTATTACTGGGTTATTTTGTGATACTGGGTTATTAATGTGATTATTCCTGGATTTCTGAGTTATTCCAGGTGAGTACGAGTTTATTTCGTGTATTACTGTGTAGTCTGTATTATTACTGAATGATTCCTGTATTTCAGTGTTTTCTGTTATTTATGTGGTATCGTCCTGTTATTTCTTTATTACTGTGTTATTATTGTGTTATTCGTGTGTTATTACTGTGTTATTTCTGTGTCATTTCTTTGTTATTACTGTGTGATTTCTTTGTTATTACTCTGTTATTTCTTTGTTATTACTGTTATTTCTGTTATTACGGTGTTATTAATGTGCTATTACTTTGTTATTACTGTGTTATTAATGCGTTATTCCTGTGTTATTTCTGTTATTACTGTTATTCCTGTGTTAATAATGTGTTATTACTGTGTTATTCCTGTTTTATTACTTTGTTATTCCTGTGTTATTTTTGTGTTATTACTGTGTTATTACTGTGGTATTACTGTGTTATTCCTTGTCATATCTGTGTTATTACTGTGTTATTAAAGTGTTATTACTGCGTTATTAATGTGTTATTAATGTGTTATCCCTGTGTTATTACTAAGTAATTACTGCGTGATACTGTGTTATATCTGTGTTATTACTGTGTTATTATTGTGTTATTAATGTGTTATTCCTGTTATTACGGTCTTATTACGGTTTTATTAATGTGTTATTACTGTTATTCCTGTGTAATTATTGTGCTATTCCTGAGTAATTTATGTTATTACCATGTTATTACCATGATATTACTGTGTTATTTCTGTTATTCCCGTGTTATTACTGCGTTATTACTGGTTTTCCTGTTATTGCAGTGCTATTACTGTGTTATTACTGCTTTATTACGTGTTATTACCGTGTTATTACTGTGCCTTTACCGTGTTATTACCGTGTTATTCCCGCGTTATTTCTGTGTTATTACTGTGTTATTACTGTTATTACTGTGTTATTACTGCGTTATTAATGAATTATCCTGAGTTTTACGTGTATTCTGTTACTATAAAATAGGTTTTTTATGGTATACTATGTTGGCACAATCCCTAAAAGAACTTGAGTAGTTTTACTAAGGGAACCATCTCAATGAAATGAAACTATGGTCACATATTCTACTGCGTTAATGAAAATTACTATGAAATTTGATATGGTAATTAATTACAGAGACACTAATTTGGGCAAAAAAAACCACTAATGACCTTGTTTTAGACTGAATCTACAGTGAGGACCTTGCAACTCGACTTGGACTGGCCTGTCTTGAATAAGGATTGCCTTGGGACTTGTCTGTCTGACTCGGGACTGACTCTGGACTTGAATGCAAAGACTCAAGACTTACTTGTGACTTGCAAAACAATGACTTGGTCCCACCTCTGATATATCTAACAACTGAACGTGGGTCTTTGAGAAGTAGCTTCACTTATGTTTACATAAAAACAGAATTGCTTAACATCAAAGTGCAATTAGGTATCATGTCCAATAGCACAACACTTTGAAGTTTAGACATTCTATTTCAACTCTACAGTACATTGGCATTGAAGCTGTTAAATTACCTCGAAGAGGTGGTGATATTAATACCTTACTTTTAAAACGTGAAACATACTGGATTTTGAGATGATTGGACGAAGAGTTTGATATTCATCATTTTCTCTAATTAAGACATTGATCTATTTGATTACATTAGCCTATATTTGATATATATTGATATTTTGTCTTGGTGTTGGTAATTTTTGAAAACTGATGGTTTCTTGCAAGTAGGTATTCTTTGATTGATTTTTGATTTTATTAATGATTCTTTTTTTGAGTCAGGTATTTCTTGATATATATATGGTTAGTGTTTTCAGTCAATCGTTGTTTTCACTTTTATGTTTATTACCCTTATGTGATGTGATTTGTTGATTGCCCTTTTGTGTGTGTGTGTGTGTGTGTGTGTGTGTGTGTGTGTTGATCATGTGATTTAGGTTTGTGCTGTATATAAGGGCTGAGCTGTGTATTTGTTCATTGTCTGATGAAGAGCTTTTAGGCTCTAAACTTCACCTGTGGTGAGAACAGAAATATTTTTCTACTTAACAGAAAAAACACAATAATAGTAATAATAATAATAATATTCTTCATTCCCTTAACCTTAAATAAATAAAGTGTTTACCTAATAGAACCGTGAAGTGACCTGTGGCCAAGTATGGTGACCCATCCAAGTGCACACACACACCCGGAGCAGTGGGCGGTTTGGTGCCTTGCTCAAGGGTCTCACCTAGTATTGAGGGTGGAAGAGAGCGCTGCTGGTTATTTACTCCCTCCACCGCCTATTTCTGCCGGTGTCCGGACCTGAGACTCGAACCCGCAACCTTCGGGTTATAAGTCCGACTCTCTAACCATTAGGCCACAAAGAAATGCATGTATCCGAAGTATTCCAAAGTTACACTGATAAAATCATTGTATAGCATACTAACATAACTAGCCAAACTGCTTCACAAAATCTGTTTGGAAGAGCTCACAATAACGCACACTGAGGACATCTGCTGGCCAGAGCAATGTCACTGCAAAAGTGAATTTTTCAGTGGTATTTTAAGTATTTTTCAGTGGTCAGTGGTCTGAAAAATACTCCTACATTTTTGCAGAATATGTAACATATATTGCATTACAAAACAAACTTTATTAAAAACAACAAAATCTACAATCTATAATCTATGTATGTCTCAATCTATATAATATTATAGGTTATAGTTCAGTTGTTTTAAGGAAGTGTGTCTTCTAATGCAATGTTTATGTTTTTTATTATTTATTTATTAAAAGTCTATGTATGGTTCTATATTTTATAGTTGTTATAAAATGGATACAGGAGGTTCATTGTGATCGGTCAAAGTATGCCAATATATTCTTTATACATGTTACGTATATTTGAATGTATCTTTTATGTCTCTTTCTTCCCTATTTGATAACCCGCAGAAGCCATTTGACACTGGTTCAAAAGGTCCCATATTTTCCCAATATACTGAGTAAACATTGTGTTCAGAATGAAACATAACACATCAAATACACTGATTCAAACCACACTTCTTCAATTTCATTATACTGAACAAACGTTTATATATTAGAAGACGATAATTAACAAACAAGAAAATTAAAAAACGTTGTGCTAAAAAAGAAAAAAAAAGTTGTACTAAAGTTTTTTTTTTAATTGCATATGAACATATATAACAGTAAGAGAAATACAACTTTGCATATAAATGCCATCAGTACACAAGATTACAAGTAAAATAAAAAATTTGCCAGAGGAAGAAAGAAAACATAAAATAAATAAATAAAACAACTAAAATAATGAAGATGGTACAGTTTACTTGTCTATTTCAAATTTGCAGATAATGTTAGAAGTCCTGAGAGCTTTTTTTGTTTTACATTTATATACCATATTACAGTATTGTTTAAATTCGTTGATAAAATTTTAAAAAATTTGGTTTACCACCCGACCACTTCATTTTGTGTATATGAAACTTCCCCATTACAACCAGTAATTGAATAATATACGCTTTATCCTTTTCTATCCCATAATCATCAACATATATCATTATATCAGACCCACCCAGTTTAACAGCTGTATTAAGTTTTCTTGTAATGAAATTCTCAACATCAACCCAAAATATCTTTGTGTAGATGCAATGAAAAAATAAATGAAAAATTGTTTCTTTTTCATTACTACAAAATTCACAGGAGTAGTCAATATTCAATTTAAAACGTTCCAATATATGTTTCACCGGATAAATTCTATGCAATATTTTATACGAAACTTCCTTTACTTTGTTATTAACAAAGAATTTATCAACCATTCTCCAAGCCTTATGCCAATTTAAGTCTCCAAATATTGATTACCAGAAAAATCTAGCTGGAGGATATGTAACATAATTTACTAAATTTCTAATGTATTTATTTGGTATGTTGTTTTTTTTAAATATTAATTTCTCCAATAAAAATTGAATTAGTTGTATAATCCAGATTAGGGTTTTCATTACATTCATTTTTAAGAAGACATAATACCTTACTGGGTATAGCGTCCATTACAATGGCATATTCTCTGGGTCTAATTGGGATTTTAAATTTGTCATGAAACTCTGTGTATGATAATAAAACTCCATCACTATTCATCAACTGACTAACCAATAAAATATTATTTTCAAACCATATATTAAAAAAAGTGATTTATGTTTATATAAAATATCTCTGTTATTCCAGATATAATATCTTCTAGGGGAAAAGTTATGTTTATAGGCCAGTGTCCAAGCCATGAGAGCTTGTTGATGAAATCTTGCAAGTTTTACTGGAATTTTGTCAATACAATAATTGCATTTTAACAAAAATTCAAGACCACCGACTGACTTAAACAAAAAGTTTGGGAATGTGTTCCACACATTATCTTTATTTTTTAAGTACTGTGTAATCCAATTAATTTTAAATACATTGTTTAGGGTACCATAATTTAATACCTCCAGGCCCCCATTGTCCTTTGAATTGCATAACCCTTCTGGACCCTTACTAGACTCCCTGCAGTTTGCTTACCGAGCAAACAGGTCCGTGGATGATGCAGTCAATATGGGACTGCACTTCATCCTGCAACATCTGGACAAAACAGGGACTTATGTGAGGATCCTGTTTGTGGACTTTAGCTCTGCTTTCAACACCATCATCCCAACACTCCTCCAGACCAAACTAACCCAGCTCTCTGTCCCTAGCTCTATCTGTCAATGGATCACCAGCTTTCTGACAGATAGGCAACAGCTAGTGAGAATTGGTAAATTCACATCCAACAGCCGCACCACCAGCACTGGTGCTCCTCAGGGTTGTGTTCTCTCCCCACTGCTTTTCTCCCTCTACACCAACGACTGCACGTATAAAGACCCCTCTTTCAAGCTCCTGAAGTATGCAGATGACACTACAGTCATCGGTCTCATCAAGGATGGAGACGAGTCTGCTTACAGACAGGAGGTTAAAGAGCTGGCTGTCTGGTGCAGTCTTAACAACTTGGAGCTGAACACCCTCAAAACTGTGGAGATGATCGTGGACTTCAGGAGGAACCCCCCTGCACTCCCCCCACTCACCATCATGGACAGCACTGTAACGACAGTGGAGTCATTCAGGTTCCTGGGCACCACCATCTCTCATGACCTGAAGTGGGACACTCACATAGACAACATTGCAAAAAAGGCCCAGCAGAGGTCGTACTTCCTTCGCCAGCTGAGGAAATTCAACCTGCCACAGGAGCTGCTGAAGCAGTTCTACTCAGCTGTCATCGAGTCTGTTCTGTGCACTTCAATAACTGTCTGGTTTGGTTCAGCTACAAAATCAGACATCAGAAGACTACAGAGAATGGTTCGGACTGCTGAAAGGATTATTGGTGCCCCCCTGCCTACCCTCCAAGAACTGTATACATCCAGAGTGAGGAAAAGGGCTCAGAAAATCACTCTGGATCCATCACATCCAAGCCATCTCCTTCTTGAACTTTTGCTGTCTGGTCAGCACTGCAGAGCACCGAACACCAGCACAGCCAGGCACAAAAAAGTTTCTTTCCTCAGGCAATCTACCTCATGAACAGATAATATTCTCCCATTGTGCAATTAAAGTACAGTATGTGCAATAACCTTATAATTATTTATCACCCTAAACCCTAGTACATCCCTACAACTTATTTTATTGTATTCCTATTCCATCTATAGCACACCTGTACATACAATTTATTCTTTTTTGTGGTTTATATTTATGCATGTGTATTTTATTCACATCTTATTTTTATTGTCTGTGTGTTGTTGTTGTCTCCGTGTACTGGAAGCTTGTGACACTATAACAAATTCCTTGTATGTGCAAACATACTTGGCAATAAAGCTCTTTCTTTCTTTCTTTCTGATAATATCTCTTTTCTCAAATAATGTGGTTTTCTTGTCCAAATAAAGTCGAAGAGTAATTTGTCCAACGTTTTAACTACTTTAGAAAGTAAATCAAGTGATAAGCAAACATAAACTGACCAGGAAATTCCTTCCGCCTTGGACAAAAGGACCCTCCCCTGCAAAGATAAATCCCTTTGTAACCACATATTAAATCTATTGTTAGTTTTTCTAATTATTGGATCAACGTTTAAGTCACTGCGAATTTTGTCATGATTACTCCAAGGTAATTCACAGTGGTTTTGATTGGAATACCAGATATATTTGATAAATTGCCATTTTTTAAGGGAAAAATAACCGATTTACTCAGATTCATATGTAATCCTGATACAGATGAAAAATTAAAGTTGTACTAAAGGTCCTTACCCCATAATAACCAACGCTGGGTCCGACGGCGCCTCCTGGGGGCGGGGCTGAACGCGAATAGCACGTGGCTTGTCGCCGGCTGCTGCGCCTGCAGTTGATTCACGTTCTTCCACACAGACGAGTTGTAAGAAGATGGCGGCGCGGTGGGGAACAGGCGAGGAGATGTTAAAAGCCTGTAATACTCAAATGTTCTCACCGGTGAATCTTGACGAGGTAAGAACGGCACATCTTGATACTTATATATTGCTGCGCCAGAATGAAA
The DNA here is from genome assembly GCA_018155175.1 of Sinocyclocheilus anophthalmus. NCBI lineage: Eukaryota > Metazoa > Chordata > Actinopteri > Cypriniformes > Cyprinidae > Sinocyclocheilus > Sinocyclocheilus anophthalmus. The sequence continues at coordinate 15,465 of JADLZN010008561.1, read as the reverse complement.
TTGTTGACATTTATCACGGTGTCAAGTAGCCGAGGCAAATACGCGATGATGTGCAGTACTTTGTGACACGTGGATGGTGATGGTGAGATAGATTTTGCAGTTCTCTTAAAACACCTGTGAGTTTATTTAAAAAAAATGGTCGCAGAAAAAGATGCATTTATCACTTTCCAAGTTCTGTTAGATTTTCATACTGAAGTCGCATGTCAAGGAATGCACAAGTTTGGTCCTGTTAGATGATGTTGCCACTTGCTATGCTTCTGCATTCTTATGACCTTAGAGACCAGTGATTCAACTACATATTCATTTCTCTCTCTCTTAAAAAAATAAGTAGTTTTGCATTTTGTAAGCCATAAACGCATTGTTTTGGTTTTTAATATGGTGATGAATAATCTGTAACCAGGAATGGTTAGCTGTTTGCATGTGTCAGATCTAAAGAAGAAGGCTATTTTGTTTAATGCATATGTATTTTGACATTATTTATTAGTGACTCCCTAATACAGATATTTCTTTATTGATCAGATATGCCTTGCTTGTTGATTGGTACATATGCGAGTGACTCACTTCCACGTGGTTCAGTCATTTTAAGAATGAAACTAGCATTTGTATTCGTGCATGGTCGTACATTTTACCTTAAACATTTAACTCAGAAGCTGTAGTTAATTATTTTAGTACATTAACCCTGATAAACTTAAAATGACAGATGACGATCGGTATTTCAACAGATATCATTTGTTACTTGTTATTTTTTCATGTTAGCATATTTACTTATAATTTCTGCTATGTTTGGTTGCATTTATCATCAATTAATTTCGTATTTAGAATGGTCGTGACTGAGAATCAAAGTTAGCCCCATGTGGTTCATTGCGGTTTGCGTTGATTCGCTGTCCAGCACGTGGTGCAGGTATGAGTGGCTCAGTCGCGTTGGGCCGTGTGTGTTTACTGACAGACAGCAGCCTTTCGTTCAGCCTCTGTTTAAGGTTTTCAAACAAAAGTGGTTCATTATAATTAAACTGGCCTGATGAGATTTAATCTTGATCGCTTTTAAGAAAGTAACATGCAGGATTTGTGGTAGCAAGGCGTGTTTTGAACTGTGCCGAATTCTGCACCCCTGCCAGATTATGCACCCCCTCGTTGGAGTCGCTACCTGATTGCCAATCCCTACTCCTAAACCCCTCCCCCACACCTACTCCTAAACCAAATCCTAACCCCTCCCCACACCTACTCCTAAACCTACCAATAGTAGGGGGTGCATAATCTGGCAGGGTGCAAATTTCGGCACTACACCTGTATTGGCTTTGCCCAGTAATGCACTGCGGCAGGATGACGTTATGTGCACAACACGTGGTTGTAACTTGAATGAAGGCATTAATAAACTTTTAATACATTTAGCGTTTCTCGTATTTAACACTATTTCAGATTTAGCCTGTGATGATTTGTTCGATTTTAAATGGCTCGTCTATGCCTGCCTTCAGGGGAGTGTTTTTGTTTTTCATGAGAAATATGAAAACGATTCCTACGAAGAAGATTGAGTATCAACAACATTTCACACGAGTTCTGTTAATAAATGATTCAGTGAGCACCAAAGCTGACCATAACATCAGCTGCTACAGGACAGGCCAGCAATTACAAGCCTCAAAGACAGAGCACTTTGTTTGCAGTTGTGCAATGTCCTTTTTTAAATATAGGAACATGAAATTGTTTACAGCCTCACCTAATGGATACGCTGCCTTGCAGTGGTTTATGGTTTCTGATGCATATGTAATTCTGAAAGTATTAATCTAAAGTGTTAATACTAATCGAACATCAAAGTCTACATAAAATAAAAAAAATTTAAAGTCCTGCTCTATTTTTTTCTTGTTTGAAAGTCATTTCAATCAGATTTACATTGCAATAGAGAAGAAAAGACAGTCACAACTTTTAAACTGTTTTTCTTTTTCTTGCAGGTGGAGATGCTTCAGGAAAACTTCAATGCCGGCTGTCTGGAGTATCCTGGCCTTAGCAATGGAGATGCTCTGGAGGCTTTACAAGGCTGCCTGGATCCTTCTATTTTGTCCATTTTTGAGGACAGCCCCACTAGAGGAGTAAATAAAGCCTTTTATAAACTCAACAGAAGACTTGTTTATTGCATGAATTGCTTTCAACGCAATGTTTTGATTGTTGAATGTCACTTGTTTTGATGTCACTCGGCAATAGCATTTGTTTCCTCTGACTCAGGTTAAAAGTAATATTGATGAGGAAAGTGAAGCGACGCTGCTCACAGCTCTCACTGAAATACTTGACAATGTTGATGATGAAAACTTGTCCCCTTTTGACACACTGCCGGATTCAGAGCTGTTCTCGGGGCAGAAGGGTCAGGAACACTCACCGGTGAGTCTTCAGCTGCTCTTCACCCATCTAAGCATGTCAGGAATGCATTGGTGGTTTATTCTTTTCATTTTGTAGATCAGCTCAGTGAATTTTCAGATATCAATTTTATTTTTTCCACTCTAGCTGAGAAAGTTCATCACACGGTCTCCTCCAGAGTCAATGATTGACACACGACAGTTTCCTGGGAAGGTATTTAAGTTCTTAAATCTTTTTTCGTCTATTTTTGGAATACAACTAAATATAATGTATCATTAGATTGAATTTTTTTTACATTCAGTTTAGATGACAGCATGACAGGTTTTAACTAGGGCCACACAATTTGGAATATTATTTTTCATCAATATTATTAATGTCAGTAATAATTTTGATACTTATTAAAGAAAATAATTATTTAGATTAATATTATCTATTGTAGTGTTTTACTGTAAAATAAAATCATTGAATATAAGAAAATGAGAGCAAAATACAATGCTGATATCTTGTAAATACAACCTTGTATTTTGGTGAAAAACTGCATGGGGAATTAAGATTCTTCATTGACACCATCCGCTTTAAGCCTACAGTATGGGGTTGGTGTTTGGCCCTCAATGACCCTCAGACTAAGGGACCACCACAGCAAGTCGTTCCCCTGACAATCGTTCCCCTTGAATTGACTTGAAATGTGAAGCGGATTGGCCCAATAGGGGTTATGCGCAACAGACTTCCATATTCTATTAAATGGGTCTCGTCACTTCCGGTTCAAGATTTTTGCATATGCTTCGTTAAATATGAAGCTGTTTTACTCAAGATGTCTTCAAAGTAGATACAAAAATGATCACAACCAATGTCCATCACATATCAGGATTGATATCTAAAAGTTTTTTTTTAATTCGTTTCACTAACATTTGGATATAAAAATTTAATAAAACTTAATAGTTTAACTGATTACCTTAAAAGTCTATAGATATAGCGCCGCTATTTAATACGTCTCTTAATACGTTCTCCGGCAAGCGGAAGCGATTTTTTTCCAGGTTTGGTCAGGTGACGTTCTACGCTCGACATTGTAGCTAAAATTTTTACTAGGAGAAAAAAAATCTAGAAAGAACATTTTAGTGTTCTAATGGGATAGGTTAATTGTGCAGCCATAGACCAATGGTGGGAAATTATAAAACAACTACAAAAAATACCTCAGTAAATATATTTTTAATACATTTCAATGCCTTTTTGGCAAATTGATTTGCTACCTTTTACTTTTTTTTGCGGTAGGCTAACCGAGACTTGTCATAGCACTTGCTTATTATAGCTCTTTTGTTGGTTTTGATTGCCTTTTAATGTCCTCATTTGTAAGTCGCTTTTGAAAAAAGCATCTGCTAAATGACTAAATGTACTATTTTTAATGGTAGATAGATGGATGGATGTGGTTACAGACAGCATGCCCCAAAAATATTTCCGAGGATGAAGGGAAAATACCTTAAGTGAATCTTTACTTGCTTGGGAGAGTTTCTCAGACTCAGTAGTGAGTCCAGCTTATTAACATTTCAAGAAAGGTACTTTTTGTGGTATTTACGACTACGAAACGTCTGCCTTAATCAAAAGGTTGCTCAGTTTCCAAAGCAAATCCCTACAAATGGTTATTCATTTAGTTTCTTGTCTTGCTCAGAAGTTAGTGCTGGACGATATGGCCAAAATTTATATCACTATATATTTCTTGATTTCGGTCGATACGATATAATTCTGATACGATATATGAATACTATTAAAAAAAGCCTCGTAAAAACTACCAAGAACGCCCACAACAGTTGTCTTTCTTACAAACTTATGAAAAATTAATTTGGCAACTCTATGAAACCTACTCTTATAAAACTATATAATATTTTAGGAAACAAATGGCGCAAATAAATAAATGTTCACCTTTTATTGGTATTCCGCCTTCCTACAAACAGGAAATGTGAAATCACTGTCAAATAAATCTCAGACTCTCCTTATTAATATTAATATTTTTTACTTCAAACTATAGGCTAACATACCAGTCAAAAGTTTTTGAACAGTAAGATTTTAATGTTTTTTAAAGAATTCTCTTCTGCACACCAAGCGTAACAACATGTTTTTTTTTTTTTATTTGATCCAAAATACAGCAACAACCCAAGGGTAAAATTTTTGAATATTTTTACTATTTAAAATAACTGTTTATATTTGAAATATAATTTATTCCTGTGATTCCCAGCAGCGCTTAGCATCATTACCTCAGTCACTTGATCCTTCAGAAATCATTCTGATTTTCTGATTTGCTGCTCAAAAAACATTTATTATTATTATGTTGAAAACAGCGGAGTAGATTTTTTTCAGTTTTTTTTGATGAATAGAAAGTTCAGAAGAACCGCGTTCATCTGAAATAGAAATCTTTTGTAACAGTATAAATGTCTTTTGTCTCATCACTTTTGATCAATTTAAAACAATTTAAAACATCCTTGCTAAATGAAAATAATAATTTCTATAATACAAATTTTAAAAAGAGCTTTTGAATGGAACAGTGTATAATGTTACAAAACGTTTTTATTTCAGATAAATGCTGATCTTTTGGATCTTTCTATTCATCAAGGAAACATGAAAAAAAAAATGTACTCAACTGTTTTAAAAATTGATAATCAGCAAATCAGCATATTAAATGATTGCTGAAGGATCATGTGACCTGAATACAGGAGTAGGCCTAATTACTTTGATCACATTATATTAATTACATTTTAAAATATATTTCAAATAGAAAGCAGTTATTTTAATAGTAAAAATATTTCAAAATTTTACAGTTTATGCTGTATTTTGGATCAAATAAATGCAAACTTGGTGAGCAAAAGAGACTTCTTTAAAAAACATTAAAATCTTATGTTCAAAACCTTTTTGTACTGGTATGTAGGCTGATCTACTTCTTATCGATTTAAACGTTCATTAACCAGGAAACGAGTAGACCATTCTCCGGTTGCTTCAGAAAACAAAAAATAGAGCAACAACAAAAGCATGTTTCTGGAAATGGGTTTATTATTGAAAATGCAAACTGATTGCCTGCCAGCAGGAGGCGCTGTGAGAGCGGCAGAACTAACGGATTCTCCAGTAACGGCTGTAAACAAAGAAGCTCCGCTCATGAACGCTACTTTATCAGATAAAAATGCCATCTAAACTATTCTGAAGACAGTCGGTTCCCATAAGAGATACATTCATATAAAACACCCGCGACGTATTTTGATTTTGAAACGTGCAGTGCTCATGTTTATTCAACGAAGTCAAACGCCACAAATAAATCAATGTATGGGAAACTGGTAATGCATATCGAAATATCGGAAATGTGTTTAAAAATCATATCACCGTTATTGAAAAAAATTATATCGCGATACATATTGATATTGAATTATTGTCCAGCCCTAGCAGAATTGTGTTTATTTTGTTGTTTTTGTATGTGAAATCTGAAAGTGCATCAGCCATTTCATGTTATCTCTGATTTGCTATCGCTAAACTTTAATTGAAGCTTTTTGAAGTGATGTATGTAGTAGTATGGGCTCATAAGAAACACTTTTGCTCTGATGTTTTCATTTGTCTTTCATACTGGCAGTGTTTTGTGTTATAAAATATTCATGTAAAATATATTTGTGTATGTTATGTTTGCTCTGGCCACGCAGTCATGGTTGGTTAACCATGTTTTTGCGTCTTGAGTACCTTAATCTTTGACGGTACATGAATATCAACTGGCTTTTATCTGTTAGATCAGACTTTGTTTTATATGAAAACAACAGAACTTTTATATTGTTCACACATTTTACAGCATTGTACATACAGATGAATATATATTGGCTAATATGCATATAGCATTAATTATTACTCAAAAACGTATTCATATCTAATTTGTCATTTTTGTGTATTAAGATCAAGTTGCCACATTTACGACACTTCCTGTTAGTGGAAACTCTTTCTACTGAAGCAGTGAGAAATTCTTCTGAAAAAAAAAAACTTCTGAAGCTCATTAGAAAAACAAACGAGTAGTAACCTCTGCTGCAAACCTAGCAGATTTTAAGATAGAAGTGTGTGTGTGTGTGTGTGAGAGAGAGACAGAGTTACAAGATTTACAGCATACATTACATGCTTTTTTCTCAAACATGTTTGGTTATTGATTGTACAGACGGTGGGGTTGATACTATGAATAGAGTGCCTTTTGAGTTGCTACTTAAAAACTGACCACTGAACCAATGACAGTGAAGCACAGTATTTGTAATGTCTCACATTTTTTAATCAAATAATAAAATTCTATTTAGTTTTTGTCATGTCCCCGGGTGCAATGCACTTATATCATGGACTTTATTAAAGTATTCTTGATAATATTGTTGCAGTCGATCCTCATTAAATAGAATTTTCCTGTGTTTTCAATTTTACTTTCCATTCCACTCTTTTGTAATATCCCTTTAACTAATAACATCATCCTCCAGGAAGTGACCTGCATCGTCTTCCATGGTTTTATTGGCTTGTTTCACATTCTATAATTAATTTACAGAAATATTATGAAAATATCAAAGGATACTGCAAAGGATAGTAACAGAATTATGTGTTTTCAGGTCGACACCATGAAAGTCCAGTTATGACTAGCTCTGTATTTCCATAATGTCTGATGCATTCTGTTAATTTACCCCATTATCCCCGCCCCCCCTTTTTTTTTTAAAGAAAGATTACATTTTAACTGACTTACTTCTAAAGTCCTCTAGCCATTTAGGAATACTTTTCATAATGGTCCATGTCCTGTGTATGCACGAAGATGGGCGTATAATACCGTAAAACGGCCACTGGCCACTGCATTTTCGAAAAAAAAATAAATCGTATTTGTATTATAATTGGCAAGGGAAAGTCTAGATATTTATAACTGTTTCCATATTGCTATATTACTTCTATTAACTATAGGCTGTTATATATACACTGGAAAAAAAGCTTTCATGGCAGCCTAGAATATCATGCACTTTCACAACAAAAACACTTTTTTTTCTTTATGAATAATAATAATAAATAAATTTTAAAAACTCTTTGTTCTCTTTCTCTGTATCATTGTTTCTACACTGCTGATTTTTTTCAACTAACTTTTTTATTTATACCAAACAAGGCCATAATCATATCTAGAACATTAGGGGGACTATCGTTTTGAGGAAAATATTAAGACCAGACCTCTATGGTAATGGTAAAGGAACTAAATAAATCATAAGATTTTTTTTTGTAAATTAATCAATCTGAACTGCAAATAATATTTTTATTTAAAAATATGCACCATTCGATTTTAATTGTATTCCTAATATGTTGAAAATGCAAAACAGAAAAATGCTATTGTCATAATCAATTATGAATAAGGCTACATAAATCACGTAAATGACAGACCTACTTTCCATTCAAAACTGCGGAATTTGACAAAAGTCGAATAGTTTGCATCACTGGATAATACAGTCGAGCCGGCTGTTGCTATAGTAAGTTCTTACATTCAACATTAACAGCAAGTCAAAAGGGGTAAGCTTTCAGCTGAACTGTATATATAGCCTTATACATGCATTTTAGACGCTTATATTATGCTCGTGCCGCCCCGTCTACATGAACGCACGTTATTGAATGATGTTTCTTTTCTTTTCGAGCATTAGAACTGCTCAGGTTATTTCAGTGGTAGGCTCAGCCCACCCCTGCCCATGCCTGGAGCCGGCCCTGATACCAATTTGTGCAAAGAACGAAACTAATAAATTATATGCAATTAACTTTGCTTGATTATTCTTCTTACTTAGCCTTTCCATTTAATTTGTCATATAACATTTTCTACTAAATATATCATATTAACACATTTATTGTTAATATTGCAAAAAACATATGACTAAATATCACAAATTTATTGGAGTAATATTAACCAATAACTATGATATTTTGGCGGAATCCACCACGGTCACAAAGCTAGAGATGGAGGAGGGTAATTACACACTCAAGATGGCCGACTGTCGCGTCCGTCAGTGTGTAGAAATGTGGTGGGCGGGGCTATCGGCGCTAGTGGCAAAGTTTGGGAATGACAGAAAGACTGTCGAAGATAATCGCGGAGAGGAGCTGGAATGCTACTGCTTTGCGGACTGCAGTAACATTTACACGGTGTTTTCTATAAGCACCCAACTCTAGTGCTTGGATTCAGCAGGATCTAATTAAAGGTACGCAATTCTGAGACATGTCGGAGGACCTGAGCTCCCAACCCTGGTCCATCAACAAGGATGACTATGAGCTGCAGGAGGTGATCGGTGAGTGTTTAACGTTACCTTCTATCATAGCCGGTGAATACATGGTATCGTGTGCCTGTAGACACAAGTTGCATTTAGCTGCAAACGCTGCGTAAAAATAAGCTGGGCTTGTTGCTGTCCAGGGTAACGGTAGCTTGCTGGCTGTTCTGTAAGTATGAAGCTTTAAATGGTGTTACTTGAACCCGGATTTGGGGTTTTAAACAAATTGGCAGTTGTTAAGACCACGTGACATTGGATTTAAACGCTCAAAAAGTCTTAAAAGCTAGTGAGTTAAATAGGTGTCTGCAAAAGACTCAAACCTCCACTTCAGTTGTCAAGCCTGGCACGTAACGTTATGCCAATTTCAAATTCATCTCTCTCTCTTTCTCTGTCAATAAGCATATTTAACTGTTTCACTACTTTACTGAAATTCTGAATGTGTCGAGGAAGTTTATTGCCGCTCACGTAAATAGCCAGTGCCTATAGTTTCATGTATATTTGCCTTTCATCTTGCCAACCAAACAGCTAATATTCTGCACGCGACAACACCCTCTTTCTGATTATAAGCCTGAGCACGTGCATTAATCTCTTCAGTAATGAACGGCCTTGTCCTTTTTCTTTTTTAATAGTCATATTGTGTTTTATATATATATATATATGGTATGTATATATATATATATATATAAAATGTGTGTGTGTGTGTGTGTGTATGGATGTTATGTATGCATGTTATTATTGTGTAGTATGTGTAGTCTATATATATATGTGTGTGTGTTGTTTGTGTGTGTGTGGGTGTGTGTGAGTGTATGTATGTTTATGTTGTATATATATATATGTGTTGTGTGTGTGTGTGGGTATGTATGTATGCTGTATGTATGTGTATGTATATATATATATGTGTGGGTGTGTGTGTGTGTCTGTAGTATGTAATGCATGGGTATGTATGTTAATGTTGTATGTATTTTATTGTGTGTGTGTATATATATGTGTGTATATGTAAACATAAAATATCACACATATTAGGCTACAAATGTTAATATTGTTAAATATTATACATGGACATAAAGCTATTGGTTGACAACATTGTGCAATCTATAATGCAGGTACCGCCCACTTTTGCTGCTGGTTAAAAAACTGATAACTGACTAATGCTCAGCTTAGTTTACACATGACTGTTAAAACATTTCGTAGAGTGAGCATAGTCTGCTTAATTTAGAACCGAGTCAAATGTCAGACCGGTGAGAACCCCCTTTTCATTTTGGGCCTCAAAAACCCTCAGAGTAGGACATATCCTGTCATAAACCAGGCTTCAGTTGTCGCCTGCACGCACAGACCCTTTACGAACCTCTGTATACATAGGGGTCTGACTGTACATTGTAAACGCATACGGGCCTGTGCACATATTTTACTTTTTAAAAATGTGTTCAGTTTGCGCTAAGAAAAAAAAAACCGTTGTGTGTTTTGTGTATCAAAAGTTTTGAATACTTAAGATGAATTTGTAATGTTTTTTTGAAAGAAGACTCTTATGCTCACTAAGGCAGCATTTGTTTGATCAAAATACTGTAAAAATAGTAAGATTGTGAAATTTTTTTTAAATTTAAAATAGCTGTTTTCTATTTTAACATATTTTAAAATATTTTTTTTTCCTGTGATGCAAAGCTGAATTTTCAGCATCATTGCTCCAGTCTTCAGTGACACGTTCTAATATGCTGACTTGATGCTCAGTTATCATCATAAATTATAATGGCCTGCAAATATTAATAATGACTTATGCAGTGTTAAAACGTTACAACAAATAGAAAACAGTTATTTTATATTATAAAAATATTTAACAATATTACTGCTTTTTAATTTGTCAAGCTGGCCTAATTGCAGGCTTGTGAAGCATGAGACAGTTATTTTTCTTAAAAAAATAAAAATCAATTATTCTAAAATGTTGACCAGTAGTGTATATGCATACACGCATGCGTAGTATTAAACACATAGCTCATGCCATTCATTACCTGCAATTTTGTATGATCTTTTTACTTCAGCTAGCAAACAAAATAACTCTGTGTAGACTGGTGGTTAAAGGTTTATTCTGGGGACTGAAAGGTTAAAGAAGGAGATGCACTGAAAAAGATATTAAACACAAGGTTCTCCAGAGGGAGTTTTCTGTAATAATAAATGCACCATATGTGGCTTAACAGAGTCCACCACCCCCTTGTGTTGTGGCCATAAAGACTCAGTTATATGCTGTAATTCTTTTTGATGATCCATGACTCTGTCCAGAGAGTGAGTTTTACAGCCAGGCAGTATAACGACACTACAGAGGTTCTCCAAATCTGCTTTCTAGGCATGATCTACTCCCATGTGTAACTCTCTTCGATCTCTGAATGTTTTATTGACTATTGTTTTGGTTACTGGTTGGTTTAATCTCGTTACATCGCAGGTTTTTAGAATGAGATTACCTCTATACACAGTCACTGGAGTGCTGGAAGAGTCGTCTGATACCTGACATATATCTTTCCAGGGCTTTAGACCCCAAAGGGAGGTTTTCCACACAGCTTTTTACATGTTCCATGTTTTGACAAGGTTTTTACTAGTTTTCAATGCTGTAAAGCTCTTGCCAGAGTAACTCATAATACAGTCCAAACATTTACCACTTTAGTATATAAGTATTAAATTAGGGTAATTAAATTAGGTTAATATGCTCATATAGTAAAATGCAACATAAAAAAAGGTTATTGCTCTTTTTCAACAAATTAGTAAAATTATGATTTTGGCAATTGCTTGCCTTTCTTCGGAAATAGTTCTTTTAAAATGTTTAAAAAAATGTGTCATGTTAATTTGTCAAATTTGCGAGCCTAAAAAAAGATATACAATGCCGTGAAAAGGTTTTTGCCCCCTTACTGTTTTTTAATTTTTTGCATATTTTGTCACATCTTAAAAGATTTCAGACATCAAACAAATTTTCTTTAATATTAAACACAGTCTAACCTGAGTAAATGCAAAATTCAGCTTTGAAATAATGATTTAATTTATTAAGGGGAAAAAAGCTGTCCAAACCTGCCTGGCACTACGTGAAAAAGTAGTTGCCCCCTAATGTACACTACCCTGGTTGTGCCACGCTTTGCAGCAACAACTGTCTTCTCTCAAGTGCGCTTGAGCTTGAGCTTGAGGTCACAAACTGACTGCTGGACATTCTCCTTCAGGATTTTCTGATAGAGTGCAGAATTCATGGTTCCGTCAATTATGGCAAGTTGTCCAGGTCCTGAAGCTGCTAAGCAGCCCCAGATCATCACACTACCACCACCATGTTTAACTGTTGGTATGATGTTCTTTTTATGAAATTCTGTGTTGGTTTTATGCCAGATGTAACGGGACACACACCTTCCACAAAGTTCAACTTTTGTCTCGTCAGTCCACAGAATATTTGCCCAAAAGTCTTGGGGTTTAATCAAGATATTTTTTAGCAAATGTGAGACGATCCTTTGTGTTCTTTTTGGTCAGCAGTGGCTTTTGCCTTGTAACTCTCCCATGGATGCCGTTTTTGCCCAGTCTCTTTCTTATTGTTTAATCATGAACACTGACCTTAATTGAGGCCTGCAGTTCTTTAGATGTTGTCCTGGGTTCTTTTATGACCTCCTGGATAAGTCGTCGTTGTGCTCTTGGAGTAAATTTGGATGGCCGGCCACTCCTGGGAAGGTTCTACCGCTATGAGGGTGCCGAGAACCGGTATTTTTATCCGTACTTGCGTTGTTTTATCTCCGTATACTTCAATGTTAACGATGAATTAGAAGCTGCTGCTTGTCATTTCCCTTCACTGAATTATGTGGCCTACGTTTTCTCGATGTGCGTGTGATATCCATGCGCATGTGCGGTGTGTGTTTGCGTGCAATCAGTCATCGCGGCAAGAGTGAAACGTTGACCAGTGTCAGATGCAATATATGCAGTGGTGTAATAGTGAACGAAGGAGGCAACACTGGTAATATAATTAAACATTTACTAACAAAATACAACATCCACCTCAAGCAATGCGCTGTATTATGTCTCACGGCTCCAGCTACAACTGAAACTCGTGAGACACATTCACATAAAATGTTGATTTGTTAGAGTTACACTCACGAGACTCTGCACTTATTCGCAGTCACAAAAGTACATAATTTGCATGTGCTTTAAGGCCTGCCGTAAAAACGTTTTATATTCGCTGCTGTTCTAACACGTGGCTTATTCATAGCGCATATACCGAATTGTCCGTACACTAAAAGGCCGGTCAAACAGCACCTTATTTTTAGTTATCTTCTGAATTGCCACAACAAGGGGGTTTGACATATAAACACTCGTGTAGTTCAAGTCTGAAAGTGAAAGTAAACAGTTGAGAGAGAAATGGGTGTGTGCATCTCTTAAAGGGACAGTATTAAACCTGCTGCCGCTTGTCATTTAAGATAGGGTCGGACCGAAAAGGCGTCGGTGGGGGGCCAAAAATTTCTAATTCTGTCATTATTACTTTTACTCATCAGTTTGTACTAACCTTTTATTAATTAAGTAAGCTATTACTTTTTTATTTATTCTTGTCTGTCAAAACCAAGAAGATATTTAAGAATGATGGGTAACACCAACTTTGTTGGTCCCCACTGACTTTGATGGTAGGAAAAAAAATATGAATGTCACTGGGGACCATCAACTGTTTAGTTTCCCACATTCTTCAAAATAACTTTTTATGTTCTACAGAAGAAGAAACTCATTCATGTTTAAAACATCTTGAGAGTGAGTAAATGGTGACACAATTTTCATTTTTGGGTGAACTATTCCTTTAATGCTAATAAAATAAAACACAGAGAAAAATAACTCTCTGCTCTTGACTGAAGAACTTTAATACAGTTGCTAAAGTTCAGCAGTAATAAAATTTTCACTTCATATCTTTTTGCACCAAATAGTATTGATAACCGTATCGATAAGTACCGGTATCGATAAGCGGTATCGGTAAAATGTAAACGATACCCATCCCTATTCACCACTGTTCCAAGTTTTCTCCATTTGTGTATAATGGCTCTGACTGTGGTTCGCTGGAGTCCCAAAGCCTTAGAAATGGCTTTATAATCCTTTCCAGACTGATACATGTCAACTATTTTGTCTCTCATCTGTTCTTGAATTTCTTTAGATCGCGGCATTATGTGTTGCTCTTTAAGCATGCTTCACTTTGTCAGACAGGTTCTATTTAAGTGATTTCTTGATTCAACAGGTCTGGCAGTAATCAGGCCTGCGTGTGGCTAGTGAAATTTAACTCCGCTTTGTAAAATAATGTGGTTAATCAATCAGTTCTTTCATGATTTAACAGGAGGGGGCAATTAATTTTTCACTTAGGGCCAGGTAGGTTTGGACCGCTTTTTTCCCTTAATAAATGAAATTATCATTTAAAAACTGTGTTTTGTATTTACTTGCATTATCTTAGTGTAATATAAAAAATAGTTTGATGATCTGAATCTTTTAAGTGTGACAAATAAGCAAAAAAAAAAAAAAAAAAAACCCTGGGAAAACCCTTTTATTCACGGCACTGTTATATAAAATAAAAATGTAATGTCCTGATCTTTAATAAATTTAATCAATTTAATGTAGTTATTAAACAAAAAAACCATGTTTGTATATGTTAAGTGAAGTTAATATAATATTTATATTATAATAATTTTGTGAAACATTTTGCCTGATGTGACTGAACATACGATGGAATAATATTACACTAGTCAACATTTGAAGTGGATCAAAACCTTTCATCAACGTTGTCCTAAAACCTAAAACCAAAATGCGCTGTTGTCTTAGGACAACTTTGAACTTTTTTGATACACTTCAAATGTTGACTACTGTACTGTGTATATACTGTACTTGATAATGACCCCAATTCGCAACAAATAGAAGTGTTTTTCCTTTAAACTACTGCGCAGTAGGGCCTAGCCTGTGTCTAACTGTGCGTGCGTGTGTGTGTGTGTGAGAGAGAGATACAGAGACTGGTCAAACCTGTCTGTGGTGCCTTCTCTTTTGACTCATCAGCTCTAAAGTACTCCACACCTTGAACATTTCAACTCCAGGAGGAAAAATATCCTCTTTCATGCTTTACATATTTGAATTCACAAGAATTACTTTGATATCTCAGCTTTAAAATGTAAATGTAATGCAATTAAAATATAGCCTTAGTCTGGACTTGTCTTTTAGTAAGTCCTCTTTACTTTTTAAAGCCTTTTATAGCAGTGCACCGATATACTGTATATAGACCTCAATGTTTCTGGTTTGTTTTTGTAGGCTCTAGTTTCCTCAGATTTAGTTATTACCCCCAAATTCTTGGAAAGACTCTGTATGTGTCCCTGTGAGGGTATGCTGTGCCCTCTAGCATCCACCTTCAGAATTGCTTCTTTGTTGAATCCTGGCATGTGACGTGACATGCCAAAACAGGAGTTCATGCTAGAGGCGAGTTTGATTGTAGACCTTCTGGAGTTCAAGATTAAGGTTGGACAACTTAAGCTTTAGTTCTGTTGCTTCTTTCTGTTGCTGTAATCATACTGTACTTTAAAGTCCACATAAAGCAATATTAAATATGTGTTCTGAGTTTGTCACACTACAGAAAAATGTGTTCTTAATCACCCAGCCAAATTTGAATGCTAAAAAAAGCCAAATCAAAATAAAATCAAAATATAAAAATCAAAATAAAGTATATAAACAAAATCAAAATATTATCTGCTTTCAAATGCTGGGGGCATGTCCACAGTCAGTGCTGAAACCACGGCACTCGAATTCACTCTCGCCGTACTTTGATCGTTATTTTAGGCAATTTACAAATCCTGGGCAGATTGTGTCCCCGGGAAGTGGTACATCTGGGCAC
>JADLZN010008559.1:462650-509524 GCA_018155175.1 Sinocyclocheilus anophthalmus | reverse complement strand
AAAAAAAATTTTTTTTAACAAAAAAAAAATCAATACCTCTTTAAAATATAGAGCTCATGACAAATTAAAACAGTTGAAAGTTTTCCCTTTGGTTTAAATCACATTCCGGTTGGCCGGTGTGTTTGAGCGGGGTGGTCACACTGCAGCTGCGGCCCCTCTGCCAGCTCCGCCCCGGGTTTATGTACAGTATTTGGATAAATTACTCAAAGCAGCACAATCAAATTACTTTGGATTATTTGTTTAACATTGTTTTTAACCAAACCACTGTTGAAGTCTCCTCAGATCACAACAGTTTTTTTTATTTGATTGTATTTATAATATTTTCTATAACCAGCGATTTACACTATGTGACGAGAGGGGCGGGGCCGAGAACAGTGGGAACAGAGCAAGACCGGTGGATTAAATGCTAATGCACGACACCTGCACCACTCACCAGTCTCAAGTCTCACGGAGGATCTCCGGAAGGATAAAAGGAGGATTGACGACAGGGAAAGGAGAGAGGAAAGGAGCTGGAAGATCGATAGTATGTTGTGTGTGGGTTTCGTTGTGGCGGAGGTCGTCCGCGAGGGGCTGTTTTGTGTTTATTTTATTATTAAAGATTTTTTTGAGTGTTTGCCGGTTCCTGCCTCCTTCTTCCCGACTTATGAACTTTGTTACACACTACATTACAGCCTATATCTGTAGGCCTTTCAGCCTTTATTTTTTTATCTTTTTTTTTAATCTTGTTTCCCAGGACTAGATGAAAAAGACAACTATTATCATTACATTTATCACTGGGGCATTAGAAACACAGGTACTACTACAAAAAACATACAATGCTCTTAGATGCAGGAATAATAACACACCAAACTCTGTTTCAGCATATTGTATGGCTTGCAATCTCCCAAGTGTCATACATTAGAGGTGAAGCTTCGCAGCAGCACTAAATGTGCCCAGCAAAATATTTTTGCTTTAAAGGAAAAGCAAAAGAATCAAACATACCAAGATGCAAATTAAAAAAGAAAAATCGTACCAATTTCAAATCCTCTTTTATAAAAGATTTGCAAACAATACAGATGCTATTAAGACCTTCAATAACACCGATCAAGAGCTAATACAGTTCCAAGAACATCTTCAAATCCAATATGTAGACAACTTCTGTAGTTTGATGACAAATGCAAAGAAGTTGTTAAAGAGCAAATAAAAGCTGAAAGACTCTTCAGACATCCAATAACTATAAATCTTATCAAAACAAAATGAAGTAGAGCACAGGCAAGCTAAAAAAAAAAAGCTAGAGAAGAATTATTTCTAGCTTGGCAATCTGTATTCTGATTCAAATGATGGACGAGAAAAGTGGTCCGCAAATACAACAAATATTACACGTACTGTATTCCAAAGCCAGGGAATAATCATAATGATCATTATTATCACCCTATGGCTTTGACAAGTTGCTTATGTAAAACAGTGGAGTGGATGGTCAATGATCACCTGGTCTGGATACATAAA
Source organism: Sinocyclocheilus anophthalmus (assembly GCA_018155175.1). NCBI lineage: Eukaryota > Metazoa > Chordata > Actinopteri > Cypriniformes > Cyprinidae > Sinocyclocheilus > Sinocyclocheilus anophthalmus. Next base: position 508,039 of record JADLZN010008559.1, on the reverse strand, counting down.
TTGCCATCTCTTATAGCTCAAATTTTTTACATGGTCTTTTGCTGGGGAGCTGGTCCATCTGGGATCTTTGAAAATCATATCAGAGCCCATGGATTGTAGTCCTCTGAGAAAATGGATCATCAAGCTTGTTCATCAGGAGTTCCTACCATTAATATATTCTGAGCTCACCATCAAACATTAACCAGTGCAAGCTTTCCTAATACCCCAGTTACTTCCCCCAAATACTTTTTTTGTCTTTTTTCTATTTAAAGATGGAGTGCATGCCACCATCTGCTGTTAATGCCCTGGCAGTTTTACATTCACCACAAAACTAAAACTAGTTTTAACTAAAACTAAAACGTTTCTATTCAGCCTGCATATATAATGCTATAATAGAGTATTCTTAATACATTACAATGAATGCATAATGCTTTATAAAGTAAATAATAAATAATACATAAACTTACTTTCATGTGAATCCTATCATGAATAATCAAAATTTCCAGTTATAATCATAACTTGCTTTTTGTGGTTTATGGATTTAAGCATATGATGATTATATATCGTTGGACTAGAGTAACTTTGCAACGTCATGTCAAGCGTAATTGAATATGTGAAACTGTCTTTTTACTGTCTTTATCTGTACACACTTCTTTAATGGTCCAACAGGACATTCGGATGAAATAAGTAACTGTACGTATAGTTACCAGTAACAAGTACACTTGCAAGTACATGTCAAATGACTCTACTAACCCAAATCTAACAGTCTACAAATGCTCTAATGATAGTTAGTTGACATGTAGTTGCAAAAATATTTGTAGTCAACATAATGTCTAAAGGGGACCATCAAAATAAAATGTAACCTTATGAAATAACACAAATCTATTTTGAATTTGAGCATGGTGTTTAATAAAATCATACCAGTTCTCTTAAAAAGTTAACCACAAACAAGTAAGTAGTATAATCTACGATAATTGTATTAGATATATAAACAATTTTAAAGTTGGCCGCCAAACATTAGATCACCGCACTCCAAGCAGTTATGTTAAAGTGAAATGAACCTCGATAATAGCATTTGAGGCTAAAACCTAATGATTATATTGTTCTAAATGAGTCTACTCCACCAAGCTAATGTTATAAGCATGAGCCCCGTCAGACAGGTCGTGGGGGTGGTGTTGCAACAATAAATAGTGATATTCTCAATGTTACTCAGAAAAAAAGGATACAGGTTTAACTCATTCAAAATACTAATGCTCAATGTTACACTGTCAGATATGCAAAATAAATATATAGTGTAATTTTGCGTCTGGCTCTACTGTGTATAGACCACCAGGGCCATATAAAGATTTCTTAAAAGAATTTGCAGATTTCCTCTCATACCTATTGGTTACTGTTGATAAAGCATTAATTGTCTGAGATTTTAACATTCACGTTGTGTTGAGGAAAATATGCAATTGTCTTATTACAAGTTTGCCTTTATCTTTATATGTAATACCTTTGTATTGTAACCGCGTATATTGAAATTGTATTATTGGGAAAGTGGTTTATTAAGAAAGACACCACACATTATATTATAATTGTTTTAAAGCATTGTATTGAGCAAATATTATAGCATAGATTAGCAAAGTCTAGCAGAATAAAAAAGGTATTAGTAAGAGCTTGCTAAAGAAAAAGGAAGAAAAGGATGTTACCGTTTAGAATGCTGTGTTGCAGATGCAGAGTGAGGCATCAAAGAAGAACATCCGGAGGAGAAAATGCCAAATGGACTGTTTATAGGAGTTTCTTAGGGAATTTCCGGACGGCGGCCTTGCTTTGATGCCTCTAAACAACAGAAGCTGAAATTATAGATTCTTTGTTGTTATTTCTTTTTTATAATTATATTTGTTGGAACGTATTAAACCTATTACAAAACTTATACTAACTAAAACTATAGAAGCTGCCTGCAAAAGACTCTGATTTCTAAAATGAGCAGAAAAAGACCACGGAGAAGTCTTATGGGATCTATTTTGTAAATTGAAGCTTATGAGATAGGATAGATTTGACTGAGATGAACCTACCTGAGAATAAAATCAATAAGTAGAAAGGTGTAGGAAAATGTAGCACCGGAAACATGTTGATATTACAAATGATGCATTAGGACTTGCGTGTACTGACCTAATAAACTCTTTTGGAGTCAAGCAAAATGTCACCGGGCCACTCATCGTTTTAATCATATGCTATATTTAATTATATTGCATGGAATTGATTTTACTGATATAGATTTGGTACCTCAAAGTGATGATGTTGCTGACCATTTCCTTGTATTGTGCATGCTGTGTATTACTGATATTAATTATATGGCTCCGCGTTATCATCCGGGTATAGATATATTTTTCCAACCACCAAAGATAGATTCACAGATTACCTGCCTGATTTATCTCAACTGCTCAAGTACACATGAACTAGACGAAATGAATAGCAACATGGGCACTATCTTCTCTAATACCTTAGAAGCTGTTGCCCCCATCAAATTGAAAAAGGTTAGAGAAAAACGTACTGCGCCATGGTACAACAGTATTACCCATTCTCTCAAGAAAAAAACGTTTGAGTGCAAGTGGAGAAAAACTAACTTGGAAGTTTTAAGAATTGCATGGAAAAACAGTATGTCAAGCTATAGACAGGCTCTAAAAGCTGCCAGGGCCGAGCACATCCACAAACTTATAGAAAATAACCAAAACAATCCAAGGTTTAGCACAGTGGCTATATTAACAAATAACCAGACGCCACCCAAGTTAAATATTCCCTCACAGTTTAATAGTAAAGACTTTATGAATTTCTTCACTGATAAAATAGATAACATCATAAATATAATAACAATAACAAATGTAGATTCTACAGCGTAAAATACTTCAGCTTCATTCATCGCACCCAAAGATAAACTGCAGTGCTTTACAACTATAGGACAGGAAGAGACAAATAAACTTATCACTGCATCTAAACCAACAACATGCCTGTTAGATCCTGTACCCACTAAATTACTGAAAGAGTTGTTACCTGTAGCAGAAGAACCGCTTCTCAATATTATAAAATTTTCGTTGTCTTTAGGTCATGTCCCAAAAACATTCAAGCTGGCAGTCATTAAGCCTCTTATTAAGAAACCACAACTAGATACTAGTGAACTCCCCCCCCCCCGGCCAATAACAGACCCATTTCAAATCTTCTTTTTATGTCTAAAATTTTTGAAAAAGTTATGTCTGCTCAGTTGTGCTCCTTCCTGCAAAAAAATTATCTCTATGAAGAATTTAAGTCAGGTTTCAGGTCCCACCATAGCACATAAACTGCACTTGTTAAAATTACAACTGACTTGCATCAGACCAAGGCTGCATCTCACTGCTAGTTTTACTATCTTAGTGCTGCGTTCGACACTATAAATCATGACATACTCCTAGATCGATTACAAAACAGTAGACAGGTATTCACGGGCAGGCTTAAGATTTTTAGATCCTACCTGTTCCGACGCTACCCATGGTTCATAAATGGGGAGTAATCTCAATATCACCGAAAATATGGAGTGCCACAAGGATCTGTCCTAGGTACTCTGCTATTTTCAATATACATGTTGACCCTTGGTAATATTATTAGAAAATACGGGACTAGTTTCCACTGTTATGCTGATGATACTCAACTATATATCGCAACAAGACAAGATGAAACTTCTAAATTATAAAAGCTAAAAGAGTGTGTTAAAATGTAAAACACTGGATGACCAATCATTTTCTCCTACTAAATTCAGATAAGACAAAGATATTACTTATTGAACCAAAAAACAGTACACATAATCTCTTGAATTACAATTTGCAACTAGACGGATGTACTGTTACTTCTCTACAGTCAAAAATCTGGGTGTTAAATTAGACAGCAACTTGTCTTTCGAAAACCATATTTCCCATGTTACAAAAACAGCATTCTTCCATCTTAGAAACATTGCCAAGCTACGAAACATGTTACCTGTTACTGATGCAGAAAATTACATGCATGCATGTAATATATTTTAATAAGTCACATTTAAGAACATGTCTATGAAATGGTTTTCAAAACTGTCCTGGAGCAGCCAGAACTGTCGCACTCATCTAACACACCCGATTCAACTCAAGACTTTAAGAACTGAAGTGGGTCAGAAAAGGTAAAGAGAGTTGAGAGAAAATATGATGCGTGTCAGATCTGCATCACGTTCAGCAGTGGCAGTGGCAGCTCTTAAAGAAATAATAACCTAATAACCAGCTGCTGTGATGTCTATTAATCAAAGGACAAAGAAAAAAAAAAGAGGCAAAAATCACTTTTATAGCCTTAAGGATTCATCTATATTAAATTTAGAATTAGTGTTTGATAACTTCAATAATTCGGATATTTTGCTGAAGGGCACAGGGGAAACTATGAATTATGATAATGGTTTATATGAAGATTGTTTTTAAGTTCACTTTAATAGAAGTTATTTGTAAGTCCAAAAAATGTTTAATGATAGCTCTCAATTACGGTAGATTGTTGATGAATGGCTATAGTCAATAGTAATTATGGGGGGAAGGGGGATATATAGAGAACTCAGTATTGGTATCTGCTATTGGCCTTAGTCAAAAAAGACAAAATTAGGTTAGATAAACAAAATATGAAAATCAATATACTGTCTTTATGTTGTTTGTACATTAATTTGAAGATTGAATGTGAAATTATTGCATAAAAGGTATATTTAAAGACTTAATGGGTTAGGTGGGACTAATTCGCGAGTAATTTCAGAAAAAAATATTGACGATTAATTAGTTTTTTGTAACGATGACAGCACTAATATATATATATCCATTATAATAAATGGATAATGTATTATCCATGTATTATAATCCCTTATTAATACCCTTATTATAAATAAAGGCTTCATAGAAAGTTTTACTAAATTTTTCTTTGAGCTAATTAACTTTTTTTTTTTTTTTACGGCTGTTTGCGAAAGCCACCACAACCAATTATAATACTAGTACTCACACAACAATAATCAGTCACTGGATCGATCTGAAGACTGCTTTCACGATTAAAAAAAAAATGTATGTTCTTTTTTTTTAACTAAATTTAAAACATTTCAAAATCGAAAAGGAAGCTTCCACTAAAGAATGGCAGTATAAGAAAACGGGCACAGGAATGGTGGAAGTTTTTATAGGTTGGGATGCTAAGATGAGCACTGATCCCAAGATTTTCATAGTCCTACAGTTACTTTGCACTTATCTCAAAGGTGCCTTTGCACACTGCATACCTTTATGCTGCATCTATGCAGTCTATGTAAATCAAGTGATTTAACCTCAACAGTCAATGCCAAAAGTTTGTGCAGGAATAGTGAGAGTTGGTTAGGATGTTAAGATAAGCCCTGTTCCTGTCTTCAGGTACAGTATTTTGTATATATCGGGTTTTAGCATCTTCCACTCAAAAAATCCATTATGCTCAAAAGTTTTTTTTTTTAAATATATGCATTTTCACTTTCAGTTTCCTTTCATTTTAATGCACAAAGTGCTAATTTATATATTAATATTGTATAACTGTATAATTGTATAACTGCACTGCAAAAGATCATACTGTATACATTAACTTTTCTGACTGAATATGAATTGAGTATGAATTTAATGTTTTTAATTACATATGTTATGCAGTTTTTTTAATGAAGCTGTAATTTTTACCCAATTTGATCTAGTGGTTTCTTCATGAGATGCATAGTAATCGCCAGTAGGAGGGTGGGGGACGTGACCTAAAGATAAAGATGAGTTAATAATATTGAGAAGCGGTTATTTTGCTACAGGTAACAACTCTTTCAGTAACTTAGTGGGTGAAGGGTCTAATAAACATGTTGGTTTGGATGCAGTGATATGTTTATTTAGCTATTTCTGTCCTAGTTGTAAAGCACTGCAATTTTACTTTCGGGGTGATAATTGAACCTGAATTATATAACCAAAGCAACTTAAAAAATGAGGACAGTAAGTGCTATGCCTACATACATACATACAGTATATGTATGTCGAAGGTATAATCCAAACATGAATATCAGTTTTGACAAATACATTTAAAATGTTCACATTATCCTGTTAATCAGCTAATCTGGTAAATATAGTTCTAATTAAATAGAAGTTTAATGTTGGTGAGAATATTATTTATATAATATACAACAGTAGTTCCCAACCCTGGTTCTGGAGGCACACCAACACTGCACGGTTTGCATGTCTCCTTAATCAAACACACCAGTTTCCGGTCTTGGAGTCTCTACTAATGAGCTGATGACCTGAATCAGGTGTGTTTGGTTCGACGAAAGCACAAAGCAGTTTAGGACTTTAACAGGAAATTTTTGGAAACGGATCATCATATTATCGGAAAGTACAGGCGGTTGAGCATGACTGCTCCTTGAATGGATTGGAGGTAGGTAGGTGGGGGGGAAATGGATTATAATGAAGATATGTACGAAGGAAGTGGAGGGGAAAGGAGGGGTCGGTTGAGTGATAAAAGGAATAAAAGAGTAAGAAGTGACAAGGGCAAGGAGTCTGAAAATGATGATGTCAGGGGAAACTTTTGAGAAAGAAATAAAGGAGAAGTATGAGGTCGTAATTAGGTTCAATGGAAAGAGTCAGGAGATCATGAAGAAAGTCAGCTCATTTGTGTTAACCACAACTCTGGCAAATAAAATAGGGGAGATAGAAATTGCGAAAATCCTTAATGATGGTAACTTACTGGTTAGATGTGCCGATGCAGGGCAAATGGAGAACGCTCTAAAAATTAAGGAAATTGCAAAATGTAAGGTGGAAAGTATGGGAAGGGTGGGAATAAGGGAAAAAAGTGGAACGATGGGAGTGATTACAGGGGTATCAATGAGTGTAACAGTGGAGGAAATAAAGAGGAATATCAAGGGAGCAAAAGTTGTAAATGTTCAAAGAATTAAATCAACAAGGGATGGGGTGGTAAAGGACAGTGAAACCGTGCTAATAGAGTTCGAAGAAGACATGGTGCCAAAGAAAGGTTTTTGGGGTTTTATGAGTTACCCAGTGAGGGTGTACGTGCCAAAACCACTGAGATGTTTTAACTGCCAAAGGTTTGTCACATTGCAAAAAACTGTAATAGGCAGAGAAGATGTGCAAGGCGTGGAGGGGACCATGAATATGGAAAATGTGGGTCAGGGGTACCACCAAAGTGTTGTAAATGTGGTGGTGACCACAATGTGACTTTTAGTGGATGTGAAGTAATGAGACGAGAGACGAATATCCAAAAGATAATAGTGGAAAAAAGAATCACATATGCTGAAGCTGTCAAGGTATCAGGGGGAAAGAATAATAAAGAGCAAAAAGTAGATATGGAAACACTGGTGCAACAGCAAGGTAATTTTGAAGGAATCTTTGTGAAAAAAATAGATTTGGTAACATTCATAGCAGGTGTGATAAATAGTACAGCGGAGGTTAAATCCAAAAATGAGAAAATCCAGTTGGTGGCTAAAGCTGCAGTCAATCACCTAGGATTAGTAGGACTGTCATGGGAAGAGGTGAGGGCGACCCTTACAAATCAGTCAAGTCAAGAGTCATCATGGGTTGGATAACAATAATAATGGTTATAATTTTACAATGGAATGCTAGGAGTATATTGGCCAATGGACAGGAGTTTAAACATTTTATTAATGAGCTAGACGAGAGACCAGATGTGGTGTGTATTCAGGAAACCTTGTTGAAACCAAATTTGGATTATGTAATACATGGATATGCAGTAGTTAGGAGAGATAGGAATTATGGAGAGGGTGGAGGAGGATGTGCAGTTTTCATTAAGATGGGAATTCCATATAGATTACTGGGGAATGGTGATGATCAGGAGTATATAATGGTGGAGGTGTGGGAAGGGAGAGAGGCTATTGGTATTATCAATTACTACAACCCCTGTAAGAAGTTGGAACTAGGTAAGCTACTAAGAATAGCAGGGCAAGACAGACAAAAAGTTATATGGTGTGCAGATGTCAATGCCCATAGCTCAATATGGGGAAGTATACACACAGATGCAAATGGTAAGGTGATTGAAGAACTGATGGATGAAAGAGAATTGGTCTGTTTGAATGATGGTAGAGGAACTAGAGTAAATGTATTAACAGGGATTGAGTCAGCATTAGACATAACGTTAGTGTCTAATTCACTGGCTGGAAATAGTAATTGGGAGGTCTGGACAGCATCCACAGTGGGGAGTGATCACTACCCTGTCTTATGCTCAGTGGGTGGAAGATTGGAAGCGAGACCAGAAGATAGATTGCCCAAATGGAATTTTAGTAAAGCTGACTGGGACAATTTTAAGAAATGTAGCGATTATGCAATGAGGGTAGAGGTCTATGGGGACATAGATGAAGTTAATAAACAGCTTACTTCTGCAATTATTAGGGCAGCAGAGGAAGCTGTCCCTAAGGGGAGAAAAATGATAAGTCGAAAGATGGTGCCATGGTGGAATGAAGAGTGTTATCAGGCAGTTAGAGATATAAAGCTTTCAGAATACTTAAAAGAACACATACTTTGCAACATTTTATTCAGTATAAGAAGGCACAAGCAGTAGTTAGAAGAACAGTATGCCAAGCAAAGGGGACTAGCTGGAGGAAATTTTGTGATGAAATAGGAAGAACCACACCAGTGGGAGAAGTGTGGGGAATGATAAAAAGGATGGGAGGAGACAGAAGGCAGTGGGAATACCCAGTTATGGCATTTAAAGAGGAAATAGCGGTTTCAAACAAGGAGAAAGCAGAGATTATGGCTAAATCCTTTGTAATGGTTCATAGTTCAGAAAATTTGTCAGAAGAAGGGAGACGGAGAAGAGCAATATCCTTGAGTCAGCATATTCATGAATTAAATAGGAAGGAAGAAACTGGAAATGTATTGGATGATCCATTTACCTTAGCAGAGATGGTGAGAGCAATTAAAAGAGCAAAGCCTACGTCTCCAGGAAGAGATCAAGTCTGTTATTTAATGTTAAAGCAATTGGAGGAAAAGTAATTGTTGAAACTGCTGGAGATGTACAAACCCGATTCCAAAAAAGTTGGGACACTGTACAAATTGTGAATAAAAACAGAATGCAATGATGTGGAAGTTTCAAATTTCAATATTTTATTCAGAATACAACATAAATGACATATCAAATGTTTAACTGAGAAACTACTCGATTTTTTTTTTGTCTTTTCCGCCCAGGTGAATTTAAGGGAAAAAATAAGTGGATTTTAAATTTCATGGCATCAACACATCTCAAAAAAAGTTGGGACAAGGCCATGTTTACCACTGTGTGGCATCCCCTCTTCTTTTTATAACAGTCTGCAAACGTCTGGGGACTGAGGAGACAAGTTGCTCAAGTTTAGGAATAGGAATGTTGTCCCATTCTTGTCTAATACAAGCTTCTAGTTGCTCAACTGTCTTAGGTCTTCTTTGTTGCATCTTCCTCTTTATGATGCGCCAAATGTTTGCTATGGGTGAAAGATCTGGACTGCAGGATGGCCATTTCAGTACCCGGATCCTTCATCTACACAGCCATGATGTTGTAATTGACGCAGTATGTGGTCTGGCATTGTCATGTTGGAAAATGCATGGTCTTCCCTGAAAGAGACGACGTCTGGATGGGAGCATTTGTTGTTCTAGAACTTGGATATACCTTCAGCATTGATGGTGCCTTTCCAGAAGTGTAAGCTGCCCATGCCACACGCACTCATGCAACCCCATACATCAGAGATGCAGGCTTCTGAACTGAACCCTGATAACAACTTGGGTTGTCCTTGTCCTCTTTAGTCCGGATGAATATGGCATCCTAGTTTTCCAAAAAGAACTTCAAATTTTGATTAGTCTGACCATAGAACAGTTTTTCACTTTGCCACAGTCCATTTAAATGAGCCTTGGCCCAGAGAAAACGCCTGCCCTTCTGAATCATGTTTAGATATGGCTTATTTTTTAACCTATAGAGTTTTAGCCGGCAACAGCGAACGGCACGGTGGATTGTGTTCACCGACAATGTTTCTGGAAGTATTCCTGAGCCCATGGTGTGATTTCCATTACAGTAGCATTCCATTATATGTGATGCAGTGCCGTCTAAGGGCACGAAGATCACGGGCATCCAGTATGGTTTTTCCGGCCTTGACCCTTACGCACAGAGCTTGTTCCAGATTCTCTGAATCTTTGGATTATATGATGCACTGTAGATGATGATAACTTCAAACTCTTTGCATTTTTCTCTGAGAAACTCCTTGCGCCGCAAGCATGGGGGAACTGGGTGATCTCTGACCATCGACTTCTGAGAGGACACTCCATCTGAGAGGCCTTTTTACCCAATCAGTTGCCAATTGACTAATAAGTTGCAATTGGCCGCAGCTGTCCTATAGGGTACATAATTTTTCCTGCTCTTATTGCACTGTCCCAATCTTTTGGGAAGGTGCTTCTGAAATCCAAAGGAGCTTATTGGTATGACATTCAAAAAAGTCTCACTTTCAACATTTGATATGTTATTTATATTCTTTTGTGAATAAAATATAAGTTTATGAGTTTTGTAAATTATTCCATTCCTTTTTTACTCACAATTTGTACAGTGTCCCAACTTTTTTGGAATTGGGTTTGTATAATAAAATATGGGAGGAGGGAAAATTACCAAATACCTGGAAAGAAGCAGTAGTGATTCCAGTAAGGAAACCTGGTAAAGATCCTACAAAACCTATTAGTTACAGACCAATAGCTCTTACTTCAAATTTATGTAAAATCATGGAAAGGATGATAGCAGATAGATTGACCCATGACCTTGAAAAAAGAGGAGTATTGGATAACTGTCAGAGTGGCTTTAGGAAGGGAAGAAATACGATAGATTCTGTGGTAAGATTAGAGACTGAAGTAAGGAAGGCACAAGTGAATAAAGAGAATGTAATAGCAGTGTTTTTTGACATAGAAAAGGCCTATGATATGATGTGGGAGGGGTTACTGATCAAACTGAATAAGGTAGGGGTTGGAGGGAAGATGTTTAATTGGGTAAAGGATTTTCTTTTCGAAAGGAAAATACAAGTAAGAATTGGGACAGACATGTCAAATCCATATACAGCTGAAAATGGCACAACTCAAGGGAGTGTGATAAGTCCGTTACTCTTTATTATTATGATCAATTATGTATTTGGTAGAGTTCCAGAAGATATAGGAAGGTCGCTATTTGCAGATGATGGGGCATTGTGGAAGAGAGGTAGGAATATGGAATTTGCAAGCAAGAAAATACAGGAAGCAATTGATAAAGTGGTTGAGTGGGGTTATGATTGGGGGTTTAGGTTTTCTATAGAAAAGACACAGTCAGTCTTATTTCCAAGGAAAAGAATTCCGGAAGGAATGAAGTTACAAATGTATGGAAGAGACCTAGAGAGGGTTGGAAGTTTTACATTTCTAGGAATTAATTTGGATTCACAATTAACATTTACAGATCATATCAGGAAAATGGAGGAAAAGTGCAAAAAGGTAATAAATGTAATGAGATGTTTGAGGGGAAGAGAGTGGGGTGCAAGCAGATTATCACTGAAAAGAATATATGTGGCTCTAATACGGTCAGTCTTAGATTATTAATTTAGATTATTAAATATATTTAATATATAACACAACATATTTTTCTGAAATATTCATGGCAGGTGGTATTTATATATACATAATAACCTATACACAGTACACAACCAGATATATATGCAAACAAAAAACTTTGATTTTGGATATGATTAATCGCGATCATTAATGCGAACCATGTGCAAAGCTTTAGTTTAAAACATAGTCAAAAACAGGCAAGGGCTTCGGACAATGGCAACCAGGTATTTAGAGGCAGACAGAGCGTACCCCGATAACAGCACAGTCGATAAATGGCGAACAAATCCAAAGATTGAGGCACGCAAGTAATCATAGACAGATATAAACCTAGCCAAGGTGGAACAGATCCAGATGGACAAGACGAGAGAAAACCCAGGACAGGCAGATAATCAGGAAACAAGACGTGACTAGACTTAGACTAGAACTAGAAACTCAAACTAGGACCGGGAACTGGCTCCGTAAAGTAGCTACACTCGGCCCCAAATAGTGGTTAAGGCCTCATATTTAAAGTGTGTGACTGGTAGCAGCTGTGTGTGTAGATGAGTCACTTAGATGATGGGAATGTAGTCGTGGATGGACGCCAAACAGTTTAGGTAGTGTGAGAGTCAATGACACGGAAGGGGACCCTCTAGTGGTAATCAGTACAGAAGTCTATGACCGGAAAGAACACCAAGCGCGAGTAGATGGGTCCAAATATCCACGGTGGAGCAGAGACCACCAGACAGGACAGACAAACCCAAGGCCGGAGAACAACACCAGGAGGAGAAGACCACCTGGCCGGAGCAGACAGAGCAGAAGACCCCCACGAAGGAAGCAGGAGCCCACCAGGGCAAAGCAGATGGATCAGGAACCCATGGCAGAGACTGGGACCTGGGGAAAACTGAAACACGAGAGACAGACAATGCAGATAAAACGGCCAATGGCCGAGGCAGGGAACACAAATTTATCAAAGGTTTCCCCGGTGACAACTGAATGGGCAGAGTAGTTCATCAACAAAACGGTCAGACCTCTTTAACTATACGACAGGACAGTTCATACTCAGGTCACTGACTGGAATCGGATAGACAAACTGTCACACTAAAAGCTCAGGTTGAAAGAAAAACAGTTCAGAATTAGAATCCGTCATAGGAATAGACAGAACGATGTTCAAAAAGTTAGACTATTGGGGGAAAGAAAGGGGCATGACAGCAGTTCATTAGAACTATTACTTGAAAGGTGGGCCCACATATATTCAACGTCAGAGTATTGATATGGGAAACGCGGGCTGAACACTCTACCACTCAGATCGATTGATGGGAAATAAACGATCAGATAGTTCACTTTGGCCTCTCTGGCAATGGCAGGGTAAAAGCACATACAGAAAGTTAATGTACGGCGCTAGTAGCCGCAAAAGGCAGTGTGAGAGTTCCCAAACGGCTTACAGCCGCAGCAGAACCGTCAGGAAAGGTTCATAGACGCATCCTCGGGGTGACAGAGAAGGCATGATAGCTCAGGAAAACAGCTTTTTAGGATGGGTTGAGGACAGGGCAATAGTTCAAAAACCGGCCTCCTTGGCGGTTCAGGACGAGACCATAGTTGTGAACGGACTTCCACAGCCATGGACCAGGGACAGAGACAGGACCAAAATTTATAGAACAGCCTCTAGCTAGATTGGGACAGGGCAGTAGTCACCAAAAGTCTCCTGGGGCGTTCAGGAAGGGCAAGCGTTTCATGGTCAGATATGCACCAGGTTGAAAGTTCATACCGGCCTCCACTAGCCGTGACATGAACAGGAAGACAGTTCACAGATGCCTAAATAGCCCAGTGACAGGCAGACAGCGAAGTCATTAAGCGGAACCAACTACGTAACTGAGCTGAAGTGAAAGACTCGCTCAGGAGGTTCTGCAGGCCATAACGCCCCACCTCTGTGAGCACCGGAAAAAAGAAAGCACCGCCGTCTCTGGAGGTTCTGCAGCCTCCAGAACTGCTGCCACCTCTGGAGAATCTGGAGTGGGCACTGCCATTTCTGGAGGTTCTGCAGTCTCAGCCGCCACCTCTGGCAATCCTTCCGCAGACGTCGCTGGCTCTGGAACTTTGGTGGTTGTGAACGCAGCCCATACACACCAGAAAGCAATCCCCCATAGCGATACCAGCAGCACGTGCTGACACCAGCCGTGGGTCCTCCACGCTGGATGCCAGTCGGGGATACTTAGGAACTGACCTCGGAGATCTGGGTGCAACAAACAGGAAGTGACAGGACTCAGACAACGATCAGCTGCCCGCACGGGACGAGACTCTGAGATGATCAGCTGTAGGAACCGCGACGAGACTTAGCATGACAGCTGCAACATGAGAGACTCTGGGACGATCAGCTGTGACAAGACGAGACTCTGGACGATCAGCTGTGACATGACGAGACTCTAGACGATCAGCTGCGACATGACGAGACACTGGACGATCAGGTGCGACGAGATGAGACACTGGACGATCAGTTACGACGTGACGTGACTCTGGATGATCTGATGTGATGTGACGAGACTCTAGACGATCAGCTGCAACATGACAAGACTCTAGACGATCAGCTGCAATGAGACGAAACTGTGGGCGATCAGCTGTGACTTGACTTGACTCAGGAAAATCAGCTGTGACCTGACTTGACTCATGAAGATCAACTGTGACATAACGGGGCGCTGTTGTCGCCTCCATTTTGCGAACAGGCTCCACAGTCGCCGGCATTATGTGAGTGCGCTCCGGAGCGGCCACCATTTCAGTCACAGACGCTGTGTCGCGTTCCTCCTCTGCAAGTAATCCGATAAACAGGCGTAGGTCAATCAATGGCGATCATAATCCAAATTCTGAGGCAAGCGAGTAATCCATAGACAGATAATAAATCCAAGCAAGGGGCAAACAGAATCCAGACAACAAGACGAGAGAGAAATCCAAGACAGGCAGGTAATCTGGACAAACAGGCCATCAGGGAAACAAGGCCTGGCGGACTAAATACTCAAACTAGGACCGGGAACTGGCTCGGTAAAGTAGCTACGTTAAACAACATAAATACTAAACAATACTCGGCAAACGATATATGGGCGTAGGCCCCACGATTTAAAACGGTGTTGATGGAAGGACAGCTGTGTGTAATCAGTGCAATGGATGATGGGAAATGTAGTCCCGGATGACATGCAACAGTTTGTGTAGTGTGAGAGTCAATGTAACGGAAGGGTGACCTCTGGTGGCAAATGGACAGAAGTCCATGGACAGGATTCGTGACCGATCTGAGGGTAGTTGATCTGTGCCAAAAGCCCCATATCTGTTCTTGAGTAAACCTCTCCTTCTTTTCTTTGCACCTTGGATTGGATCACATACTGGGCTTTTTTTCATACTTAATGATTATTTGCTACTGAAAAAAAGGATATTGCTTATTAAGAAATTAAACACATACATGTTTATGGCATTGTCTAATGTAAAGTGTTACAAAACTGCTAACGATAAGACTTAGCTTCAGGCCTGGAAAGCTCTAATATTGATATCTTTATTTCAGACTCAAAAAGGTCCATATAAAATAAAAAAGCATACAAAAACAACATACAACATGGATAACAACAACAACAAATAACAAGAAAATAATTTACATCTAATGTCCATATAAGCACTTTCTCCAGTGCCTCCAGGCCAAGGGGGCGAGCAGGTAGGGGACGAAGGTTACACCCGCAGAAGGTTCACACACCAGTGTGCACGTCACAAACTCCCAAACAATAATTTCATGTTAGAGACGGCCGCAAGTCGCTTAATCACTTTACACAAAGTTTCTGATAACAGCACATAACATAGGCACCTGATTCTGAACAAAAAGCTGACTGGCACTTGTACACCTAGGGACTTTTAATAAAAGTCGCAATGCATCGTTATATGCAACCTGCAACTTGTTAAATTTAGCTTTACTGTAACTGCACCACAAGTGGGCAGTATACAGTGGCGTGCAATAGGCTTTAAGCAAAGCTATTTTGACATCATCAGTACACATGCTAAATTTATGAACAAGCATGTTTACAATACTGTCTCTGAATGTCATCATTGTCACAAAGGTCACTTCTAATGATGTGATCAAGATATCTGACCTTATTCACCACAGATAACTCCTGTCCAGCCAAATAAAAAGAGGGGAACATGGCCTTACGGTCCTCCTTTGTCCTCACTATAACAACAACACTCTTTTTGGCGTTAAACTTTAAATCATATTGCTCACCATAGTCAGAGCAGACTCTAAGCAACTGTTGCAGCCCAGCAGAGTAAGGTGACATTACGACTAGGTCATCTGCATACAGTAGATGGTTCAAAAGTCTTTCTCCCACCATGCAGCCAGTCTTACAATTTTTAAGTCTCTGAGTAAGATCATCCATATAAAGGTTAAAAAGCATGGGTGACAATATTCCACCCTGTCTAACCCCATTTGTCACTAAAAAAGGCTCCGATATTGTCGTGCCCCATCTAACCTGCATTGTTTGGTGTGTATAACAAAAATGCAGAACCCGTACTAGGTATGGGGGAACCCCTCGCTGCTGTAATTTTAAAATAGCTTTCCATGATTAATGTGGTCAAAGGCTTTAGAGGCATCTAAAAAGCACAGACACATTGTGGAGTTCTGCCTTCTGTACTTACTCACAGCCTCTTTCAATGCATAGATACACATATCAGTCCCATGCTTACTTTTAAAACCAAATTGCTCATCATTGGTAATAACATATTGCTGAAATCGATCCAGTAATATTATCTCTAATACCTTAGACATCACGCTGGCTAAGGCAATAGGCCTATAGTTTTCTGTGCTAGATATTTTCCCTGTTTTGTCTTTAATTACAGGTACCAGCAAAACAGAAAGCATAGAACTGGGCAATGTGCCATGAATCAACATTCCAGTAAAACACAAGGCCAATAAAACAACAAGTATGTGACTAGCAAATTTCAAATGCTCTGCTGTGATCTGATCTAGGCCACGAGATTTATTCAGAACTAATTTTCCTATAGCAGAAGCTACTTCCTCAGCCTTGATAACCTCATTATTAAAAGGCACATTCCCAATAATGAAATCGTCACTTTTAACACAATTGAATAGGTCACTATAATGCTTTCTCCAAAGATCTGCAATGTTTTCATATCCAGTAACCCCTTCAACACTAGAGGGCAGAGGAATTTTACTAGCATTCATGACTTTAACTTCTTTCCAGAAATCTTGTATATCATTTTGTAATAATTTCTTAGCCAAAGAATTAGCTCTGAGAGCATGTTCGCTCCTTTTTATGAAGCGAACAGCATATTTAAACTATGTGACAGCTGGTTCTTGTAATCCAAGTAGGACCATTCCTGGTTTTTACCGCGCAACCCCAGTTTTTTTTAAGGCTCATTGTTGCTGAGGAGTTTACTCACATACTCATTCATCCGGTCTAATACTATAGTTAGTCTTTTGTTACAAAAATGATTGTTGATGTTAGTATCATCACAAATTTCATCATATGTGACAAAATCTCATTATGGTGAGTGGTCACAATTAAATTATCACACAAAAAAAATACCATCATAGGAATTAATTCTCCCCGAGGACTCACAGTCAGGTTATATAATATGCTGCTATCACAATCTGTGAGCTAGCCCAGCAACTCTCCATCAGGGTACTACTTGGGTATCTCAGGTAAGTTCTATATAGCATACAGTATAGGCAATTGTGACTCTGCTTGTCCAGATGGCAGACCCATCACAAAGATTCACAATCACCTCATACTTTCATGCGAACCGGCATAGCCAGTGATCCAAACATCTGCAAGTGTATTAGCAGGCTCACGAAGATTTAGCCCTGTCAGGTGGACAAAGATCCCCCAAAAATGACATGAGGTTAAACGTATGGTATCGATGGACAGAAGGGCGGAGAAAACAATAGGTCCAAACCCAGACAATTTCACCTAGACAAGACTCTGCAGAAAAGTCCAGTCCGCAGATAATGCTACATCAAAGAGAGTGAACACTCTCTTCAAATGAAAGAGGCATATAAAAGCAAGTCTCTTTGGAATCATTCATCCCGATACCAGGACATGCAAGGGCAGATAACATTTAAAATAATAAAAAACTTTTCGAGGTACTTTTATGCCTATACACCAATCACCATTCATACCTAACACTGTGATTACAGATCAATTTCATATGCCACATAAGGCCAATCCACCAGAATTCTACCATGCAACAAACCCAAACTCAGTTGTTGTGGACTCTCCCACCCAGTTGAAGATCAGTATTGACCGGGAAATTAAGTTGTCCAGATCTTGTTTGGGAGGAGGAAGGTTCCTGTACACATTAAAGGCTGGTTCCAAGACAGATTGTCCAAAGCAACGAGCCGTAGAGCATATCAGTCGCCCAGTTTGACCAACTCAAACACGGTTTTATATGACAGACCTTAATCTATGCGTTTTAATATACCTGGGTGACGTGTATACCCCCACAAGATGGGGTCGTGTGGCTTAGAGGCATCCGTTACAAGTAGCACCCTTGAGGCTTACACTCAGTTAGAAGAGCCCGCACAAACGGCCACCTTGGCACATGTGCGGCGTGCGAGGTACATTCCCTCACGTCATTCAACACTCCCGCACGTACGGAACTTTTAATCAGAAATCGAGATCGAAGTGAGCACAGTGATTTCGATATCTTCCTGTAACCGTGAGGCCTTGGGCACGGCAGTTTACGAATGAAGTAGATTTGTTAGTGATCCAAATCTAGTCGGCGTCAATTGTAGCAATAAACACTCACCAACTATAGTCCGCTACAGTACAACATGCTATACTCGGACCGGTACCACGTAGCCGTGCCACTCTTGGCCCCGCTGTGTAGATTGACCCCCGAGGATTGGATCCCCGTGTGCGATTGCAAACTGCTGGCTTGTAACCCGGGGGGGGGCGAATGCCTCTATTAGCCACGGGCACCAAAAAGTAGTTGTTTGCCATGAGCATCACCTCACACACATGCTCGCCAACGGGGAGTCTCGATTCAAAGATGGCCTATACGCTAGCTTCAGATGGAGCTCCGAAAGCAGGTCAGTGAGGCGATAAGAATGGGGTGCTTCTCCACCGTCCCTGTCCCTTATTCCATTCAGGTGCCTTTGGGGCGCCTCGCACAGAAACCGAGCGCAGGTGCCAATGCCGTGCTCAGCAACGCACAGACGCCGATTCAGATCCTGCTGACACGGAAAAAAAAGATCGGCAGAACTTTAATTGCACATCATTCCTGGATTCCTTAGCGACTATGTGCACGATCGAGCCTGTCCATAGCAAAGTAGACATGACACATCAATGCTGTAAAAGTCACAGGTGGCAGCCGTCAAGAAAGTGGGACAACAAAGAGACGAGAAAACGGGGATTTGATCCACAAAGCCTCTTCGTGTAAGCAGAGGCAGAAGGAGTTTTAACCATTAGTAATGTCTTAGCTCTTCCCTGGCTGAAACAAAGCGCTTGGAAGGAACACCACAGAGGTGTTATGCTCAAGCAACCCAGTGGCAGTTAGGACTAGCGCTCTCTGGACTGAGTGTGGTGTTAGGTTTCTGACCGAGGGCTCTTAGAAACCATTTGTATCCGTCTGGGAAATAGTTTTTTTTTACAATCCAAATTTGTAAGCAGCTTTCAATACCAAGCTTCAAGAATTAAAAAAGCAATTATTACAGTTTATTTTATTATTTTATTAGAGCTTCTCAGAAATTAATTGAAACAGAAGGGTTTTGTGTGTGTGTGTGTTTCAGTAATATAATGTTAAGGTCTCACTGTTTCAGGCCACTGGCAGGGGAAACACCCTGAACAGTTTTTGAATGCTGTTATCTCTCTACAAGTGACATTTGGTGGTGAGATGACATTACTATCAATTAAATACTAATACGAATCATTAGATACATAGAAATATTGCCCTTAATGTGATTCAGTTGGATGATTTAGTGAGAGGTCTCACCATTTACATGTGTGAAATATATGACCTCTCTTTTAAAATTATCCGCATTTCCACATCTGTACCACTGTCTGTTCAACTTACTGCATTCTGCTTGTTGTTTTTGCTTAAGTTTTCTTTCATCTGCTTTTCTCCTTTTTTCCAGACTCGATGCACAGACTCAGTGTCAGGTTTTGATATGTCACTCTAATGATGCAGCCATCTGCAGTCGTGAAAACCTCTTCTTCAATTTTAAGTCTATTTCTGTCTGCATAAAGTTCCAACGATGTCAGACACATTGTCCATCTCAGCCAAAGAGTTGCAGCACTCCTTGTAGCACTCAAACATAGCATTAAACCCACCAGGCTGCATCCTTGTTGCCAGTGTTGTATGTCTGTTTACCACAACTTCACTTGCATGAATACACCAACAACCCAAAACAATTCTGCCCCATGGTTGCCTAGCCCTCTCCTGCTTGAAGATACAGGTATCATTATAATATATGACAGTCAAATGACAATCCCCCTCTAATTTACATAATTTTTCAATCTTTCTTAATTGTGATTAAACTGTTATAGTAAAAGTTCATAGCCAGTGGCCCATTTATAAAAGGAGCAAGGAATCCTCTGAACTCTCACAATTACCTTACACTCACAACACGTGTGACCAGACTGGTACCTGTTTGAGAATACTACATTTTTGGTGCCAGTGAGAAGCCAAATTATTACAGCTTGCCTCACTGAGACGGGTTGGATTCCTAAAAGGAGAATATTAGCTAGATGACATCCAGTTGACCTTGTGGTTGAAACTGACTGCAGACTGCAATTATAGATGCATATGCGGCCTGTTATTGTGGGGACATTTCCATGCACCTGAACATGACATGGCACAAAACGAAACGTTATTAGTTGCTTTACCTGCCAGTCACATGGACTCTTGGGCGGTCCTTGGCCATTCAAAGCAGACATGATTCCTAACCTTGAGCTTCAATTCTGCGCTATGGGAGACTATGTATATCTTGTGCCTCTAACCCTTGCAACTTATAACTTTAATTTCTAAAAAAAGTTTATATAAACGATGAGGTAAACAACTTTGTGGTGCAAGGTTTAAATTGCAAGTCACAATAAATAAAGGGTTGCGTTTATTTTCTGGCAGTTCCTCTACCTATAGGAATATGACACCTATTGCGGCATTCCTATATAAGCTCTATTCAGTATTATTCAGCAGCTTCATCTGCTTTACACCCGGAGATAGGGAAAATAGGACCATTAATAAGAAGACAACGGTGCTTGTTGTCTCTGCGTCAGTCTGTATTGGCTGTGTGATGTCTCTTTTTCATCAACAAATATTACTTGAATAACAGAACTGTGACTAAATGAATACATCAGTACATTAAATAGCATAATATGCTGAAGGCATAAAAAAAAAAATACATCCTTCTTTATTAACATTAATACTTAAACATTTCTGTCTGTGTCCTCTTCTACACTGCAAATAAATGAGTTATTCCCCTTGTGAAAAATAAAAGATAACATACAGTTCCCTTTTTGTTTCCAATCTCCATTGTATCGTCGTAACGATTCAGAATGAGAAAACAATTCAAAGTTCCACTCTATAAACACTATGTCAGACAATCCATTATAAAACCCTGACTTGCATTATGCCTACACAAAAAACGAGCTCATACGCCTAACATTCCCTATTCAATGCATTGTAGAAATATACATTTCTGTTCCAACGTAAATCCACTGTGAGATACGTCTGCAATTTTTTTGGTTTTTTTTAGTTTTCTCCACCCTAATGTTTAGCATGTTAAGCATGCCGATTAGCATAGGTAACATTACCGTCTTTGTTTGCATCAAACACCATGCTTTTGCATATATTCACGGAAATAACCAGTCTCATGACTACTATATCACTTTAACTCATAATGAAAATACACTGTTATGTATTTCATACCTGATAAAGGGGAAAATAGACATTAATAAATGAAGACACGGACTCGTGCTGTTGTCTCTGCGTCAGTCTGTATTGGCTGTGACGCACAGCACAGCCCGCATCAGCCACAACCTGCAACCTTCGATCTCCCTCTAGTGAACACTCCAACAATTACACTTAAATCATATTGAGTTTAACTCTTTTTTTCTTTCTTTTTCTTTTTTATTACAGTTGAATCACCTTAATTCCGTCATTTATATGATCATTTTGATCTTTGTTCTTTTTAACCTCTACACACTCCCCCTCAAAATTTAGATGTCGTCCCGACATCTTGAAATGCCTTTAATTTAAATATTAATAATTTCCTGTCAGACATGGGCTATCTGCTTTTACTAATCAAGTTTTTCTAGCCTCGCATTATCCTACAATCTTCTCTGCATCTAACGTACCTAGCATAGTGGGTAGTATTATAAAATGCACTGGACTTGGCCATGGTCTTAAGGTTGCTCGCTGGCCCAAAGGTGTACGGACTGTCATCTAGATACTGCTGACTTACCCACTACAGGTTGTATTATAGCAGGTAGGTAGTTCCGAGAGTTCTATATTCATAAGTGAACAGTTGAGGGGCTCGTCTTTCTCTCTGTGGTCTTGGATGTCTCTCATCTACCGGTGAATCATTGCATGGCTCAAGTGATACTGTGTGCTCAACTTCCATCCGTTCCTCTTCACGGTGCCCTGTCACTAATGGGTCCTCTACTTGAATCAGCTCTTCATCACTGTCTTCACCTGGGCGTTCTTCATGTGAAAGCTCAACAGTGTCCACTCTTTCTCCTATATCCTCACCATCCTTGGTCTGCCCGGCCAGTCTACTTGTCTCCCTTTCTAACTCATCAGGATCTCCGTCACTCCCTTCTCCATGGTGCTGCTGCTGGTTTGGTGAGTAATAAAGACATAACTCGTCCTCATCCTCTTCTTCAGCTTCATTAGATTCTGCAGTATAATTTCTCTTCTGCTTTGTCATCTTTTTTTCTAAATAAGCAGCGGTGTCAGATTGCCCCTCCATTGGCAGGAGATCACATGACAGCAAGAGGTTACGGTGCAGGATCCTAGACCTTCCCTTTCCTACCTCTGGCTTCATTTCACAAATCGGGAGATCTTCTTTCATTTGCCTCACGACAGTATGGATGGTCTCTTCCCAGTGGTTGCGCTATTTGCCCGTACCTCCTCTTGGTGTCAGGTTTCTAACAAGTACACGGTCGCCCGGATACAAGGTTGTACTTCTCAATTTTCTATCATAGTGTTTTTTACTTCGCCCTGCAGCTTTTCCCCCATTCTCTCGTGCTATTTCGTGTGCTTCTTGCATCTGTTCTCTCCATCTCTGCAGGTATTCCTGGTGACTCACTGTTCCAGTGCTTTCTTCCAAATCAAAGAGTAGATCCACTGGTAGTCTGGGATGCCGGCCATAAAGAAGATAAAAAGGTGAGAATCCTGTTACCTCACATTTGGTGCTATTATATGCAAAGATCAATTTATTCAGGGATTCCTTCCAGTTCGTCTTCTGCTTGTCTGTCAGTGTTTTGAGCATTTGAAGTAAGGTCCTGTTGAATCGTTCCGTCTGACCGTTCCCTTGCGGGTGGTATGGCGTTGTTCTGGAACTGAGGACACCACAATTCTTTGTCAGTTGGGCTAGAAGCTGGTTTTCAAATTCACCACCTTGATCGTGGTGTATTCGTCTCGGAAATCCAAATCGCAGGGCATAGTCATTAAACAGGCGATCAGCTACCGTTTTAGCAGACTTTGATGTTGTGGGATACGCCTGCGCAAACCGTGTAAAATGGTCAACTATCACTAATATGTATTCGTATCCCCCCTTGCATTTATCTAAATGAAGAAAGTCAACAGATACAAGCTCAAAAGGCTGAGTTGTACTGATATTAATGAGAGGAGCCCTTGTCTCCCTACAAGGCTTCTTTTGCTTCAAACAATGACAGCTTTTTGCAACATAATGTTCAATCTCTTGTTGCATACTGGGCCAAAAGAAATTGTCTCTGATCAGTGATGTCGTGTGGTCAACCCCTTGGTGACCCATCCAACTGTGCAATTCCTTCATTACCACTGCCTTGTATCTTTCAGGTAGGACCAGTTGGTGTCTATTTGCTGTCTTCCGCTTTAGGATGCCGCTCTCATCCAAATGAAGCTTCTCCCATTCACGAAGAAGACATCGGCTCTGAGGAGTAAGAGACTTCATTTGTTTGGGGTAAGGTCGCACACCAGTTAATTTATATTTTATTACAGGCCCGATGTGTGGATCCTCCCTTTGACTCTGCTGTATTTTAGCCACAGGAAGAGGTTCATTGTCACCCATGTCAGGTGAACATGGAGACGAATCAGATACTACCCAAGATGAGGTATCTTCCTTCACTTCTACAGCTTGTGCGGTGGCTGCAATGCAGTCTGATGACATTCCCTCTGTACATTGTTCTATCACCCCTTCAATGTCTAAAGGCAATGTTGATAAACTGTCGGCATCTGCATTCTCTCGGCCAGGGCGGTACTTTATTGAAAAATGGAAGTCGGCTAACTCCGTTACCCACCTACAGCCGGTGGCATTGAGTTTCGCGCTGGATAGTACATACGTGAGAGGGTTATTATCGCTAAAGACTGTGAATGTAGGTGCGTAGTATAAGTAGTCTCTAAATTTCTCCGTTATCGACCACTTGAGGGCGAGAAACTCTAATTTACCCGAATGGAGGTGGTAATTTCATTTGGCAGCTGTGAGGGTCCGAGATCCATACGCTATTACACGGAGCTTACTCCCCTGCTCTTGGTACAATACTGCCCCCAGGCCTTGGTTTGAGGCATCTGTATGAAGAATAAAAGGCAGTGAAAAGTCTGGAAATCCAAGGATAGGTGGTTCGACCAGATGGTTTATCAATTTTTCCAAGATCTCTTGGTGCTCATCCTTCCAAATTATTGGTTGGTTCGAAGGCACTCCTCTAGTCTTCACTTTAGTTTGTCTGAACATTTGGCAAGTGTTTTCCACTCCCGGGGTGCTCTTGAGTAAATCAAACAGTGGTCCAGCAATCTTTGAAAAATCCTTAATATATTGTCGGTAGTAACTTAAGAGGCCCATTACAGTGCACAGCTGCCCGACGGTACTTGGTCTCTTTTCCTTCCAAGCTCGCACAGCCTCCGTGTCAGCTGGATCCACTTTGCTACCTTCAGCCGACACAATTCTTCCGAGGTAGCGGATTTCCCTTTTGAACATTCCACATTTGCTTGGCTTCAATTTTATTCCATACTGTCTAAGCTGCTGCAATACCTCCCCCACGTGGTGGACATGGTTTTCAAAGGACTTGCTGTAGACTAAGATATCATCAAGGTATGGCACACATATCCGGTCTCTCAACCTCTCCAAGCATTCCTCCATACACCTCTGAAAGGCAGCTGGAGCATTCATCAAGCCAAATGGAATTCATATCCACTCATACAACCCCCACGGGGTTACAAATGCGGTCAGGGGCCTACTCTCCTTTGCCATAAAACCTTGATGATATGCTTTGCCCTGATCTAATAGTGAAAACCATGAATTCCCCCCCAGGTTGTCAAGGATATCTTGGATTCTGGGAATTGGCTGACGATCAGAATTGGTCTTCTTATTCAGCTCCCTGTAATCCACACAAAGGCGGAGGCTTCCATCCCTTTTCCTAACACAGACAAAAGGTGATGCATACGATGATGTTGATTTTGATATCCAACCCTGAGCAATCAGGTCATGAAGGTAATCTTTTACTTCCCTATAGAGTGGTTTTGGCACAGATATGTATGAACGTGCAACAGGAACTGTGTCTTGAAGGGATATCTTCAGGGTTAGATTTTCTATACACCCGATGTCATCATCTGACTTCGAGAATGATGCACATTCCTCTCGTAGCATCTTGCATACTATTTCCTTTTCAGGCTGACTCAGATGACCCAAATCTACTGGAGGGTCCCAGGTATCACTGGCAAACTCAGCACTGCTTGTTTGGATGGGATTCACTGAAGCAGGTATGGACTGAATTGACTGATCCAATGACATGGACGGATAAACAGCTTGTACCCTATGTGCTGTTCCTATGACTGTTTTACTACACAGAACAATGTCATGGTCCGTAGGATTCCGAGCATCAAGTACGATGTATGGTGGAACCCCCTTCTTAACCTTTAAAAGTGTCTCCTGGAACTCTAGCCCTTCAGCCCATTTGGGATCAAGATCGGGTTCAAACATCAAAGTAGTGTCCTCCTTCAGTGGGTTCATCTTTATTCGGCACTCAACCTGCAAAGAGGTACGCTTGGGAATTAATATCTGTTCCCTGGGAGTTCTCACCACATACTCATGTGACTTTTCTGCCTTTAGAAGTTCTATAAAAGCTTGAATGTGATTTATCTCTAATCTTGGGAGAGCCATGTTCACTAATCTCTTTAACTGTTCATCACATGCTGGATCTGCACTTTCACCTGTATTGTCTGTCACTATGAACTCAATAGCATTGTAACCAATGATGGGATGGGATAGGTGTTTCCCCTTTGTTACCAGCATGGGAATGACAGGATCCATGCGGTCACTGTTTCTTCCTGGCAACTGAAATGTGACTTCTATCTACCCAACATAAGGGATACCTTGTCCGTTTGCTGCTACTATTTGAAGTGTGTCAGGTGCGTCGATTATTTCTGAAAGAAGCCTTAACCTCACATCAGGTAATATTTCATTTTTCCACCACTCATCGATGATACAAACTTGAGATCCCGTATCCCACAATGCTGTTGTTTTAACTCCCTGGATATAACAGTCAATGAGACACTGTTTTCCCACTAAAGCGGCCATGCTCAGTGATTTGTTTGAATTTGTTTTCATTATGGCACTTAATTCTTTCACATCTTCACGCCCTTTCTGTTGGCAATCTTTCTTGTGTCTACTCCAGTGACGAGCCTGACATAACTTGGAGCAATAGAGAGCTTTGCGGCAAGATGTACATACTCGTAAATTATGGCCATTTCTCTTCATCCCACACCCCGAGCATTGTTGATGGGACTCTAACATCTGGCAGGTTACTCCCTGTCCCGTGGAAGTAACCCTCTCTCGTTTAAATAAGCATCCCTGGATGAGTTTACTGCCCTTGCTCTACAGCCCGCAAAGAAATGCTCACTGCTTTCACATCTATAGCAGTGGGTGCAATAATTTTCAGTGTCACTCTGCTGACAGTTGAAGCATCTTCTTCGATGACTCCTCGTCTGGGTAAAAAGACAATGTGTTGCAAATTCTTGCTGAACTGAGCTGTTCTCCCTCTCTGTCCTGGATTGTAATTGGGCCAGTACCCAGGGAATGGGCATTCAGGGTGAGTAGCTGAGGCATAGTTTCGGAAACCTGGCGAGGACAGACCCTGTTCCGCAGCTGTCTGGGGTAATTGAATCGACTCTCTAATCTGTGACACTTCAGCGCTGAGGTTCTTTAATAGTGCCATGTCTGATTTTATTTCTCTGAGTTCATTTAGCAAATCAGGGTTATGCTTATTTTTATTTTCCATAAGTGATGTTTTCCCTTTTCTTTTCTGCAGGTGCTGAGATATCGTTGCATTCCACCGAATGCACCACCACTGGACGATGCTGGACTGCAGTTTTATTTTTATTTTGTCTCTCGGTTTCAGTCATACATGCAAGGTGTAATTTCTTTAACAACAGCTCGTCACTCACATCTGTTTGTTGCAGGTATGGCTTCAGATCCCCTCTGATATAGTCATTTTGCAGACCGGTAAGAACTGTATGCAGAAACATATTTTGCACCAGAATGGGATCATATTTGAGACTAGACTCCGCTTCCTGTGATGCAAATAAAATCTTCTGCCTAAGATCTAAAACACGAATTAAAAAGTTCTGGGGTGTCTCCTTACTGTCTTGGACTTCTGACATCAGTTGCTTGTACAGCTCTGTGGCGCCCCTCTCCTGGTAATGTGAGCGAAGGATCCTTCTCAGGTTAGGCAGTGTTAAGTTTGCTTTGCCCTCTAGATAGCTGCGTAGCTGCATGCCAGGGACGATGGCTTTAATTACTGCATGGACTATTTCGTGTTCAGGAACATTCTTATTTTTTCCGTTCTCGATTTGATGGGCCAAGCTGGATTCCCCAATCTGACCAGATATTTTAAACTCCCTTTGCCACAGAAGTGATTGGGTAAGGTCTTTTGTTGAGGCACTGTCCTGAAATGTCTGATCTTTTTGACTCACTGTCTGTACTTCCTGTTTTGATTCACTCTCTTTCGACTGCAATGATAACTGTAAAGCTAACTGAAGTGCTTCAATCTGTTTTTGCAGTTTTTCCTGCTCTGACATCTGAGTTACATGCAATTCCTCTTGCTGTGACTCTACTGTGTTTTGATTTGACAACTGAATTTCAGTGATTTTGTCTTTAAGGTTAAGGAGAAAAGACATACCCTGGTTTCAAGTTCCTCTACCTCATCTCTTTCAATATACTTTACAATATGTGCAATCAGAAATGAGCGGCTTTTTCCCAAAACATTCTCTCTTTGCGTACCAGCAATATTTAGAAAGTCACATACTGCAATCAGATGATCACTGCTGAGTGAGTAAAGTGTCCCCACTACTTCAAGTCTCAAGTCCTCTAGTGTGTTCATGTTGTTTGTGGATAAGTGGCCGGTGTCAGTGTAAAGCAGAATGTCTACTTGGTTGGGAAGGACTTGCAGCTCTCCTGGTTGGGTGATGAACCTCAGATTACTCGCACTTCTGCCCGTCCAGTTGTGAGACTACTGTACACCGCCGACCTCCTATCGTGGTGATTGTGGTTGCAAGGTGGGATGTCGTCACATGGCACTACATCGATCAGCATGACCAGGGACCATCCTATCCTCGCTGGGGCCTCCAAAATGTTACACCCTGATAAAGGGGGAAAATAGACATTAATAAATGAAGACACGAACTCGTGCTGTTGTCTCTGCGTCAGTCTGTATTGGCTGTGTGATGTCTCTTTGTCATCAACAAATATTACTTGAATAACAGAACTGTGAATAAATGAATACATCAGTACATTAAATCACATCAATATGTGTCTGCCAATAATACAAATACATCACTTCTTTTATAACATTAATAACTTAACACATTTCTGTCTGTGTCCTCTTTCAACTGCAAAATAAATGAGTTATTCCCTTGTGATGATAACAATACAGTTCTTTTGTGTTCAATATCAATTGATTCTTCAGTAACGATTCAGAATGAGAAAACAATTCAAAGTTCCAACTCGATAAAACACTATTTCAACAATCCATTATAAAACACTGAACTCATTATGAAATACACAAAAAACGAGCTTCATTACGCATAACATTCACTTTCAATTGACATTTTAGAAATATATGATATTTGCCTTGTTCTGTTTTGTTAACCCTAGGGGGGTTATTATTGCTGCTCTCCCTGCTCCTTCATGACAGGCTGCATGGATGGGCAGGGAGTTTTTTGCCCAAAACAGAACCATACCGCCAAACCAAACTTTATGCTAAGTATCTATCATTTTGATGATAGTGGTCCTGACAGAAATATTTATAATGTAATGAAAAGCAGTAGAAAGGTATTAACGTTGGAACATGCTTTGACTTTTTGGTCTTCACCCCTATACACTGTCAGCAGTTCTGCAGCGTCAACAAACTTACCCTAACCGTAATCAAGAGCAGTTCTCAAAGGGGTCAAGACTGGTTGCAAAAGCTTGTTTCAAGATCACCAGTACCAATTAACTCGGGAGCTCAACTGCAATGCAACTTAAAAAAACACCCCAGAAAACATCTTCTCATTGGTGATAACTTACTACATTCAACCAATTGCCAGTTATTAATAGTTAGTAAGGTAGTTGTTAAGTTTAGGTTTTGGGGACGATTAGGTGAGTAGAATAATGTCTGTAAATAAGGCGTTAAATGGCTTAATTAGTGCAATAAATTGCCATTCAATAAATGGATATGTTCTAGTATAATGCATGCTAATAAGCAAGTAGTTTGAAGACTACCCTAAAAGTAAAGTGTTACCCAACTACAGAAACGCTCTGCAAATTCTCACAACACAAACAAATACAGAAAAGTGCTGCAAATTCTCACAACATAAACAAATACAGAAAAGTGCTGCAAATACTCACAAAACTGATGAAATACACTATTAACTGTGAAACGGTATGTTAGCTGGCTGTTGGGGTCCCCTTGAAACTTTTCCACTGTGGTCTGTGCTTTTCTGTATTTGGTTGTGTTGTGATTGGCGTCTTTGCAGCACCGCCGCCGTTTCTGTATTTTGTTTGCATTGTGAGTCTTGACAGCACTTTTCTTTTTTGGTTGCGTTGTGGACTCAGTGAGTATTTGCAGCACCTCTCTGAATTTGGTTGCATTTCTGAATATTGCAGTCACTTTTTCTGTATTGGTTGCATTGTGGTATTTCAGCCTTTTCTTTATTTGGTTGTGGTTTGTGACTCATGAGTATTTGCAACGGCATCTCTGAATTAAGGTTGCATTGCGAATATTTGCAGCCACTTTTTCTGTATTGGTTGCTTGTGATTATTTGCGCACTTTTCAGAATATTATTGCAATTGTGATCTTTGGCACAGCGTTTTCTGTATTTGGTTGCATTGTGGGTACTTGCAGCACATGTGTTTTCAAACGTGATGAATATGTTTTTCTATTTGCGGTGTTTGCAAAAATATGGTCTATTGCATGTTTTTCTTAAGTTGCATTGCTTGCACTCGCTCTCTGCCTCTGTAGTCATGTAAGTTTATTAATAACAATAAAACAGGCACAACATCTACATTATGAATGAGGTTTGATTATAGTTTTTTATCATCCTGGGGTGATAGATTTGTGCGTAACACTTAATTAGGTGAGAATTTTAAAAGGCAACTGGTCTTCACTAATACACTGTTCATGTTACTGATTGCGTTGTTGGTTTCTTCTCAGTCATGTACGTTGCTTGGTACGTGCTCCATTACAGATAATGATGTTAATGAATCTTTTTTTAGGCGCATTATCTGCAGAACCACTCCGTTTTAAGTGATGTTCCACAGTTAATTCAACTATAACAGGACCGTGCAACAGCTCATAAACACCCCACTACTGATTAGCTGCCTCGCCAGTCCCTGTACGTGGATCCACATTCTGATTCCAAGTAGTTATTGTCCTCCCAGTGTGAAATTTGTCAGTGTTTTTTTACCGTCAGGCTGTGGATAGTTTTTCAATAATGGTTAACATTACATTACAGTCTGTATACTTGTGGTACACTCTACACTCTATTGGTGCTATGTTTAACAGAGTACAGAAATATATCCTAATATGTTTTTAAGTAAAGTAAATGTAAATTGTTTTACATAATGCAAATGTTGTTTTCTTTACAGACGAAGCTCCATGTCATAAGGGGTTGTGCCCTTCACGTTAAGATGAATTGAACAGTTCATAAACACTCCATCATTGCTGATTTTACATCCTGTACGTATCTACAAGCTCATTCTACAGATTCCCGGTATCTTTCTATTTACATGCTCTCTGTGATTGTGACTGTCAATATGTTGTAGTCTTGCATGGAAAGTGTAAATTCATGATAAATGCAGTGAATACGTGCAGTTTATCAGCAAATAACGTATAAATTTATATATTTATCCTAATGTGTTGTCTGATACTCAACTTATGATCTTGGTTTTCTATTAGCTGTGAACAGTACAACATTTCGGTTCAGTTTGTCATATGCCCTGGCATACTAGTGGGAATGCATCATTGTCAGTGGTCATGAGAAATATTAATTTGGGGACGTCATCATGTTCCCACGACTATAATTATGTCATGACCACTAACAAACTGTAAACCAACATAGTCTCCTCCGCATGGCCCGGTTCAATTATAAGTCACCGGGAGTAAACCCTTACATTAGTAGACTGTTAGGTTAGGTTTGCATTAGGGTATTGTATAATTAGTAGGACCATGTACTATTTATGTCAGGAGAATGATTTATTTCAGATATAAGCAGACGGTCTACAAATACTCTAATGACTGCTAGTTGACATTTAGTTGCAAATTCATTTCCCCCCCTGAGGGATTTATATAGTTACTATGTGTAGTTGATAGCATAATATGTAAGTGGACTATCAAAATGTTAACTTTTCAAACGTCAGTCTTACAATTCTTAAAAACAAAATTAAGTATAAAAAAAAACACAGCTACAGTGTTAACCTATTAAGGAAATCAACCTACAAATGTCTTAATTACATAAGAGAAAATATTTTAATATAGGGAAAAAAAATTCAAACATTAATGCATCTAAATTTGGATTCTGATGTGCCACTTGAAAAGCAGAAATTAGATTAAATCGAGAAAGAAGTGCATGCTATTTTGATATATACTACTGTGTTTCTTTACTATGTTCTTTAGGGAAACTAATGACTGGTTTGTTATTATTTCAGTCCTGCCTTTCAAGACTTTGTGAGACATGCCAGAACTCAACAACCACAGCAATTGTAATCTTGCTATTCCTGGACGTAAAACATTTAACAAAAAGTTTGTTACTTTTCATGCTAAACAGTATGTGGCAGAATCATTATTTATCTGGGTTATTTCAGTCATTGAGATTCCAATCATGCTCTTAACTCTATTTGCTTTGTGTGTTCTTATCAAATCTAATCGTATTGCTTCAGTTTATGTGATTAATTTGATTTTTTCAGATCTCATACAGATCATTTGTATATTATTATTCACAACCAAACTTGAATCAGCTGAACTGATGAAGGCATATAATTGTTTTTTGATTGCAGGTCTGTATTTTATGGCATCTGTTGCGTTTGAACGATATCTTTTGGTTTCTCATCCTCACTGGTACAAATCTCACCATTCATTAAAACTCTCCTGTTTTGTTTCTTTGATCATCTGGTTCGTGCCTCTGATCTTTTATCACCTGCCCGAATGGGCGTATCAATAAAAATAAAAGAAAAATTTTCATCCCGTACCCGATAATCCATCCTCTGTTTTGATTGCGGTAATGGCGTGGTCCTCTCAACCCTCATTATCATTCTTCCCCTATATCAAATTAAATATTGGTCCAGGTGTATTAGTTCCTTGTTGTATGTGAACGTGCACATGTCACTCCATTCTCCCCGTTTGTAATCATGATTTTAATTGCTTTTTTAGACACCTTTTATAGACTGTATGAACATTAATTTAAAAAGGCCGAATCTACTTTCTGGGAGTGTCCTCTCTTGTAAACTGACCCACTTCTGACTTTGTTGTACTGTGTCATGAGGGCTATGTTGGTGATATAATAGTCTGTATCCCTGGCGTTAGAAAACGACAGCGTCAGAATTCAACACGACTCCGCTCAGTTACAAACACTCAACTGTAACCTATGCTGTTAAAATGGTTGAAGACTTTGATGTAATTTGTTAAGAGTGTGTTCAATCATTATATATTTTATAGTATAGATATAATATATATATATATATCGTTTATTTGAATTTGTGGGTGTAAAATACAAAAAAAATGTAAAAAAAATAACACTTTGATAATATTTAAACAAACCAGTGACTGTTTGCAATATGTATACAATTTGTATGATTAATAAAGTTCTAACTGGATAAAAATGTTCACTAGCTTTCTAAAATATCAATTTTGTATTTATTATCTGTCCCTGTCAGGTTTCTATGACCTAGACAGGCAACACTATGCAAAACAGTGTCATTTTGTTGGTTGCTTTGTTTCTCTTTCTGTTGTGTCATGCTTTCTGTTGAGTAGCTCTACCAACAGAAAAATTGTATCGGTCTTAAATTCCACTCCACATAGCTGTATATTAAATATCAAATATGCATTGCTATTTATATATTTGTCACAGGAATGACCCCATAGCATTTTAGGCAAAAGATGCTTGTGCATTTGGCCTGATTACCTCAGATATTATCATTCATGAGGGAATTATGTGAAAGCTTGGCTAAAGAGATATCTTTAATCTAGATTTAAACAGAGAAAGCGTGTCTGACCCCCAAATGTTTTCAGTAAGGCTATTCCAGAATTTAGTAGCTAAATGCACAAAAAAAATACTTTACCTCCTTTAGTTGACTTAGTTATAATCCATTGTGCTCTTTAAGGTCACAAAACTCTGGACATTTGATGGTACCAAAAATATCAGAGGACAGAAGAACTGTTAAACAAAGTAGCTAAACCCTTTAGGGCTTTATAGGGAAGTAAAAGTATTTCATAATCCAATAGCTTTGTAGAGGAATGTAAAGTTAAAACCCAAGGACCGGATATGATGAATAAAAACCAGGAGTCAGAGATGCAATGAATTGAAGAAAAATTTACTGAAGAAAATAGTTTACAGTTTCATCAGCACAAGTCAGCTTCAACACTCGTGAGGAGTTTGTATGCCACTCTGCGTACACACTCAAAACACCAGCAATTATACTCTAACAGAGGTTACTAATTACGTCAATGCATATATAAGATGGATTCTGATTGGCTGAAACATAGATAAACGTAGAAAGTCTCCACACAGAGACGTATAGTTCGAAGCATATCTCCAGTGACTATTTAGGTGACAAGCTATCAGATGTCAGATGCAACAGGTCTCTCTGGAGGCGCATATCTGCCACCGGACATCAGGGTGAGGCAAATGGTCACATAGACGAGAGACCGTAATGACCTCGGTGACATAAGTAGTTGTGACCTAGGCAGTCATAGTGACCCTGAGAGGAGAAAACAGAAACTCAGCTTACTGTAAAGGCTTATTATTACACATTCAAATGTCTCATGAACAGGGAGAAAGATAGTAAGATACATTTTGATGACTACTACTAGTATATTGTAACTAATAACTTTATTTAATCAACTAACAATCTAGGAGGTTAAATACTGATTAATAACTCTATTAATAATTACTCAAGAAGGAAATAAATACATATTTTATGAAGGCACCACTGGATCCAGGATTCCACTCCTTCAGTCCCCCGTTTTAGACCAATGCGGAGTCCAATATCCCACGTCTAATCTACTAAATGAGGTCACTACGGAAGGCAGAGAGGTGACGAATGGTCCCATGGCTGGTCACATTTGTCTCTTCACCCCATCATGGACATGCCGGAAACTAAAATTCCGGTCCCCGTGGCAGGGGCTCTCCCACTTTCCACTCACAGCAGGGCATCAACGTTATCCTTTGTCAGCTGGTGATGTAGACTGTTTGTCAGTTTCAGCAGGAACATCTCGTCTTCAGCAGGATTTACTGTTCTGCAGGCAGACTTGAAAATATAAGAAAAACAATAACGAACAAGCATCCAGATGCTTAAGCATAATATTAGAAGCCCTAGGCATCCTCCAAAAGCATACAGAACATACTTCAACACTTCCATCCTCTGAAGCAGCCACAAATTTGTTCCAAGCCTCCTCCACAAACTTTTCAACAGAGTCTGTTACATCAGTGAATATGGCCCCTACGGTAAAAGTGAACATTCAAGTAAGAGCGAGAGCCGAAGGTGCCTGTTGATCAGACAGAAATGGCTATCCAGTCGATTCAGCCACACAGAATTCAGGTAGTAATATCCTGCAAAAACATCCTTTGTCTTATCTTGTTTTATTAAAGCATTAATATATTTCTCATTAGACTTTTGTACTTTCAGTTGAGGGTGATATTCAGTGGCATGTTAGCAATGCAAGAATTTAGTTCAGCACAATCACCATGTCTGCACTTCTCAGCAGGGTACCAATTAGGTCCAATAGAATGTACTAATTTGTGATGCAGACAGTTACTTGCACTAGACCTATCCCTAAGCTTTAGAGCCTACAGAATGGGCCTTAGAAACTGTCAAAATTGTTCTTCCCTATCAAACTGTTCATTTTCCATTGCCACATTCGATACCTGTGATCACAAATACTTGGTGAGTATCATCAATAGTTAAAGGTAAACTTTTTCTACTGGCGATGATTTCTTAAGCACAAGTGAAACATGTTCATATGCATCCATGTAGTGATATTATAGACCATCGATGTGGGGCTATAGCAATTACTTTCAAGTTGGTCATAATGGATTTGTTAGCTAGTAGCATGGCAATGTCATACTGTAACAAAACATCTACTAAATTTGCCCAAGTATAATCAGCCTTAAAAGACGAATTTCAAATCTCCCTAGGGACTTTCATCCCTGGACTACCGATCACCATTTTAGTGACTTCCAAGCATCGGTCGGTCTGATCTGGGGGAAATGTCATGACAAACCACTGTTGTAATTCTCTACCCAAGCACTGCTCAAGCAATGCACAGTCTCCTTCCAAGGATCATCGAACCTAGTGTATCTGGGCCAAGAAAGAGCATTTACATTGGGTAATCTTATTTGTTCTACCATTCAGATCAAAGTTAGTTTTATCAGTCCTGTCCATGCATCCTAATCTATCCCAAACTACCCCATAGGATCTATTTGAATCCCACCAGACCAAGCAGATTTTATCTGGTTGTAACACATTCCATTCTAATCAAAAATCTGTCCTCCAAGATTGCCCTGTAGCTTTCAGAACTAAGATTGTCTCTTACAAAGATGTTACTGCACAGGTAACTAAGAGCAACCGCTTTGACCACTTTATTCAATTCTAACTGGTCTTTAGCTTTGGGCAAAAAGTATGACATTATGTGGTGGGGGTCTGGCGCACTAGGATACAGAGGTAGCTTAACAGCTGTTCCTTCCAGGATCATATGGGTATGCTTGGGGCCACTCTGTTCTCGCTTGCTCTGCCTGGCAGTGGGGGCGTGTGGCCTCTTATTCAGAACATACTGTATATATGGTTCTTGTTTATCAATGAAGGGCAGGCACTTTGGTTCATTTGTGCTAGGGTAATCGGAATACAGCTAAGAGAACTATAATTGCGGTTAAATCTATCCAATTCACCATCGTGCACCCACCAACCTTTTTGCATTATGAGGGTATTCTCTGGATAATTTGGAGAGTTACCGATCCAATAGGTCACAGGTTTATTTCCATCTAGACGATAACAAAAGGTATTAACATTCTGGTACATTGTTGGAAGCAAATTTAGACCCTCAGTTGAATTTAGGCATGGGTAACAGACCCATGATGGACTAAAGTGGGCCATTTCACAATCCAAATTTGTAGAGAACGCATGAAAGTGTCCTGATAATGCCATCAGAGCAGATGAATGCCCGCCTTCAGATGCCTTTCTCTGCACACATCTTCTTGGAGAATTAGCAGATTTAGCACATTTTCTGGTCCAGACATCCATAATGATTCCAAAATCCAATTTAGCAAAAACAATATATGGTCATATTAACTACACATAATTAAATAATTAGGTTATGAAGAGTAACAGTTGTTATGGAGGCAGCAGTCTGGTTGCGACATTTCTCGAGGGGCTTCACCTAAGACCAGTTTCTCCATACTGTACCCAGAATTCCTGTCGAGAAGAACCAAAGTGTTAATAGTCAATAATACTTAAGGTCAATCAAATTTTGGACCCAGAGGGCATACGGTTTCCCTCTGCATCATTTCACTGTCCCCAATCTCTGGAAGAACAGGCATGTTCTGTTGCTCTTGATCTTTTTCAGCTTGCCCAATATGGACACGGACTTGTGTGTCACACAAACAATCATCCAAGGCTTCTAGATAATTTTGCAGAGCATCTTTCAGTGGACCAGAGGGTCCCTCATGTTGCAATGGCACATCCCATTCCCAAGGCAGGCACATGTGTGGTTCTGCGATCTGTGTGGTTTTGTTCGGGATAGCTCTCAAACAAAATCGTTGGTATGGCAGCATGGAACCTTTTCCCCACTCCAGCACTCTCTTTCTCAAAGAAGCTCTCAAAGTACGGTTGGTACGTTCAACTGAGCCACTAGACTGAGGTCTAATAGCAATGTGAAAGTGTTGTTCCGAGCTTCTGAGAGGGGCTCAGAGAGTTCAGTGTATTATGACACATACTGGTGGCAGTAATTCATAAAGTCCCATTACCTGCCTTGGTCCAGTGATGGTGTTGGGCTTAGGAAGGTCGACGATGGCCTTGATCCTTTCCGGGGTGATGCGTCTGCCATGAACCAAATTGAGCTTGAAACTCCCGTTCACGAGAGCTTTCAAAACAGTCTGTATAGCAGTCAAATGCCTGTACAGTCCGTACACACCAAAAACACCAGCAATTGTACTCTAACAGAGGTTACTAATTACATCAATGCATAGGTAAGATGGATTCTGGAAATTTTTTATTTTTTAAAATTTATTTTTTTGGCTGAAACATAGATAAACTGAAAAACCTCTGCCATCAAGGTGATGGCAAATGAATGTTTCCTCCTGGGTGCTGTTTCCACATCTCCCTGCAGACGAGCCCTGCACAGACCGATACCAACACACATACTCAGAGAAACACTTATCTACTTCAAGGTTGTCTGGTTCAGCCCTGAACCTTATCAGGTACTGTTCATAAACATACAGACAATGAGTGCATCTTCTCAGAGAGAAAAGACTAAAAGCATGTTTACTTATTCTCAAACAGACACAATTTTCATAAGTGTTCTGAGCACACGGTCATAGAGAGAGACCCTGATGAACTCAGTTTCATAAGTAGTCGTGACCTAGGCAGTCATAGTGACCCTAAGAGGGGTCTTGGAGGGGGAATAGGTTAATCTTCTTGGTAACGCTTTAGATTACAACCCACAATGTACTGCGTAAGTAAACAGAATTTACAGCGTAACTTTTTTGTAATTACAGTGTACCTATTCAGTACCGCCGTGTAGGTATAAAGTAACAATATGCGAAGTTTGGAGAATAAAGGAGTAATAATCTGTAAAAATTACAAATTATTTCTACTGTAAGTATTTTGAAAATAAGGGGTACCTATTCTAATATTACAGGGTATGTATGACCTCTTATATTCGCAAGCGATTAAGCAAAAACATAAAACACACTGGTAATTGTTTCAATCTCTAATGTTTATTATTATTTATTAGCTCTAAAAAGGGGAATATTTATGACGAATTATAACTGGTTATGATTCATAATAAATATTTAGATTATATCTTCGAATTAACTGTAGCAGAATCAATATTACAATTATTTGATCTGTCCGTCCACCGAGCAGACAATATAATCATTTATCAATTCAAGGAATATTTATTTTCTGGCCACGGAACAATAAACTGTCCTTCTTTATGCAATGCTAGCAGTAATTCAGCAAATGTAGCAAGGGTTCAAACATTAATTGACTTCGAATTGTCAATTAACAATCAGTTGTGAATATAAGGGATTTAATAAATGAAACTATATCTAACATATAACTAACTAAAACATATATACACAGAATGAAACAAAGTAAGGAAAAGAGAGAGAATAGGAAAGACTGGCAGTATTTCACATCGCTTAACCACAACCTTTGAAAATCATCAGAGAATCCAATAATCACCTTAAAAGGGTCTGAACCTTAAACACGCATCTGAATAATTTTAAGCGGTTACTTGCATTGGTTTTTCGATCGCTGAAGAAGAGTCCGGATGCGGTAGATAACGGAGTTCTTTTGATGAGTTGGTGAGGAGTCAGCTGGAAGTTTTTACTTCTGGTTCTTCTGAAGAAGAAGTCCACAGCGACTAACGTTACTTGAAAGTAAAAACTGCCGGAAAATAAAACTCAAAAGGAAGGTCTTGAGAGTCTTGAAAGGTGTTGTCTCAAACGAAGAAGAAGTTTTCTGAGCAAAGTTATTTCGGGCTGATCGCTTTTGAGAATTTCTATTCTGTGTGTACTGGCCAATGAGAGGCATGGATTTTGAGCGGGAGAACTTTCTTTGTCTCTTGCTTATGGCTCATTTGCATGCTTTATGGCAGGTCTGGAACATCCGTAGTTTTAACCCAAAATAACGTGCGAGTCATATGATGCGTTTCACAATCACATACTGTACGTCATTGTCCGAGGAATGAAAAACAGGTAACATTGATACCAAGAAGCAACCATTTGGAATAGATTAAACCAAAGATACATACATACACCTGAATATCAGTGTTTTATGGCTTTAACTAATACAAATAACGAGTGGTAACTCATCTAATCTAACAGGGGAATGTACACACCACATGCATATACCAGATACAATTATAACTGATTAATTATAGTCTAAAATAAAGAAATGTCTTTATGGTGTGTGTGTGTGTGTTTTAGTTTGTGTGTTTGTGTGTGTGTGTTAGTTTGCTTGGCCTGGATGGCCCATCGGGGTAATTTACAGCTCTTTAAACAGTGTTTGAAGTCAGATTGAGAAGGATGATAGTGGGGGCTGGTTCGAATCTTCTTGTCGGTGAAGAACCATCTGGCAATTTAAAACCCCTATAGACACTAACATCTCTGACCAAGACTGTAATTTATATGCAAATGTCAAAAGGCTAAAAGGGGTCTTTTAAGCCATAAACAGTCCAACGCTCATGCATGATCCTACGCAGACGCTACAGCCCCCTTTTGGATGACGAAGTCACCTGTAACTTCGTCAGGACAACAGTTTTCAGGATGGTCGACGCCGTGGATCATGTGATCGGGTAGCAGGTGGATCATAATAGCTAGATGGCAGGTGGATCCTAATTTTCGGATGGCAGGTGGATCAGGATTGACAGGTGGCAGGTGGATCAGGATTGTCAGATGTCAGATCAGGATTTTCCTCAGCCTTCGGATCCTCAGCGTGGGTGTTAACCTTGGTCAGGTTCAGCATTGTCTCCGCCTGGGTCCCTCTCTTCCGGTGGCTCTGTTTGAAGGTTCGAGGAAGGGCAGCTGTGCACCTGTTCATGGACCTTTGCACCCCGTTGACTCTGTTAAACAGGACAAAAGCAAGACCGAGTGTTAGGGTGTACCCGATTGCTGTGGCAAGGCAAAGTGCCGTGTCGGCAGAGGTCCAGGATCGAGCGACGGGGAAGGTGTTCTGGACAGGCATCCGGGACAGTGCTGGGAGGGCTGTTTCTCCTTTCCCCCCCCCCCTTTTTTTTCCTTTTTTAGGGCGATTGGGGTGATGTCAATCGTCTGGACCCACCTTTCTCAATGCTCAGTTCCAATTCAGGTTCCAGGGTGAGATTGTGGTCCCTGAAGAAGGCTGGCATTTCTACCTCGGATTGGTACTCTTCACTTGGAAGGTGGTACAGCGCCAGGTCACCGAGGTGGAGGATGGCACCTTTGGGCACTTGAATCCACATACTCTGGTTGGGCAGGCTGACACGGGTGGCGGTGTCGTGCTGGTCATAGGTCAGTGTGGCGGTACGGGTGGGCGTGTTGACGAGCCACTGATTTGCCACAATCTCTGCTTGTGTTTCTGTGACTTGTGAGCGAGACTTGGCCTCAGCGGGGCAGAGTGTCTCTCTTTGCATGGGTTGTAACCCGCAGATTCCTTCAGTGTTGTCTCGAAGGAAGGGCTTGCTGGGGCAGAGATAATGAATGTCTTTGGTCGAGATGCTTGGACTGGTTAAGACAGTCTTTTGTTTTGAAAACTGCAGCGGGGCCTAGTTAGCACTAGCCCCCCCCCCCCTGTCTTTCCCTGACAGCAGCCACATGTCTCTTGACCTGGTTACGATGGACCCATTTGAAAACCGGTTCTTTCTGTCCCCGGCTCAGCTTGATCCGATATGCGACAGGGGAGAGTTTGTCCACAATCTCATGCGGTCCTGTCCAGTGTGGCAGGAACTTTTTGATAGCCGATGAGAGGTTATCTGAGGCGGCTGTGCGTAGCTGTAGTACCAGACCCTGTCGCCCACATCCAGTTCTTTGTGTGACGCCTTCCGGTCGTAGTATGCTTTCTGGAATTCTGCGCTCTATTGGAGTCGTTGTTGGGCAAAAGCAAATGTGGTTCTCAAATGCCGGTGTAGTTCATCAAGGTATTGATGAGTGGTGTAGGCGGTGACAAGGTTGGAGTCTCCTGGCTGGTACAGCAGGTGCAAGGGCAATGTCATTTGCCGGCCTGTCATTAGTTCAAAAGGAGGCACACCTGTTGATTCTTGTGGAGTTGCTCTGATAGCCATGAGCACCATGGGCAGTTTCACATCCCAGTCCTTTTGGTTAGCAGACACATATTTTCTTAGCATGCTGACCACAGTCTGATTCGTCCGTTCCACTTGGCCCGAAGAAATTGGATGGTGACTGATGTGCAGTTGTGCTTGTACTCCCAGGAGTTT
Organism: Sinocyclocheilus anophthalmus; assembly: GCA_018155175.1. Classification (NCBI taxonomy): domain Eukaryota; kingdom Metazoa; phylum Chordata; class Actinopteri; order Cypriniformes; family Cyprinidae; genus Sinocyclocheilus; species Sinocyclocheilus anophthalmus. The sequence goes on along the minus strand of JADLZN010008559.1, from coordinate 466,419 downwards.
CCAAATCTGCTGCATGATCTCAGCTGTGAAATGGGTGCCCCTGTCTGAGTTGACTCTCAGCGGCAGACCGAACCTGGAGAAAATGTGATTCAACAAGAGGTATGCTGTAGTTTGAGCAGTGTCAATGGGTGCTGGGAGGCATTCTACCCACATTGTGAACTGGCACACGACTGTGAGGAAATACATGTTGCCTCTTGTTGACCTGGGTAAGGGTCCGACCCAGTCAATTTGAAGGTCTGACCAAGGAAACGTGACTCCTCTGCGCTGCAGTGGGGCTCTGTGATTTGGGTTAGACGGTTGGAATTGGCAGCAGACAAGGCATCCTTTCACGTACTCTGCCACATCTTGCTGCATGCCGGGCCAGTATGCCACTTGTTTGAGTGTCTCATAAGTGGCTCTTGTGCCGTGGTGTCCCGCACATGGTGCGGCGTGAGCATACATCAGCATCACCCCCTTAGGCAGTGTGGCACCACAAGCCTTGGTGCAGTGAGGTCATCAGGGGCATAAAACAAGATGTTGTTTATCACACGCAGCATGTGTGTTAGGTGGTATAGGCGTTTGAGGCTTGGGGAAGCAGCAAGTTCATCTGGTGTGATAGGGTGGCTGGAGGGGTCAGAGAGGTGGTGAAGGATGGTTTTGATGGCGGAGTCAGAAGCTTGCATGTCGGTAATGTCATTAGTGGAGATTTGAGGAGCCAGCGTAAGCGGCTGTGAGGTGGGCATTGTGGTGGGTTGAGTGTGTTTGCTGCGGTTTATGGCTGCCACGTTAAGGGTGGGTTGGTGGGTTGGTGGATACCATAACTCGCCATGTAGTGCACCTGCTTTGGCTAGGGCATCCGTTTGGTCGTTGAGGTCCTTGTCTGGACCAGGTTGCTTTGAGTGTCCTTTCACTTTCTTCCAATAGACGATCATATCATGTTCACATGTGATGTCGTCGCATGCCTGGAACAGGTGTTGGTGTTTAACTGGTTTGTTGTTTGCTGTCTTGAAACCATTTTGCTTCCAGCCTGGAAGATGGCATGTGAAGCCAAGTCTGGCATAGTTGGAGTCTGTGCAGATGAGCAGTTCTCTGATGTTATGGGTTGATGCTATCTGCAGGGTTATGAGAATAGCTGCTATCTCAGCATATTGTGACGATTGTGGACCCAGCTTGAGTGTTGTGGTGGGCAGGGTCGATCATTTAGCCAGAGAACACCAGCACCTGCCTTTAGGATGCCCTCGTGGTTGTAGGAACATCCATCGACGTAGGCTGTGGGCATGCCTTGGCAGACATTTTCGTCAAAATACCTGTGGCAGGTAGGTGGCGGTGGTTGGGGCCTTTCTGCTTCTACGCTCTCAGTCGGTGTGTCATCGGAGCAGCTTTGGCAGGCTGCCAGGCCGTTTCCCAGCGCCGACTTGTGATTTTGAGCATATCGTGCTTCAATATTGCGCCACTGGAGAGCCATGAGCCATGTGGCTATGCGTGCGTTTGTGACCACACCGTCGCGGAAGCGGGCTGTTGAGGAAATTGGCAGGCTGGGACAAGTCTCTATGACACTTTCTGTTGCTCCCGGAAGTAGTTGGAGAATCTATGGATGGCCCATACAGTACAGAGCAGGGCTTTCTCACAGTCTGAGTATTTGCACTCTGGGGGAAGAAGAGTCTTGCTGGCATATGCGACCACTCTTTTGTCCTGGTCATGCCGTTGGTATATACCAGCGCTGAGGCAGTGGCTGGAGAATCCAGCGTCCAAGTAGAACTCCTTCTGTGGATCTGGGTAAGCCAGACATGGAGCAATGCACAGATGTTGTTTCAGCTCATTCATGGCATTTTGCTGTTCGTCTGTCCAGGCGAAGGGGCAGTCCTTTTTCAGAAGGGCAGTGAGAGGGCATGCAATGTCCGAATAGTTCTCAATGAACTGCCTTGAATAGTTGCACACGCCTAGAAAACTTCGGAGTTCCAAGACATTGGCAGGTGGTTTAATGTTCTGAATGGCCTGGATTCGGCTGGTTTGTGGCTCAATACCTCGTGGTCCGATGAGTATGCCCACGTAATTGACCTTGGTTTTGCACCATTGTCCTTTGTGGAGGGCAATCTTGGCACCGGCGGTGGTCAGTTGGTGCAGGACGTGGTCAATTTCTTTCAGGTGATCGGTCACCGTCGTGTTTCATCAGAAGGTCGTCAACATAGATTAAGTTCCCTCTTACCCTGGCATCCGGGCATGCTTTGTTGAGGAAGATGTTAAATTCGGCTGGTGAGTTGGCATAGCCGAATGGGCACCTGGTGAAGGTGTACTGCCGATTGCTAAAGGTGAAAGCCAGCTTGTGTTGGTCATCTGGATGCACTGGTATAGTCCAAAATCCTGAGGCCACATCAAGAGTGGAGAAGATTGTGGCTCCTCTGATTCTTGGTATCTCCTGTTCCAGCTGGGTCATCGGCCATCGCGACAATGGCACCTGTTGATTCAGTTTCCTATAGTCGATGGTCGGCCGCCACTTGCCGTTTGATTTGATGACAGGCCAGATGGGGGCAGAGTAGGTGCAGTTACACGGACGAATGACACCCTTCTCAAGCATAGAGTTGATGATCTCCTGTACGGGTTCGTACGATTCAAGGGGGATCTTGTATTGCTTGACAAAAGTGGGTGGAGCTTTTGGGTGCGTTGGGACACGCACAACATGGAGGTTAGTGAGGCCACAATCTAAAGAGTCCTTGGCAAATGATTCCTTGTATTTGTAAAGGACTTGACGGAGTTTGTGGCGGTCTGCATCCTCCTGTATGGCATCAGCATCTTTCAGAATTTGCTGGACTTGTGTCTCAAAACCTGGGTATGGCTCTGCTGTCGTTAATTCCTCTGTGCTGTGGGCGGTCATAGGTGCAGACGAGCTGCCATTTATGCAGGTGGAGTTGTTAGAGACCGTGTACACGGCAAAGTGTTGGTCTTCTGTTAGTTCTGTTCTACACACCTGCTCCTTGACTACTGGCATGACTGAGGTTATGGTGATGATCTTGAAGGGTGCTGTTGACACTGTGTGGCCTGTGCTTTCTTCTGGAATCATTGGATCTGAGATGGGTCCAATAATTGGTAGAATTAGTTCAAAGTCATGAAAGTCATAGCTCACTAGCCAACCCAGACGGTACGCCTTAGGCACTCTGACATCAGTTGCTGTGCAGTTATTGAACAAGATGTAGACTGCCCGAGATGTCACTTCAACGAGGGGTGTGGCTTCCAAAGTGAGGCCCAGTTCCCCACATTCGGGTGAAGGTTGGAAGAAGCCTAGGGTGTGACTGAGAGTTTGGCCGCTTCGCAGGTTGAGTCGAACAGCGACCCCTTTGGTGTAAGCTGGTACTACAGTCTCTTTTTCATTGATCAGCATGCAGGCCTCAGGGATGGTTTGACCTGACAGGAGGTTCTCATGGTTGACAGGAACTGTGGGTGACTGTGAGGTCATTAGAACCCATATCACTTCATTGATCATGTCCACGTGAGCCCTGAGGCGAATCAGAATGTCCGCTCCGATGTAGACATCATGCGGTGCGTCTGTAAGGACCAGGAAGTAATGGGTTAGACACATGTCATTCCACCTCAAGTTCAAGGCACAGGTACCCTTGGCAGTCACCATAGCTGATGGACAGGGATTCAAGGGGAATCGTGTGCGCTTGTTAACAAAAGGAATGTTCGTTGTGTGCTGTTTGAGAGCATTGAACTGTGAGAGGCTGATGGCTGAATTGTCTGCCCACAGTGCTAGTATGGGGTCTGTTGTTGTGACATCATTCAGTTGTAAGCACCC